>CAJQZJ010032188.1:196831-306627 GCA_907164525.1 Lophiomys imhausi | reverse complement strand
CTTCTTCTTCTTCTTCTTCTTCTTCTTCTTCTTCTTCTTCTTCTTCTCCTCTTCTATTTCCCTCTCCTCTCCCCCTCTTCAGATTTTTTATATAGAGTCTTTCTATGTTGCCCTGGCTGTCTTGGAACTTGCTATGTAGACCAGGCAGGCACCTTCTGAGTGCTGGGATAATAAAGGTGTGTGCCACTAGACCCAGGACTTTCTCTGTTTTGAGACATAGACATAGACATAGTCTGTTTTCATGCATAGCCCTGAAACTCACTTTGTAGCCCAGGCTGTTCTCCAACTCATAATCCAACAGCCTCAGCCCCCTGAGATCACAGCCTTGTGCCACAATGCCTAGCTGTAATATGCATTTCTCTGTTGTCTGTTTTCTAGGGGTCAAATAATGTATGAAAGTTCAATTTATAGATGCTTGTTTTGGTTTTGGTTTTTTTGATACAGGGTTTCTCTGTGTAGCGGTACTATGTGTAGCTTTCTTGAAACTCCCTCTGTAGACCTGGCTGGCTTCGAACTCACAGAGAGGGATAAAGGCATGTGCCACCATGTCCAACTAAAGATGCCTTTTAGTGACATTTCCTAGTGATGAACCAAAAGTCATCATGAGGCATATCCATCCTAAGCAAAGACTCGGCGCTAATAGGATTTCCCTATGTGTTTCCCAATACTTATTAGCTCCATGCCTTCTCCAGTCCAGGTCTATGCTGATTAGTCACAGCAGAGGAACACACATTCATGCCTATCTCACTCCCAGCCAACACATGCTGGAGAAGAAAGCTGGGTAGCAGATATCCTTATGTTGTGGCAGCAAGTTGCATTTCTATGGCCAGCAGAGGCTCCCAGTTACTAAGAGTCTACAGCAGAGTTCTAGAAAATACCCTTTCCTTTGTGATCCACTTTATAGCCTGAGATATGAAAGAATGCATGCACAGTCTAGTTCATCTAAATATTTCTTCTCTTTCTCTCTTTCTTTTAGTTTTTCGAGACAGGGTTTCTGTGTGTAGCCTTGGCTCTCTTGGAACTCACTCTGTAGACCAGAGATCTGCCTGCCCTCTGTTTGTTTGTTTGTTTGTTTTTTGAAGACAGAGATTCTCTGGCTATCCTGGAATTCACCCTGTAGACAAGGCTGGCCTCTCAAACTCATAGAGATTCATCTGCCTTTGCCTCTGGAGTGCTGGGATTAAAGGCATGTGCCACCACCACCTGACTTCTAAATTTTAAGCACCTGATAAATGTTCAAACAAAACAAACCACCACCAAAACAAGCTGTAATAGTTTAAGGGTGGGTTGGGGATATAGCTCAGTTGGTAAAGAGCTTGCCTACCATGCAGGGAGCTTTCTGTTCAATCTCCAGCTCCACTTAAACCAGGTAGGGTGGCATAGGACTGTAATCCCAGCACTAGGGAGGGTGAGGCAAGAGGATCAGAAGTTCCATCCTGGAACACTTGAGATCCTGCCTCAAATAAAGGGGAGTAGGAGGGGCTGAGGAGACGGCTCAGTGGGTAAGAGCACTTGTGCAAGCATGAGGACCTGAGTTCAAAGCCCCAGCACTCATATTAAAGCTGAGCTGTGAGGGCCGGTAAGCCCAGTGCTGGGGATGGGGAGGATAGATGGGTCTTAGGAGCATGCTGACCAACTAGTCTGGCTGAAATGGTGAGCTTCAGGTTCAGTGAGAGACAGGTCTCAAGAGAGTAAGGTGGAGAGTGAGAGGGGAAGACACCAAATGTCCTCTTCTGTCTTCTATGTATGTACACATGGGTACATGTAAACCTGCATACATACACAAGAGAAGGGAGGCTTCTAGCCTCCCCCACCCTACCCTGCGCTCATGTATGTGTGTGGATATGTGCAAGCAGGAACTGGATGTTGGGCTACAAACACTTGCAACATCATCATCGTGATCATTGGAGACAGGCTCTCCGATTTAACCTGGAGCTCAGGGATTTGGCTAGCCTGGCTGGCCAGTGGCCTCCAAGATTCTCTTTTCTTTATTTTCTTTCTTTTTTCCTCTTAAGATTCATTTAAGCCTGGCATGGTGGTGCACACCTTTAATCCCAGCACTCAGGAGGCAGAGGCAGGTGGATCTCTGTGAGTTCAAGGCTAGCCAGGTCTACAGAGCGAGTTCCAGGGCAGCCAGTACTGTTACACAGAGAAACCCATCTCGAAAAGCAAAAACAAACAAAAAAATACCAAAAACCAAAAAAGATTCATTTTTATTTGTATGTATGTGAGCGCCTGGTACTGATGGAGACTAGAGGAAGGCATCAGATCCCTTGGAACTGGAGTTAGAGGCAGTTGTGAGATGCCAGGTGGGTGTGGGAACCAGACTAGAGCCCTTTGCAAGAGCAGCAAGTGCTATTTACTACTGAGCCATCTCTCCAGCTCCTACATCTGGCTTTTTAGGAGATCGTTGGATCTGAATTCAGGCCTTCATACTTGCACAACAAGCACTTTCAGTGACCCCGCCATAGAGTGTTTTGATATGGAGAGGAAAGTGGTCCTGCCATTTACCCTAAACTTGTCTGCTGCCTCTGAAGTGCGATCTAATTTCTTGTTTGCAAAGCTCTTCAGATTCTGACTTCAAGCGGGTTTGCTTTTTCCCTGGGACATCAGCATCTGAATGAAACTGTCCACATAAATTTCTCTCTGCTGGGGTTGTGCCTTCTCAGCTGGGTACCCCCCACCCTTGTTTGAGACAGTCCCCTGTGGCTTGTTGCATGTCACTCTGAATGTTCTCTGAAAAACCTCCTTTGTCCTCATCAGCCATCCACTTCAGAAGTGGTGGTGCTATTTTGAGGCAGGGTTTGGGATGCCATATAGAATAAAGCTATGATTGTATTGAAAGCCAGAGGAGGATAAACAGCTAATACAAACACCAAGAGAGCCTAAGCACACACTGTACCAAGGGAGAAATGGGACAATGATTCCTTGGCACTGCTTTGTATCTGAGGACTGAGCACTCACATACAGTCCTGACAGAATTGCTAGTAAGGCTGACAGTGTTCCTTTTGGGCAAAGTTACTAAATTGTGGGGCACACCTATCTCCTGATAGGTCCCAGGCTAAGTCCCTACCATTCCTAATGGATGAACAAGGACCCAGGCAACTGTGTCTTTCTCCAAAGGTAGATAGTTTACTCTGGGACAAGTATGTTTGGCCATGTCCCAAGGAAATGGGTTGAGGGTACTCTGAATGACATGTTCTACTGTGGAAGTTCATACATGATTTATTTGTTTATTTATTTTTTTGAGGTAAAGTTTAACTATGTAGCCCTGGCTACCCTGGACCTCACTTATATAGACCAAACTGGCCTCCTAGAGATCCACTTGCCTACCCAGTGCTGGAATTAAAGGCATGTGCTACCACATCCAGACTTAGACGAGTCTTTATAGTCACAGAACAAAACTAGTCATAAATCAGTGTGTTTACCAAATACATCATGGGGACATCAGCTAGGCTATAGCAAAGTGGGAACACCTCTGCTAGAGGCCTCAGGCGCTCTGTGATGGCCGGTTTTCAGCTTTTGGGTCGGGGGAAGCTAGTGGTTCGGTGAGTTAATACATCCTAAAGATTTTACTTGATAGTCAAAAGGAAGTTAGGTCAGATACAGAGGTTGGTAGTAAACGACTTTTGTTTTTTTTGTTTGTTTGTTTTTTCGAGACAGGGTTTCTCTGTTTAACAGCTCTGGCTGTCCTGGACTCGCTTTGTAGACCAGGCTGGCCTTGAACTCACAAAGATCCGCCTGCCTCTGCCTCCCAAGTGCTGGGATTAAAGGCGTGTGCCACCACCGCCTGGTGACTTTTGTTTTTTTTTAAGAGACAGGGTTTCTCTGTGTACTCCTGGTTGCCCTGGAACTCTCTTTGTAGACTAGGCTGGCCTTGAACTCAGAGATTCACCCGTCTCTGTTGGGATTAAAGGCATACACCACCATGCCCACCAATAAATGACTATTAAGGGGATTAAAGGTAGCCAAAAATGATCTGCAACATTCCAAGACCACAAAGTTGTAATCATTTGGTCTGTGGAATCTTCAACATGGATAGGCTTTTCCAGGGGAGTGCAGTTCCCAATATGTCTGGGGATTTGTGGAGACACTGGGAACATCCCACAAACTCCTGTGTCTTTCTCAGACTTCAGCCCTAGAAATCCAAGTTTCTCTTCATGAATTCCAACCAATACCACAGCCGTTTGCTCTGATAAACTTGTCATGTTTCCTCCTCACAACCATGCTGCTTTACACACAGTCATGTGTTCTGGGACTTAGGTTACTTCAGGAACTAGTCCTCACCACAAGGAACAGTGAAGTGAAACAGGAAACAGTGGACAGGAATAGGCAGGCCTCAGCTGAAAATGAATGCTGGAACTTTCCACCAAAACTATTTCCCATAGATCACTTTCTTTAGTTTTGATGACTACCACCCCTTGGATCATTGTGGCAAGATCCCTCTGACTGACCAGGAAAGTAAATAAACTTTCACATGGCCCTTTGGGAACTCTGGTTCTTTTTTCTTTCTTTCTCCTCTCTCCTCCTCCTCTTCCTCCTCCTCCTCTGTAGGGAAGCATAGAAAGTGTCATTTTTGAACTGGATGTGGTGGTGCATGCCTTTAATCCCAGCACTCGGGAGGCAGAGGTGGATCTCTGTGAGTTTAAGGCCAGCCTGGTCTACAGAGTGAGTTCCAGGACAGCCAGGGCTGTTACCCAGAGAAACCTTGTCTCAAAAAACATTAAAAAAAAAGAAGAAAAAAAAGGAAAAAGAAAGAAAAGTGTCATTCTCACTCAAACTAAGGAAATGGAGTTTGAGATATTTGGAATAACTATGGATATTCTGTGGTTGTTGTTTCATAAGAGCTGTAGAGAAAAGCCTGACGGAAAAGGAAGGGAATTAACTTTTAGGGAGCTCTTAACATTCAGCAAGGACCATGATCCTGCGAGTCCCATCTAACTCCCACAGCTATCTCAAGTATTATTCTCTGCGGCTCTCTCTCTACCTGATAGGCCAGAAAACAGTTTTATTGTGTGCGCATGTGCACACATGTGTGATGTTATGCATGACCGTCTAGGGAGTTGGTTCTTCCTTTCACCTCACTGAGGAAGTTTCTTACATTTCTGTTGATGCTGCAGCACTGGGCACTGTTGGTTAGCAGACCTGAGAGCTCCTGGGTGACTCTCTTACCACTGCCTGCTGTCTTCCATTTCACCGTAGGAGGTTTAGGGTCAAAGAGTCCGGCCACACTGGCTTTCATGTGGGTTCTGGGGACTGAACTTTATCCTGAGGCATGGGTGGTGAGTTCTTTTACCTACTGAGCCATGTAATTTGCTCTTCTACGGAATTTTTATTGATTGATTGATTAATTTTTATGGGTGTTGTCGAATCTAGGTCCTCTATAATAGGTTAACCTCTTCTTGTTAACCTCTGAGCCATCTCTCCAGCCCCACTTCTGTGAAATCTTAAGAGTCCCATTGTTGAGGTGGCCCAATTGTTAAAATAAATAACAATATTAAAGAAGAAAATCTTCCAGATATCCATAGATCAGTCGTTTCTAGCTATATATTTGTATTGTCTGTTTTAATGAATAGGGTATGTAGTAGCTTTAGGCAGCTCCTAAATGAATAGCAATTTTGCCCAACTCAGAGGATCTAGCACTCTCATGAGACAGATGCAGCATTTAAAATAATTGTTAGTGGCCTTCCAATATTATTTGCCCCAATCAAGGTAGATTGCTCTTAAGGAGATAATAGGTAAGAACTACAGTACTAAGGGTTCAACTCTTCGGACTATGCCAGCAGGGAGCCACTGAAGGTAAATGAGACACTGGTAGTTATTTTGGGTTGGTTTCAATTCTGCATTCCTCCACTTTTTATTTCTAGAGAAAGTGTGTCAGAGGGAGCCCTTTGTGAATCCCACTTTTTTCCCCCTCCGAGACAGGGTTTCTCTGTGTATCTGGCTGTCCTGGAGTCACTTTGTAAATCAGGCTGGTCTCGAACTCACAGAGGTCCGCCTGCCTGTTTCCCGAGTGCTGGGATTAAAGGCGTGAGCCACTATGCCCGGCCAACCCTGTCACCATTTTTTTAAACAGGGAAACGGACAAATCTAAGAAGTTTGGAGATTGGAAATGCGTTTCCTCACAGTGAGCCAGCCACACAGAGTGCTTAAGTCTTTGCTAGATGGGCACATGTTCCTCTAACTTGGCCTTTGAGACAGAAGCTCCAGTGACAGGTAAGTGCCTTGACTGTCTCCACTATACCAGGAAAAAAAAAAAGCCAAGAATCCAGCTCCCTCCGAGGCCAGGATAGAAACCATCAAAGCATGAAAAATAACTGGAACCTCAACGTTCTTGCAGAAGACTGGTTGGCTAAGTGTGCGCGTAAGGGCCATAAATCATTTGTAGCACACGCTACTTACGGATGCTCAGGCTGCTGAGGTTCCGCTTTACATAAACCCAGCTTAGCTGCAGAAGCCAGACGGTATGGGGACGTCAGTGTGGATCTGAAGACATCTCACACTGCCTCTTTAAATGTTCTCTTAGTTTCTCTACTCGATGTTCTCTAGCTCCTCTGAGCCGCGTAACCATTTACGTTACTAACAGATGCTCCACATTTCTATTTTGGATTCTTTCTGCTCATGCAGTGAGGCTGGAGAAACCCTAACTCACTCGAGTGCCTTGTGAATCCTGCGCCACGGCGTAGCGGCCAGTGGGCGCACTTCCTGCCGGGAGGTGGGCGGGGCGGGCCGCCTCCTCCCTCAAGCCCCGCCCCTCCCTCCCTCCCCTCCCCTCCCCTCCCCTCCCCTCCCCTCCCTGCGGGCCGAGGCTCCGCGGGGGCGGGGCTGTGAGCCGTGGGCGGCGTGGCGCTGCTAGCTGGGCGCAGGGCCGTAGGTGCCGGGGATCGCGGCGGCTCAGGGCGCCAAGCTGCGGTGTGTGGATCGGGGAAGCTCAGTCTCGTGGGCAGGAGAAGCATCGGGCGACGGCGGCCCCCACCGGCTAGTGCAGGGCCTCGGGCCGAGTGGGGCCGAGCGCTGCGGGAGGAAGCGGCGGCGGGTCCCGAGCGCTGCGCGCCATGGCGGGCGGGCCCCCCAAGGCCCTGCCATCCACGGGGCCCCACTCCTTGCGCGACATGCCGCACCCGCTGGCTGGCTCCAGCAGCGAGGAGGCCGTGGGAGGTGACAGCACGCCCAGCCCGGACCTACTGATGGCCCGCAGCTTCGGTGACAAGGTGGGGCGCTCAGGGCTGGGGACTTCTAGGGTGGAGCGGGCAAGGAAGATAGATCCAGGGCCACCCCTGACGCCGGGCTGAGCTCACCCAGGCTCTCCTTTCCCGGGGGTTAGGCGTGCTCTGGACCCTACAGCCCTTGGCCAAAGCGTGTCCTCTCACTGCCCCCGTGGGGTCGCAGCTGCAGTCTGAGCAGCCAGAGGGCATGTGTTTCCCTAGCTGAGACTAGCCTCAAGCGCGGGTGACAGCTGGTGGGGAGGGGTTCAGGTTCCAGCGTGCAAGTGGAGGCCCGGGGCATGTGCTGCGGCGTTTGGCCTCTGTGTCTGGGAAGGAGGTCCCTCACCCCTCTAGGTGCATTTCTTGAAGAGGTGCTGCGGCATGGGAATAACTTGTTGGCGCCTCCAGTTTCTCGGGACTACAAAAAAGCAAGAGTTAATGGCTAATGGCTTTCCGGGGTGGGACAGAGCAGCCTTGCTCTTCTCCCCAGTTGGTCATGTGGGGAGTGATCTTTGTTTAGGTTTGCTGTTTGCCCCAGGAGTCACCTGACTCCGACCTCAGCGGCGGCGGGAGGAGAGTCTCGTGGTTTTCTGTCTGGGGCTTCATTCACCTTCTATAGCGGACCACATTGATTGGATTTGGCAGTAGCTGGTTTTGTGGTTGAAGAAACGCAAGCTTGCCCTTTGACCTTCTTTGTGCAGAGGGAGGTTCTTGGTGGTTGTGCTATACTACTTTCCTGCTGCTGTGAGAGACAGCAAAGTCCAGTGAGGAGGAGGAAGAGGCAGCATCTCCCCCGCCCCCATCACCATTTCTGCTATGACCGGGATTTTGAGCAATGATTGTATCTGTGCTCTTGCTGCCACTTAGTCATGAGTTGTAGACATTCCAATTGTTCTTAGCACTTGAGATTAGGGATTCTTCCTCCTACTAAAATACTAAATGAATTTCCCCTTTCCCCAATATTAATGGAATTAATGGAGTCAGGAGACTTAACTTCTTCCCTTAGATGGGAGGGCATATGAGGGTAACAGTGTACGTGGGAGAGTGTGACTTGCTGGCCCTGAGGCCTCAGAATAACCAGGGAGTGGTGTGGATTTGTAAAGCATAAGCTAATGAAATTGGTGGATCGAACAGTTCAAAATATGTTCTTGCATGCACACCTGTACCTCTGTGGTTATTGCTTTTTATAGATTTTAGACTATATGGAAACATAGGCAGCTTGCAAACCCTTTGCTTATGTTTGACATTCAAAAAGTGATTGTTGAATGCCAGAATGATAATTTGTTTTTTCCTTTTTTCTTTCTTTTATTTGTTTATTTTTTTATTTTTTATTTTTTATTTTTTTTGGTTTTTCGAGACAGGGTTTCTCTGAATATCTCTGGCTGTCCTGGACTCGCTTTGTAGACCAGGCTGGCCTCGAACTCACAAAGATCCACCTGCCTCTGCCTCCCAAGTGCTGGGATTAAAGGCGTGGGCCACCACTGCCCGGCTCTTATTTGTTTATTTTTGAGACAAGGTTTCTCTGTGTAACAGCTCTGTCTGTCCTGGACTCGCTTTGTAGAGCACCTGCCTCTGCCTCCCGAGTGCTGGGATTAAAGGCGTGCACCACCATGCATCCATTAATGGTTGTAGAGTGAGAACTAAGGTTAAACCTTCAATTGCTGTCTCAGTTCTATGTAGGAAATTGAATTATTTCCTTACTGCTATGTAACAAATTAGTCCAGAATTTAGCACCTTAAAATACCGACTATGGGTCAGGAACCTGGGTAGTTCCGAGTCAGATCTTTAGGAGGCCACCGTCATCTGAAGGCTGGCTGGATTGGGAAGGCTGTAACCTCAATTCTAGGCTCACTCATAGTCTGTGGTTCTTCACAGGCTACAGGGTAGTAATTGGCTTCTGCCAGAGAGAGTGATCCAAGATGGTCCAAGACTCCAGCCATCCCTATATAAATTGATCCTCAAAGCAACATACCTCTGTTGTATTCTATTGGTTATAGAGAGAGACTAGCACCTTGTAGGAAGAAGGTGTGGGTCCTGGGGAATACTAGGAAACGGAGATCACTGTGGCCATCTTAGAGCCTGGTTCTACAGAGTCTCTCAGGGTATGTTGCTAGTAATTGAACCCATGGCAAGTGCTCTCCCACTGAGCTATATCCCTTGCCTCACATACAGCTCTTTTAGATACTTACTTATGATCTACTCTTGGATAGCTACCTCAGAAGTGCAGCCGTTTTACTAAAAATAAGTACTTGGGAAGGTAAGTGCTCAGTCCCACTAAGATCTGGTTGGTTGGCAGGAAGTGAGGCCCTTGTCTAATTATGGTTGTTTTCCTCCACAGGATCTATTCTTGAAGGCACTATTACTGGTTTTTTTTGGGGGGGGGGTGTTTCAAGACAGGGTCTCTCTGTGTATCCCTGGCCAACCTAGATTCACTTTGTAGACCAGACTGGCCTTGAACTCACAGAGACCCACCTGCCTCTGCCTCCCAAGTGCTGGGATTAAAGGCGTGCACCACCATGCCTGGGCATTACAGACATCTGTGAAATGCCATGTCAGTGCTGGGATTTGAACCCAGGTCCTTTGGAAGAACAGCCAGTGCTCTTAACCGCTGAGCCATCTCCAGCCCGAAGTCACTATTACTATACTCAACATTTAACAAGCATCCTAACTGTGGGGAGCATCTAAATGACACAAGTCTCAAGGGTCTGATTTACAATCAGCCACTTTCCCTTAGAGGCTGAGCATTGTTGTAGTTTCTTTCTGATTGGGAGTAATATTGTCTTATCTTGGCATACATGTGTTCTCAAACATTAAAAAAAGAGATTGTGTGTGTGTGTGTATCTGTCTGTCTGTATGTGCAGGCCCCCTCAGAGGCCAGAAAATGGTTTTGGTTTGCTTGGATCTGGAATTACAGGCTCTGTGAGCCTCCTGACATGGGTGCTAGTAGCAGAACTCAGTTCCTCTGTAAGTACTTTTACATGTACTTTTAAATACAACTTTTTAAGTTGTACTTTTAACTGCTCAGCCACCTCTCCAACCCCTTCCCACATGTTTGCAGAGAGAAACTAGCAAGCCCTAGAAAGGAGGACAGTGGAAGCGAAGATCCCCTTGCCCATTTTCACCTTGTTTAGGTAGCATGAGTGTTGTTGGAGGTCAGGAGGGAAAGCCAGTTGCTGTGATCAGTCTTTGTGAGAAGAGGGCTTTTTTCCTGCCTCTTTAGACATTGGGGTTTTCATCATAGATGACAAAGATTTAGGGTTGGTTCTGGGTAAGGGATTGGAAGGTGCTGATGGGCTGAAGATAGTACCAGACATTGCACAAAGGGGAATTGCTTTCTCTGCCTTCAGATGGTGTCACCAAAAGTGTAGCTGACACTTCGGAGTGGCCTTTTTGGCTCTGGGGTAGGAAAGAGTAAGTGTGGTCAACGCTCCATCTGTTGCCTTGTCCTGTTGTCCAAACTGTGGTATGATGGAAAGAATTCTTGTCTACTAAGGGTTGGGTGGGTGGGTGCGTCCTTCTGATGCTAGCTAAACCCACCAGGCCTTATGTCACCTCATTTTTCCTCTTCACTTACAATGAAACTAAAACAACTCGACCCGTTTCTTTTCTTTTTTTTACATTTGTCCGAATATTCTGAGCAATTTCTTCTGTGACTTAGCCTCCTACTTGAATGTTCATTCTGACACTGGATACTTGACCTCTTCCAACCTCCAGTCTTTGGTTAACGCTTCTCCCCACATCCTCACCGTCTTCACCACCTGCTTCCTGACCATTCCTGCCACCAACGTGTGTCTTTCTTTTACATTTCATTCACTGGGTATGGGAATCTAGATCCTCCCTTTTCATCTTTGATAGCTTTTTCTTTTTCTTTTTTTTTTTTTTTTGGTTTTTTCGTGACAGGCTTTCTCTGAATATCTCTAGCTGTCCTGGACTCGCTTTGTAGACCAGGCTGGCCTCGAACTCACAAAGATCCGCCTGCCTCTGCCTCCCAAGTGCTGGGATTAAAGGCGTGCGCCACCACCGCCCGGCTCTTTTTTTTTTTTTTGAGACAGGGTTTCTCTGTGCATGCCTGGCTACCCTGGCTTCATTTTGTAGACCAGGCTAGCCTTGAACTCACAGAGATCTGACTGCCTCTGCCTCCTGAATGCTGGGATTACCATACCCAGTCATTACAGACAGCTATGAACTGCCATGTAGGTGCTGGGATTTGAACCCAGGTCCTTTGGAAGAGCAGCCAGTGCTCTTAACTGCCGAGCCATCTCTCCAGCCCCACTTTTTTTCTTTAAACCTTTAGCCTTTAAACCCAAGCTATATGGTGAATTCAGGACCAGACAGCCAGGAGACCATGTCTTAAAACAAACAAACAAACACTCCAATCAATAATGATAATAATAATTATGATGATAATAAGTACATATTTTAAATAAAATTAACTAATATAGTGGATCAAATAATCAATTGTCAACTCAGTAGCCTGGGAGTGCAACTTTGCCTTCTTCCTGCCCAACACCCTGAATGTCCCGTGGCACTCAGAGTGAAGGCTAGTGTTCTCAGTGGTCCTTCCAGGCCAACATGATCTGCTCCTTCCCTGCCATTGCCCCCCCCCCCCCCCCGCCATGTTCCCTGACACATCCTGCCTTCTTCAGGGCTCTGCTCCATTATGGCCCCTGCTGACATTCACTGCAGACATCCATTCACCACTCTCCTTATTTCCTAAGTCTATTCAAGTCTCAGATTCTCAGAAAATCCTTCCCAAGTCTGGGTCACAACTGTCAGCGCTCCTAAGTCCTCTTCCTTATAGCATATGCTGCATGGCACAGAGCAGACTCTGAGAACGGGGTCTGCTGGTTCAGTCAATAATCTTGGGTTCCTGGACAGTGCCTGACTCCCTGAAATAGTTTCTTTCTTTCTTTTTTGTTTTTGGTTCTCCTCTCCTCTCCTCTCCCCTCCCCTCCCCTCCCTCCCTTCCTTCCTTCCTTTTTTTCCTCCTGAGATAAAGTTTCTCTGTGTAACAACCCTGTCTGTCCTGGACTCCCTTTGTAGACCAGACTGGCCTTGAACTCACAGAAATCGGCCTGCCTCTGAGATTGAAGCCTTGTGCCACCACGCCCAGCTGAAATATTTTCTGAATGAACAAAAAGAATGAAATGTGCCTCCAAGGATCAAAGTGGGGATGCTGCTCATTTGGTTGAGTGCTTACCTAGCATGTGCTAGGCTGGAATTCAATCCCCAGCACCACACGAGCAGGGCATGATGGTAGTGCACACCTGTAACACCCATATTGGGAGGTGAGACAGAAGAATCAAGAGTTTGAGGTCATCGTTAGCTATACAGAGAGTTCAAGGCCAGCCTGTCTTTAAAAAAGCAAGGGAATGGGGACTGGAAAGATGGCTCTGCTCATAACGTGCTTGCCGCGCAAGCATGGGGAATTGGATTTGGGTCCCCTGCATCTATATTAAGTATGATCACACACATCAGTAACTCTGGCCACAAGACAGCAGGATCTTCAGGACACACGGTCAGCTAATCTAGCCGATCTGGTGAACTCCAGGTTCAGCAAGAGACTCTGATTCAAAAAATAAGTTGGAGCTTGCTGGATGTGCTGGTGTACACCTTTAATCCCAGCACTCCGGAGGCAGAGGCTGAATCTCTGAGCTAGAGGCCAGGAAAAAAGTGGCGGAGGCCATGATTGAAGTCACCTGCTGTTAACCTCTGGCCTCCACACACATGTACATGCATCATGACATCATTTTTTTTTTAAACAGGGTGTTGCTATGTACATCTGCCTGGCTGGCCTTGAACTCCCTGCTTCTGCCTCCTAGTGTTGGGATTAATGGTGTGGCTCACCACCTTTGGCTATTAGTATCATTAGTCTCTTTCTCTCTCTGGTGTGGTGTGTATGCCTGTGAAAAACAGGAGCTCAAAGAACAACTTTTTAAGTCCCTTTTCCCTTGCCTCATTGAGACAGGGTTTCTTGTGTCTGTGGTGCTACTTAATCCAGGCTGGCTGGCCTATGGGCTTCTGGCCTATTCTCTTGCTCCACCTCCAGATGGGGGGCCATGCTTCGATTATAACTGAACAACATCAGGCTTTTTTGTGGGCTCCTGGTGATTGAATTCAGATTATCCGCTTGCATAGCAAGTATTTTTTTGTTGAGCTGTTTTGTTGGCCCTTGGTTAAGATTCTTTTAAAAGGACATAAAACCAAAAAAGCAAGGTGGTCATAGGAAAATCTACAAGCTTCATTATTGAAAAGACATGGAAACTTTGGCTTCAGGCATGGCTAGAATCAGTGATGATGGTGTTGGGAATCTGTTACTTGGAACAAGCAGGAAGGGTACCTCTTCCTGACAGTTTGGACAGAGCTCTGTCTTGGCTGGAATTGGGTCAGACACCCACACCTGTGTTTGTGACTTGATCAGGCAGAGCTAGAGTTCAGTTACCTTTGGCTTGGACTTTTAAACGTGGAATGTACAAATTAAGTGTATCTAAAAATGTGCCTGTGGAATGTGAAGAGACAATTTTTAAGTTAAGTAGTAAAATCAACATTCATGCTGCTACTCCTCCATGAGAAGACATAGATTATTACTAATAGTTTAGAAGCCCTCCATGCTCAGGCACAAAGGGGATGGCTTCCAAAGTACATTGGGATGGGGGGCAGCTCAGTGGAGCACTTAACATTGTGTTTTTCAATTCCCAGTGAGACATAGAGCCAGAGGGGGAGGGAGGGAGAGAGGGGGAAATAGTAAAAGCAGAGTGTTTATGTTACCAGAGTTAAGAGTGTATGTTGAGCAAGCAGGAAGCAATGACTATTCACTGGAGATATTCCACTACTTTGTAATTTGCTGTGTGTGTGTGAGATCATCATTGGGTATCTTCTTCAGTCACATTCTACCTTTTATAGAGTGAGTTCCTGTCTTTAAAAGCCAAAAAAAAAAAAAATCAAAGAAAAAGAATGAAAGAGAGATAGGCTATCACTATGTAGGTCTGGCTGTCCTGTAATTTACGATGTAAACCAGCCTTTTCTTGAACTCACAAGGATCTACCTGACTCTGCCTCCCGAGTGCAGGGATTAAAGGAGTGTGCCTCCATCCCTGGCCACTACCTGTTTAATAATTAAAAATTATTTTATTTTATATGTATGGATAGTTTGCCTGGTTGTATATCTGTACTTTGTGTGTGCCTGGTACCCAAGGAGGTCAGAAGAGGGTGACCCGGGTTGCATACAGTTGTGAGCTGTCACGCAGTGTTGGGAATTGAACCCGGGTCCTCTGGAAGAACAGGCAGTACTCTTAACCACTGAGCCATCTCCTCAGTCTCTTAACAATTTTTTATTTTTATTTTTTATTTTTTGGCTTTTTAAGACAGGGTTCCTCTATGTAACAGAGCACAGAGCTATGGCGATCCTGGATTCACTTTGTAGACCAAGCTGGCCTCCAACTCACAGAGATCTACCTGCCCCTGCCTCCTGAGTGCTGGGATTAAAGGCGTGTGCCACCACGCCTATCTTAACAAATTTTTAATTATTATTTTTATTTCATTTCCTTTATTTTCTTATCTACCTTATGAACTTGGACTTCACTGATTTAGTAAGACTGACTGGCCAGTGAGGGCCCTTCCCTACCCTTGGTTACATTAAATCACTCTAATTTGGGATAATGCCATTTGATTATGTTTTAGGTAAACACAGAGCAATCAAGATGGGTTACATACACATAGTAAAAAGTCTGTCACAGCAAAGCAGGCTAGCTTAGATTGATTCAGTATCTTACTGTAGTAAATGGTGTTGCAATGAACAGGTGAGAGTACAGAAATCCCCCCCCCCCCCACAGGTTTTCGATATATAACCCTTGCTGTCCTGGAACTAGGCCAGGCTGACTTCAGACTCATGGAGATCTACTACCCTCTGCCTCCCAAGTGCTGATATTAAAGACATTTGATATTACATCGGATTTATTTTTTAGTTATTCTGGGATCAGAGGTATATGTCACTATGCCTGACTTTGTTCCAAAATCTTACAAAGTATAACGGCTAACTTCAGATTTTGGATCATTTTGCATGTAAACTTTCTGTATTTAGACCTTCATAGTTTTTGGTAAGGGATAATCAACCTACAGTGGGGTACTGTGCCCTAGAAAATTCTGAATACCCCATTTAAAGTGAGAACAGTGTGGATGAGACAGCTCACACACAGAAAGTCAGATATAATCCTCGCAGCCCTACAACATGATAGGAGGTAAAAAATGTAACCAAAAATTTTAGTAAACTATATTTAGTAATCCTTAATAACCTATAACACTTACTACCTAACAACACTTAAACGACCCTACCCTAACCCTTTTGAAAAGATACCAAGATTCTCTAGTGCAGGTCTGTGAGGGCAACTTGTCAGCCTTCTCTCTGCAGGCACACCTCAACAGTAGTCAGCAATCAGAGCCAGTCTGGCTTTGGCATTATTATGGCAGCCTCCGCCTCAGTTCAGCTTAGGTTTGAGGCTTTCTTCTCAGGCTCAGGGCCTAGTATAGCTCACCAGCTCCTGCAGCCAGCCTACTTCAGCCGCTCAGCTTGGGGCCTGCTTCAGTCTATCCATGGATACCTCAGGCCTCTGTTTGAACTGGCTGAACCCCTCAGGGCAGGTGCTGCTCTGCCAGGCTTAGTCTTTAGTCTTGCACTCTTGCCTTGGCTTCATTGTCTTTCCTAACTCATTTGAGCCTATGTCACACCCTCGTGTGATAGGGGTCACCCTCCTGCCTGTTTTCAAGGTCTTTGCTGAGGCCTCAGAGCTCCGCTTGCCTCCTTGTTCACTCACTTGTAGCTCTTGCCCCATGAATGGACATCTTTAGTGCCCAGTTTTTATAAACTTTCTTTCTCTCAGTAGGTTCTATGGCCAGCCTTTTCTGTCAACCTTCTTGGGCTGGCTCATGACAGGAGTGTCTCTCTCTCCTATTTCCTCTGCAGTTCTGAGTTTATGTGCTGAGGCTTCTGACCGCCAATTCTTACTGCCTCAGGGATGGTGAGTCTAAGGGCTGGCAGATAGATGGCCTTTGTCTCTTGGCACCTTGTCACCTCTCCAGCGTGCATCTCTCTCTTGGGTTTAAATAGGGTGCGGTTCTCATGGTCTTTCAAGGGGTCTGGTTCTTTCTTGAGCCCTTTTGTGGCTCTTGCAGCCTCTTGAAGTTTCTGGGACTTTGCAGCTGCACTCCTAAACAAAGTTCTGCTTCAAGTCTATCAGAACCACAGCTTCAACTGGGCTCCACCCATTTCAGCTCTGCTCAACTTCTTTTGAAAAGAGGCAGCTTCCAAAAGCCCTTTTCATTTTTCCGGGCATTCCTTTGTATGTCTCGGACCATAGGCTGCCATGTGCCAGGCCAATCTGCATTCCAAAAGCCCTTACTAATTCACTAAAGAACTCTCATTACAAGAAAAGACAGGAGAATTGCCTGGAAGCTGGAAGGTTAGCTAGTCAGGTGTACAAAGAATGGCAGAAACAACAGAGGCCCTGCCTCAATACTTTAGGAGAGAACCAACTTCTAAAAGTTGCCCTCTGAGTACCACAGGTGTGTGGAACACACACATACACACACACAATAATAAAATTAAATGTTAGAACATCCCAGTAACATAACCAAAATTTAGACTGGGAAATGGAGGCATTTTAACATTAAGAAGTTTGTCCCAGGCCACAGAGCTTGTCAGGTAAGCACTTGTCACACCCACTGTAACCGTCTGTTGATCAGTCTCTTTCTCACTGGACAATGAACACTCACGAGGCAGGCCTCTGCTTTACCTTGCCTACCCAGGCAGCATCTAGCCCAGAGCCAGGCACATGGCTCAGGAGACAAGGCTTTGAAAGCATCTGCACCCTGCTACACAAATGGGTCACATGCTTTCCGGCCTCTGTTGGTTCTCAAACAGAACCCTTAAACCCTTTTCTAAATAGCCCTGCTCCCCACTCTGCCCCTCTGCACACATAGGAGAACACACACAAACAACATTAGTTCTTATTGGCTGGTCTGGTGGTGAAAGTGAAGGGCCCGGAGCCGTGCACTGCCTGTAGTTAGCTAGCTTCAGTGCTCATAAGCCACTAGTGTCCCCTGGCCAAGCTGATGTCTATGTACTTATTTTGCTTTGAGAAGCTCTTGTCTGTCTGTCATGGACCTGCTGTCTTCCTCACAGCCTCCACTAGCTCTCAATTCCCAGACCACTGTTGTGTCCTGCCCCCCCCCCCCCCGTATTTTCCTCTGTTTTTTTTGGTCAACGCCCTCTGGTGTCTAAGGTATTTTTTTCTTGCTTCAGAGCCCTTGCTGGTTTGGTATTTACCGTGTAGCCCAAGTTAGCCCAGAACTTCATGCAATACTTTTTGTCTAAGTTCTGAACTCAACTTCTTCATCCTGCACTCTCAATTCTGTTTAGACCTACAGTGTCTGCTCAACTGGATAAAAAGTTTCCCAGGGCGGCATTCATTTGAACAGGCTTTCAGCAGTGAGCTTTGGACAAATTCTGTCCTCAAATAACTCAGTAACAGCACATTCTAGTCTTCTGAACCCATCCCTAGAACCCCTGCTTCCTATCTGAGTTCTTCTCCCCCAGGAAAATACAGATAGGTCATCTCCAGTCCCTTCTCCATCAACTAGTCAGCTGAGTACTTCCTAATCCTTCCTCCCCAGGGAACAACTCCAGTCTCTGCCAAACTGACCTTTCACTGCCAGCCTCTCCTCATCCCACTCATTGAGTACAAATTTCCTCACTCAAGAACCCTGTGACACTGGCTAATAATTTCCAGAACAAAACAAAAGAAGAAGAAAAGCTAACATCCATATCACTGCACTGAGAGAGATCCTTAGTCCTTTGCTACCCATGTCCTCTCTCACCATTCTTCACCCTAAGATGCTCAGTCCATTTGCTTGTTGCTGACTCTTAGTCCTCTGCTGCAGGCGTAGTCCTTCCCCACCGTGGGATCTTTGCTTAAGTTGCTTCCTCACTGTTGCTTTCCTCATACCCCCACTTCATTCCTAAAAGCCTCCTTAAACCTCAAGAACCAGATGAACACATAGCCCCTGCCACCTAAGCCCACTCACAGACAAACACAAATACCTCAGTGATGGGCCTGATCAATAGGAAGCGCACACAGACACACGCACACACGCACACACACGCACACATTCTTTTCCAGGGGGAACAACCCTGCTTCCCAACTAGGTTCCACAGAAGTGACTGGTTTCTACTAAAGTCAGCTTCTCCACTAACCCTCCAGTCCTGAGGATGATGGGAGCTTTTGCTGTTGCTGCTCTTGATGACCTCACCATGCCCTTCATGGCTCCCCAGGTTTCTCATCACCAAGACAACTAATTTCTTGTACTACAGTCCCTCAGAATGAAGTACCATCACCTACAAAGTGAGTCCAGGACAGCCAGGGCTACACAGAGAAACCCTGTCTCAGGAAAAAAAAAAAAGAATGTAGAAAGAAAACATGGAGGAACATATCAAGGATTAATAAAAACTACCTTACCACACTATGAATTCCCTTGATCTCACATCAAACCAAAGATGGAGGTCTCTCTGTGACCCCCTTTACAGGTGAGGAAACATCAAGGCCATATTAATGGAGCTGAGATTCAAAGCAGCACCTGGCTCCAGATTATGCTAACACAGGAAGCCTAGGGCAAAGGCTTAGAGCATAAGAGTTCTCAGTAGGGTCAGGTGGTACTGCAAAGAGCCAGGTGAGATAAGGAAAAGGAAGCATTTACTGGATTTAGGAATAAGGAAGTCATGGAGGACCCTGAATAGAAAAGTCAGAAGAAACCAGATTAACAGGAGGCCTAGGAGTAAGCCAGAGGTTACAAGTAGAGAGGATGGCAGCATAATCTTCTTTCTTAATTTGTTTACAAAAAAACAGTAACAAAAAATGAATACATATATTCATATATGCATAAACATTAAGTATGAGATGGAGAGAAGGACCACCACAGAAAATTTTCTTGATTCCTTGTAGAGAGCTGCGATGTGCCGCGCCCTAAAGATGACGCCAGTTTCCGCCTTCCACCAGCCCGATGGTGAGCGCTCTTGGTGGTAAACAAGTCCATATTTGGTTAAGACCGCTCATCTGGCTTGCTTCCGCATACGTGGGCCTGTAAGATAGCACCACGTGGCTTTACTTGATTGGCTGTTCATATAGTATTTAGCCTGTGGGTTGGGTCTGCCCGGGCATTTGGAAGACTGTTTTTAAGGGACCTGAATAAACTGCTTGAGAAGAGCTTTTGCGAGTTGCGTTGTTCTTGCTGGTCGAGGTCAACGCGACAATTCCTATTTTGAACATGTTCAGATGTACATGGAAATGAGGCAGTTGGGAGGTTGGCTGCCAGCTTTGCATCACTACGGTGAAATTCCCCAGAGGCCACTCATTTTATCAGAAGAGATTTAAGCTGGGAGTGTAGCCCACTGGTAGATTGCATATTTACATATGCAAAGTTCTGGGCGTTCTCATGGGCACGCACAAATTACTAAGGTCTTGAAGGTTCAAGAGCCCAATGCCTATTCCTGCTTACTATGTAGGCCCCAGGAGCACAAAGTGGGGCTCCACAATCTTTTCCAAAGTCAGGACTCTTCCTCAGTCACCCAGTTCTTACATCTCACAGCACTCCTACTCTGGAGGCCAAGTTCTCAACACTTGAACTTTGGAGGTTGGGTAGACACAAATGGTCTTCAAACCATCGGAGAGGGAGACCCATGTGAGGAAGAGATTCTCTTCAAGAGTGGCCTATACCTACCAAAACAACAGCAACAACAAAAGGAGGGCTGCAAATTCAGACTGTGTAATTTATTGAGAAGAGATTCTGTCCTATGGCCTTTCAGGTGTGGTTGAGGTCATCAGTAGAGTGGGAAGGTAGAGGAAAGGGAAGCAAGAAGCAGGCAAAAGCCTTCCGTCAGCCACAGAGCATACGGTTATTGTGGAAACAGACAACCCAGCTACCTGTGAGCTGTGTCTGTAATGACGCTCCTGTGTCTCTGTTCTCCGGATGTTGGGGAAAGAACAAAGCAAGGAAACAGTGAAATGGGGTAGTTGTTTGGCGGGCTTTGTTATGTAAAGCAGATGGGGGCTGAGGATATAGCTCAGTAGGTAGAGTGTTTGCCTAACATGCAGGAAGCCCTGGATTCTAGCCCCCAGCACCCCGTAAACCATGTGTGGCGATGTACCCCTGTAATCCAAGCACTATGGAGGTAGACACAGAAGGACCAGAAGCTAAAGAGTAGCCTCAGCTATACAGAGAATGTGAGGCCGCCTGGGCTAAGTGGTAGCTTGTCACAAATAAGTAACAATAAACAAATAAAGCAGGTAGAGGTTTTGGAAACGCAGCTCAGGGCCCAGCTCTGAGGCCTTTGGTTCACTCCCTCCTACCAGAAGGGAGAACAAAAATAAAAAGAAAGGAGGGAAAAATGAGGTTGGAGAACCAGTGTGGTCTATTATTACTGACTTAGAGATGGAAGAGCCGAGCCTAAGGCCAAGCAATGTGGTGGATACCTGAGTCAGTGGAGATCAGCAAAATCACTACAGAAAACAATATGGACGGACTCCTACAAGGCAAGCCACCGTGTGCTTCTGCTGGGCCTGGGTCACAAAAGCTCAGTATGTTTTTCCTGCTACCTTGGGCTTTCTACTATTTCTCGAAAGCACCCCTTTTCCACCATGTGGCTGACACCCAGGCTGGTTTAAATGGAGCAGCTCCCCGCCCCCCCCCCCATTCTCCTCCTCCTCCCAGCAGCTACTGAGATTTACAGCTTGCCCATTCTGGAGGTTTTTCTTTTAAACTGTTAATAAAATTGTCCTGGAGCTTAAAAAAAAAAAAAAAAAAAAGGAAGGAAGGAAGCAAAGAAAGCAAACAGTATGGAGATTCCTAAAGAATTTTTTTTTTTTTGTTTTTTTCGAGACAGGGTTTCTCTGTGTAGCTCTGGCTGTCCTGGACTCGCTTTGTAGACCAGGCTGGCCTCGAACTCACAGAGATCCGCCTGCCTCTGCCTCCCGAGTACTGGGATTAAAGGCGTGCGCCACCACCGCCCGGCTTGAGATTCCTAAAGAATTTAAGAATGGAGTTGGAAGCTACCCCTCTCAGATACCTGCACTTGGGCTACAAAAATGGCTCAACAGTTAGGAGCATTCTCGCTGCTCTTGCACAAGACCCAGGTTTGGTTCCTACTCCCACATACCTCACAACTGTCTATAACTTCAATTTCAGGGATCCAGTGCAAATTTTTAGCCACTTTTGGCCTTCAAGTGCACAATATGTACTTGGGAGCACATGCAGACAAACACTGGGGGGTTGTGATTTGACCCTGTCTGGTCTATGTAGTGAATTCCAGGCCAGCCAGGGCTTCAAAGTGAGCCCCTGTCTAAAAAAGAAACAAATTACATTTCAGAAGTGAAACAGGTACTGCAATGCAATCAGAGGAGAGTATGTTACCAAGTGAGTCAGTCTCCCGAGCATAGCTGGAGCTTTATCTCACTCTGGGAGCCTCTACAAGGGAAAGGAGGATGATAGCCTTATCATTAGCCCCTGCTGAAGGTTGCTTGAGTGGTGAGTTTGGGCATTAATGAACAGTTCTCTTCAAACTGCCTCATGGGGGGAGCGAGCAGGTTCAGCTAGGAAAACAGGGTGAGAAACTCAGGTGCTAGGGTTGGTATCAGACCAGAGGGTGTTGAAGTGGTCAGAACGTGGGGTGTACTGTCGGGCACTGACAGCACCTGCTATAGTTACTATGAAGTTTATGGACAGGGAATAACACTGAGAGGAACTAAGTCAGAGAATGGAGTAGGCAACTTCCTAATGGGCAGAAATAGAAACCTCAGTCCACACCCCTCAAAAAAGACCAAAATGTAAATGTGTAGGCAGTAAGTGTCCATTGGTGACATGCTGTGGCAGGGCTGGTGGTTGAGGAGCCTGCAGAGGCAGGTGGGTGCCTGCAGTTGAGATCTGTAGTGGAAAGGTAAAGAAGGCAGTTGGGAAGCCAGTCAAGTGTGAAGAGCAGGGAGGAGCAGGGCTGTTTTGTGATTTTAAGCAAAGTTCTGGTGATCAACCCCCCTAGCATGACCCTGTTGTATAGAGCTGGGGAACAGATGGTTGGCAGCGGGGGCTCAGTTCCTCGGGATTCCTCTCACTGGACTCCGAGGGTGCTGGACAGTTTTATTTTCTAGTAATAGGAATCCAGCTCCCGTTACCTCAAGCAAAGAGGGGAGGGGGGGCTGAGCCTGTTGACAGTCACAGCTGGGACCTCTGAATGCCACTGAGGATGGGTCATGGTTTCTGATCAGTTTCTTCCACGTGGAAACGTAGCAGCCATTGCATTCCACACATGCTGCAGCTCCACAACCAGAGTGAATGGGGACGTGTCAAGGCTGCCTGGCTTGGGTCACATGCCAGATGAAGTGGGACCTTGAGAGTAAGACACTGATTGGCTTAACGTGGGTCAGTCTGTGGCTAGGAGGGACCTGAGAGCATGGTTGGTCTGTGGCTAGGAGGGACCTGAGAGCATGGTTGGTCTGTGGCTAGGAGGGACCTGAGAGCATGGTTGGTCTGTGGCTAGGAGGGATCTGAGAGCATGGCTGGTCTGTGGCTAGGAGGGATCTCAGAGCATGGTTGGTCTGTGGCTAGGAGGGATCTGAGAGCATAGTTAGTTGGTCTGTGGCTAGGAGGGATCTGAGAGCATGGCTGGTCTGTGGCTAGGAGGGATCTGAGAGCATGGCTGGTCTGTGGCTAGGAGGGATCTGAGAACATGGTTGGTCTGTGGCTAGGAGGGATCTGAGAGCATGGCTGGTCTTATTTTCATAGCTGGGTTCTAGAAACTGGAAGGTGTTAAGGAGTCATTGTAAGGGAGTCTGCTACCTGCTTTGGTGCCTGGAAGAATGATGGTGGGAGAATTTGAGAAGAAACAGGTCAGAAATGTAAGCATAGGCTTTCTAAGGCATATATAATTTTTTAAAAAGTTGTATATTCTCATGGTACAGCATTCATCCATTTTATGTATGTATTTATAATGAAATACTTACAATTTATTTATACATGAGACAGGATTTCCCTTTGTAGATCAGGCTGTCCTCAAATTTACAGATATGCACATGCCTCAATCCCCTGAGTACTGGGACTAAAGGCTTGTAATACCAGGCCCAACTCTTTTATTTGTTCTTAAGTGTTTATTTATATTTATGAGTATATATAAGTGTGTCTGTGTTGGGATATGAGCACATTCATGCAGGTGCCCACGGGGGCCAGAAGAGAGCACTGAGTCCCCTGGAGCTGGAGTTGCAGCTGGTGTGAGCCATCAACTGTGCTGAACCCGGGGCTTCTGGTGGAGCAGTGTGTGCTCTTAACCACCGAGCCATCCCTCCTGGCCTATCCGTTCATTCGCTTATTTTTTTAGGTAGAGCTTTGCATGTTGCCCAGGCTTTCCTTGAATTTTGGGCCCACGTGATCCTTTCGCTTCAGCTTCTCTGGTATTTGGCACTACAGACACAGTCCTATGCCTGGCCACAAAATTAAACTTTTTAAAAAGTATACACCGTAGTAGTTTTCAGCATAATTATGAGATTACTGTCTGATTCCAAAACATATCCATGTCCCCAGGAGACCCCTGCTCCCATGCGCAGGCATGGATATTTTATTTTCTCTGTTCTGAGCCCCTAGGGGCTACGGATTCTTGAGTCTGTAGATTTTGATGTCGTTAGAATCATAGGGCATGTTGTGGGCCTCTGTGTCCAGCTTCAGTCACTGATGCTGATGTCTTAAAGGGTCATCCATGTAGAGCGTATCAGCGCTTCATCTAGTGGTCTGTCCCCCAAGCTTTACTGAAATCTGACTGCCAAATAATTGTGTATATTTAAGGCTCAATGTTGTGCTGCATCGTGAAATCACCACCGCCACCAAGCTGTTTAAAATGCCCATCACTTCATGTGTAGTCACTTTTTTTTTGTAATGTGAAAACTGCAAATTAATTAATTAATGTAGTTATTAGTAAGTATAAACTATAATATTAGGCCGGCAGAGTGGCCAGTGGAGTAGCCGGTGGCTTGGCAGAGGAGCAGGCGGCCTGGCTTGAGTGCCTTCACCGGTTGCCTAACTTATCTTGGAGAAAAGAGCCCCGGGACCAAAGGTGGCCTACACCACCTATAACCTAAACTCTGTTAATTAATATAAGTTGTTATATTAGGCTGGTAGAATTACCGGTGGCTTGGCAGGCAGGAGATTCGCCTGGGCTCAAGGAGAGTCTGGGAATCCAACAGCCCAGAACTGCTTGGACTGAGGGCCTATAAGCCGCCGCAGTCTTTTCCCCAATAATTAAACACACCAAGACCTTTTAATATTTTAACACTAAGCCCTTAGCTGGGCAGACTCTCAATTAGCTACTCTAAGTTAACCCCAAACCAACATGTGCCTGTGAGTACCTTCCAGACTTCTCCAGACGTCTTTCTCTTTCTGTGTCTTCTGGCGGAAAGAGTCTCTGTGTGTGCGGAATTCCTGCTGATCTGAGGAAGTCCTGCCTTCCTATACTCTTTCTGCCCAGCTAATTGGCCATAAGCAACTTTTATTAACCAATCAAGAGAATGCCTCAGAAGGGGCGGTAACCAGATCTCAGCATTGAATTCAATGTATCAGAAACAATATTAGACCTTCTCTCAACAGTAATGGATGAGAACGTTTGAATTTTCAGCAAATTTCAAACAAAATACATTATTATTAACTGTAGTCCCGTGCATATTAGGACTCTACAAGTTATTCACGTTAGAACAGGCAGTTTTGACTTTTGACTGATACTTCCTCTTTTCTCTCAACTCCTCTACCCCTGGCCTTGCTCTGTTTCTTTATGTTATTAATACTCATTTTATAAGTATACCCCGTTTTTTTAATCCTTTCATCAGTTGATGGTCATTAGTTTGTTTCCTAGGCCTATGTCTCTTTTTCTTCCCAAAAGGATAGTGAATGTAACCTATGTAATTTTCTTTGATAGCTTTGATACTTGAGGCCAAAGGTCATTTTAACTAATTAATTCATTTAAAAAACTATACTAGGGAATCAACACATGACCTCACCATGCTAGGTAATTTACTCCAGACTTTGAGCTATATCTCCAGCCTTCCTTTTGTTTCTTTTTTTCCATTTTAAATTTCAAGACCAACTCTGACTAAGTTACCCAGAACTCACCAGGCTCACCAGGCTGTTCCTGAACATGGCAGTTCTTTTGCCTCAGCCACTGCAGTAGTCGGAATTACAGGCTTGTACCATCAGGTCTGCCAGTGGATAATACGATGGTTTCTAGTGCCCTCCTTGGCTTTCTTCTCTCCATCTTCAACCACTTTTCACACACACAATTTGGTTGTGTTCTATACATTCACTTTATTGTGTGGATCTTCAGAACATTGTTTGATATAGAGAAACTGTATTTACTAAATGACAGCTCTCATACCTTTCCTTTGCTTGTCCCCTGATAACTAACATTCTTTTTTGTTTTTGTGAGGTTTCATTAAGACACCTTTTGGGGGAGGTAATGAGACAGTATTTGTCTCTTTGTGGCTTGTTTTGCTTAGCACCATGTCTTCGAGGATTGCCCATGTTATATAACATATGACAAGACTTCCTTTTGGTAAGGCTGAATACTAGTCTATTGGACATAGCCACTGTATCTGTCATTATCCATTTACTAAGGGACATTGGGTAGCTTTGCCTCTTGGCTGCTTTGAAAATGCCACATTGAGTGGAGAGATGGCCCAGTGGTCACTAGCACCCACATGGAGGCTCATAACTGTCTGGAACTCCAGTCCCCGAGGATCTGAAGCCCTTTTCTGGCCTCCGTAGAGACCGCACACATGTGGAAGATCCTTATGTTCTGGAAATGCCATTAGTGTATCACAGGTCAGGTCTCAGGCATTCCTGCAAACAGTGTCTTCCTGTAACTGTAACACGAAGGGTTTACTATGGAGGCGCAGGCCCAGACCATCCCAGGACAGCGGAATGAGGGCAGTGGTGTGTGCTAAGGAGCAGGCTTGACCTGCTGTCGTCAGCATCTCTGGCTGGAGAAACTGCAGCAGGGTTATTCTGTACCATTTACCCAGGCAGACCGCGTGTGCTCCGTGACTTTGTCAGCAGTTGTAAAGGGCAGGCCAGCTTCTTGTTAGTTCCTCAGAGATTTGTACAGGCCTACTGTGTGCTGCTGTGTCTGAGGGATTCAGAGATGAGACCTCACAGGATAGCCACAGAGGAAGGACAGGTGAAAAGTGCTGTGTTAGCTGATGATGTACACACACACTGCATGGGAGTGAGGGAGGGACAGTGGTTTTTTTGTTTTAAGTTAAAGAACTTTGAAATTTGACTGAGGTCTTGGGTGGCCTATTTCAGGTAACAACTGCATTTTGTATTTAAATTAATGGTCAGTTTTGGAGTTTTAAGAATTTGAATGGTTGCTTTCTGGTTTGACGATAATGACAGTTTCCCCATTCTTTTTTAGCCCTTAGATATACATATTCTCTCCCTCCCTTCCTCGCCCCCTCGTGTGTATGTGTGAAGGTTAGAGAAGAACCTCAAGCATTGCACTCCAGAGCTATCAACTTTTGTTCTTTTGAGATGGTCTCTCATTGGCCACTAGACTGACTGGCTGGCTACTGGACCCCAGGATCTTCCTGTTTCCACTTGTTCATCCCTGGGATTACAAGCGTGTGGCCCCACGCCCAGCTTTCTGTATGGGCTTTGAGGGTCAGACTCGGGCTCACATGCTTGCGGGACTGGATCCCAGGATCTTCTTGCTTCCACTTCTTCACCACTGGGATTACAAGTGTGTGGCCCTATGCCCAGCTTTCTATATGGGCACTGAGGGTCAGACTCGGGTTCACATGCTTGCAGGGCAAGCACTTTACTGACTGAGCTGACTCGCCAGCCCTCATCCTTAGACTTTTCTAATATAATTGGTGCTCATTACTGGTATATCTACATTTTGACTAGTTTGTGAGGCCCAGTGCACAATTCAAATGCATGCCTTTGTTTTTGCAAATATTAAGCATGGGGGCTGGAGAGATGACTCAGCTGTTAAGAGCCCTGGCTGATCTTCTAGAGAATCTGGGTTCAATGCCCAGCACCCTTGTGGCGGCTCACAAGCTTCTGTAACTCCGATTCCAGGGGATCTGGTGCCCTGTTATGGCTTCTGCTGGTACTAGGCATGCACATGATACACATACAAACGTGCAGGAGGCAAAATACCCATACACATTAAAAAAAAAACTAGTAACAACAGAGCATCAGGCTCAGCAGTGGAGCCCTTCTGAACACAGGGTCCTGGGCAGGAGCACAGATGGCACGTCCCTGAAGCAGGCCCCGTGTGTCCTTGAGGGCACTGGCTTCCAGGTGCACTTAAGACCATCACTAGTCTGTGCTGTGCTCCAGGTCTGTCCTCTTTCCATCCTGTGTGAGAGAGAGACAGGGTCGCCAGGATTTGTTTCCTCAGCTTTGGTTGACAAGTGAGGGCCACAAGGTTTTGCTGTAGCATTTCCTGTTTGTAGAAGAACTCAACGCAGTCTCCCCAGGCCCGGCCTGCCTTGTTTAATGTGTGCCGGGTGGTCCTCTATTTCCCTAGTCTTGCTTCCCCTCTTTCCCTTTGTTCTTGCCTCTTCTGCACCAAGGACATCCAGTGTATGCTCTGCCATTCCCTCACTGTCTCTCAGAGGTCACAGACATGTGTGCATCAGTGACACTTGCTAACACTTGCGGAGCCCAAGTTTTGGAGGGTGCTCTCTGGTGTTATTTCAGGGAGCCACCCCCCTGACATGGCTACTGTCCCATTCCTCTCTGACAACCAGAAAAGTAATCATTGAGAGGTGAAGAAATGTGTTCAAGGTTCCAGAGCTGAAAGAGGAGGAGGCTGGGATTCGAACTTGGGTCTATTCAATTCAGGGTCCTTTTCCAGTGCCGTGCAGCACAGCCCTGAGTTGACTATTTTGCATTTCTTATGTAGAACATGGTCTTCAGATAACCCCTCATGCATCTTAGCCTGCATCAATTCCCTCCTCTTCGTTTCTGGCCTTTTTGGCTTTAAACTCACAGTGTGCCTCTCTGCCTTGTCTCTAGGGTCACCTGAGGTCCCAGGTCCCGTCACCGCGGGCTCCTTGGATGAGCGGTCTCAGCGTACTGTTTCCATCTACCCACCATCTGTCTCATTCTGAGTCAGTGTCACACCCATATCATCCAGGTCCTGCCCCATATGTCTGGCTCAGGAGGTCCAGAGTCATTTCCCCACTGCAGAATGGGTGAACTGACTCTTCTCATGTTTGGCCATTTTCCTCCTAAGCCCTGCAGCCCCACCCAGCCCTGGTTCCTCCCTTTATCCATTGCTCCTAGACATCTCTGAATGGCTTCTGCGCTGCAGAATGGCTTAGGATTCTCACTACTGCATCTCTGGCTCAGTTTTCCACATGTTTGAATGATTCCCACTTTTTGTGTCCCATAGTCACCCGTGCAAGAGTATTTCACAGCACACCTTTCTTCACTCTCCCACTGTCTCCTTCCTGCGTGAGCTTTACTGTTCCTTCATGTCTGACTTCATTTCCGTCGTTACTGTCAACATCCACATCAAGACTACGACAGTTTTATCCAGCCAGACCCCTCATGTTCTGAACACGAGCCAGATTCCCCCATTCCTCAAGGACTGCTGTGCAAGTTAACGTCCGCCTGTGCAGACTTTGTTTTTCAGGAACGATTGGTTATCTAGCCTGGCTTTCTCTGGTCAGGGACCTATTTATCTCTCTTAGCCCTTCCTAGCAAATTATGCTGCTGCCAACCGATTTTGCTCATGAGCCTGGCATGGTATGTGAATGCTTGCTTCCAAGAATATGACAGTGCAGGAGAATATGACCTCAGCCCTCTCACAGTGCCGCAGGATCTTCAGGTCAATGTTGGTTGCAAGGATTGAGTGGACACTGCATGAGAGTTTTTGCCTTAAGACCCCAGTACTCCAAGTAGCCCGTAAACTAGGGACTCTGACACCACCTGGGGGATTGTTGGAAATGGAAATCTCCAAATCTCAGGCTGAATGCCAGAGCTGCAGAATCAGTATCTACATTTTTTTTTAAACATTTATTTATTAATTTATTATGTATACAGTATTTGCTCTACATAAATGCCCGGGCACAAGATCTCAATGTAGATGGTTGTGAGCCACCATGTGGTTGCTGGGAATTGAACTCTGGACCTTTGGAAGAACAGCCAGTGCTCTTAACCTCTGAGCCATCACTCCAGCCCCAGTATCTATATTTTGACTGGACCCCTAAGTGAGTCATGAGCATATCAAAATGTGGATGGGATGCTGGGGATGATGGTACACATCTGTAATCCAAGGATTTGGAAGTCAGAAGGTCTGAGGGTCATGAGCTTGAGGCCAGCCTAGACTATATAGCCAGACCCTGTTTCAAAATAAATGTAAACATTTAAATTCTCCTCCTTCTCTTCCTCCGTGGTTTGAAGCCAGCCTGGTGACACAGTGAAGCCCTATCTGAAAAAAAGAAAGACAGGACTCAGAATCCGGATATAGGCCAGTGTTGAAGTGCTTGCTTAGAATGTATGAGGCACTGGGTTCAGTCCCCAGCATTGAAACATGAAAAGAAGCCTGGCGTGGTGGTGCACGCCTTTAGTCCCAGCACTGGGGTGGCAGAGGCAAGTGCATCTCTGTGAGTTCAAGGCTAGCCTGGTCTACAAAGTGAGTCCAGGACAGCTAAGGATACACAGAGAAACCCCGTCTTGAAAAACAAAAACAACAACAACACAAAGAAAAATGAAAAGAAATTAGATTTAGTATGACTCACCCATAGACCTTTAATTTTATTTATATATTAACATTCTCTCCCTGCTCCCCCCCCCTGCGTGCGCGCGCGCGCGCGCGCGCGTGTGTGTGTGTGTGTGTGTGTGTGTGTGTGTGTGTGTGTGTGTGCCCCCCTTTGAGGCGTGGACCTGGGGATTGAACTCAGGTAATCAGACTGGGTGGCAGGTGCCTTTGCTTGCGGACCTGGGGATTGAACTCAGGTCCTCAGACTTGGTGGCAGGTGCCTTTACTTGCTTAGTCACCTCACAGGCTCTTAAAGTTTCTTAAGATAATTTTATGGCCAGCCAAGATTGAGATCGCAAGTCAGATTCCTTTGATAATTCCTTTTCTATTTGTATCTCTTCTAAAGGTAAGTTAGCACAGGAGGAAAAGAGCTGTCCTTTCCACCACCCATGTTAGCATCACTCAAGACCTCTGTGCTGAGTCATGTCTGTTTTCTCATCCTTCCTCTCCTCAGTGTCCTGGGCTGTTGCCTGGCATTTGGGTACTCCTCCTTCACTGGAGGAGACTGTCTTTGGCAGTTGCATTAACGGAAGCCCCACTTCTCAAAGAGCCTGATGTCAGGGTGTCTGTTGCTGCATCCTCCAGGCTCAGTTAAGCATTTCTGTTGCTTGGCATGGACCATGTGCCTCCATGGCCCAGACAGGAATTGCTGATCTGGGCTTCTGGGATCTCATTCCTTCTGGTCCCCTCTGTACCTAGCTGGCCTCCTATTCTCTGCTTTTATTGCTGGTTCCTCTTTGTTTCCCTCGAAACTCTGAGATGCTCTGGGACTCAATCCTGACACCTCTTATCTGGAGAGTGTTCCTAAGTGTCTCACATCTAGTTTTATGGCTATAAATACCACCCATGCACTGGGGGGTGCGGGGTGGGGGTGGGCGGAAGTACAATCTCAAACCCTCTCCTGAGTTCCGAATTCCTCTTTCTTATTGAGGTCTGCATCTCCCAGCAGGCTTAACTCCCCACTTAGCTTGGAAGTGAGGGAATGACTTCTTCCAGTCTTTCCTGTGTTGGCCCTGGTTTCTTAGGCCAACAAAAAAAACTACAAATCTTTGGAATTTTTAAGGATTATCCTTAGCTCTTCCCTCTTTCTTATCCTGGCTCCAGCCCACCAGCAAATCATTTGGAAATATATCCAGAAAATGACCACTTCTTATTGTCTACGCGGCAGCTACCCTGGCCCTGGCAGCCTTATCTTTCGCCTGCATTACCACTGTTCTCTCAGAAGCCTCTTGCCCAGCCACCTTACTTCCACCTTCCTTACTTTCAGTCAGTTAGTAGCAGCAATCAGAGTGGTGTATTCAAACAACAGACATGTAAGTCTCCCCATGTCTTCACTTTGGAGACATTTCAGCACTCACAGCCCTCCCCCATTTTTCGAAGCCTGTAAGGGGACACTCTGGCTGCTTCCAGGCCCACTACTTAACTGCCTTGCCTCAGGCCTGTTGCAATTTGTTCCCTTGGCAGAGCATCCTATCCCAGATAGCACCGAGGCTCACAGTGTACAACCTGTAGCAAGTGGGTTCTCTTTCTGAGGTTTCCATTACCCATGGTTAGTGGTAGTCCAAAAATGTTCTATGGAAAGCTCTAGAAATACACAACTTTTAATTTTTACTTTTATTTATTTATTTTTATGACAGGCTTTCTCTGTGTAACAGATCCCTGGCTGTCCTGGACTAGATTTGTAGACCAGGCTGGCCTTGAACTCACAAAGATATGCTTGCCTCTGCCTCTCGAGTGCTGGGATTAAAGGCGTGCGCCACCACGCCCAGCAAAATAAACAGTTTCTAAGTTTTTAAATTGGATTCCAGCTAAAGAAGCATGTTAAAATTCAACACCTTTCTGCACTGTCCCACCCAGGTCAGGAATGATCCCTGGCTTGGGATGTCTGTGCTGGACACACTCTCTTTTCAGTGTCTACGTAGTAGCCGTCTAAGTTATCAACTCAACTCTTGTTTACTTAAGATGGCCCCAAACTAGTTCCTTTTCTCCTTATGGAAGGAGGAATTTATTTCTACTTACAGTTCCAGAGGGTAAGACTCCACGAGGGCAGAGTGGAGGGAACAGTGGTAATCGTGGTAGCTAGAGCAGGAAGCTGAGTGCTGACATCCTCCATTGCTAGACTAAGCATGAAGAAGAGAGAGCTGGAAATGGAGCTGCCTCCAATGACATTCTTCCTCCCACAAAGCTGTACCTCCCAAACCTCCCCAAACAGCCCTGCCAGCAGGGGACCGAGTGTTCAAACACTGGAGCCTTTCTTTTCCCAACCACTGCAGGTCTCAAAGTGCAAGAGTACGATGCTGGCAATTTTATTAGAGGATATTGTTGTAATAGCTTCACTTTTAATAGTGATTCTTAATCTCTTGCTGTGCTCCATTTACAGATTAAAGTGCCACAGTTGTGTGTGTAGGGAAATCATTCATAGGTGTTAGCACTTGCTGGGGGCTCCCTTAGAGTGTGTACCCCACGGTAGGTAAGAGTGACTGCTGTGGTACACTAGTGCCCTCTTTGCCCCATTTTCTCTCTTTCTACCCAGCTTTATTTTGCTTAACACCCATCTCTCCATTGCTATAAACTACTTGAGAGAAAGAGCTTTATTGGGTCAGTTTCTTGATGTAATTTCAGTACATAAACAGAAATCTAGAATGGTATAGGCACACACATTTGTTGACTCCGTAAATGAACATGTGCTAAGTGATGTCCCTATAAAGACATTTGTTTTAATGTTATGGGTTTTTTTGTTTGTTTGTTTTGTTTTGTTTTGTTTTGTTTTTTTGGTTTTTCGAGACAGGGTTTCTCTGTGTTCTAAGTCTTGGCTGTCCTGGATTCACTTTGTAGACCAGGCTGACCTCGAACTCACAGAGATACACCTGCCTCTGCCTCCCAAGTGCTCAGATTAAAGGTGTGTGCCACCATAGCTGGCTAAAATATTTTTATTTATTTATTATGTATACAGTGTTCTGCCTGCATGCATGCAGGCCAGAAGAGGGCACCAGGTCTTAATATAGATGGTTATGAGCCACCATGTGGTTGCTGGGAATTGAACTCAGGACCTCTGGAAAAACAGCCAGTGTTCTTAACCTCTGAGCTATCTCTCCAGCCCCTTAATGTTATGTTTAATAGCAAAAAAAGGGGGGTGGGCTAAGTAGTGTCATTTGGCAGCTGGTTTGTATCCCAGGCTGGCCTAGAAATTGGTCCAGGATGACTTTGAATTCACAGCTATCCTCTTGGCTCAGTCTCTTAAGTGATAGGATTGAAGGCATAAACTACCAGGCGGTGGGACCTGGGAGAATGGAACCGATAAATGAGATGGACTAAAGTCTCAGGCAAGAGCCAACTTTACTAGAGCCTCAGACAAATTGTACTCTGAAGGTTAAAAAATAAAAAGACCACGTGGGTAAAGTTCTCATGAGTTCAAGCTGTATGCAGTCACAATGACAAGCTGCACGTAGCAAAAACATGTTTTTCCACAGAGGCATATAAAGGATATTTTAACCATTTAATTGAATAACAGCAAGCAAAAATGAGTAATGTGGTAAACTCACTCCTATTCAATACATCTGGGAGGAGCACGAAAACACATTCCAAGAACAATTCTGTGTTTTGAAGAAACCGAGGTCACAAGACTTTTTTTTTTTCGAGACAGGGTTTCTCTGTGTATTCTTTTGGCTCTTCTGGACTCACTTTGTAGACCAGGCTGGCCTTGAACGCACAGAGATCCGCCTGCCTCTGCCTCCCGAGTGCTGGGATTAAAGGCGTGCGCCACCATGCCCAGCTGGTCACAAGACTCTTGACGGGCTCTCACAAGCACTCACAATTCTCCTCTCATGACTCCAGCCCCCGACCATGATCCGGACACTCAGTGAGTGAAGTGCTTACTACAAGCACAAGGGCACGCATTGGGTTCCCCAGCACCCATGTGGAACGCTGGGCATGGCGGCCCATCCCTGTAACCCAGCACTGAGAACGGAGACAGGAGGCTCCCAGGAACTCACCCAGAAGGCTATCTCTGGGTTCAGAGAGAAGTCCAGTCTCAACAATAAGGTGAAGAGTTGAATTTTCTCAACTCTCTTGATGCCACCAAATTCTCTCCAGGTGTGCTGGGAGACCTGGCTTGTAATTTTGGGTGTTGTTGAAGGATACAACTCAGAGCTTATCTTTGTAGTATTTGAGACTAGACAGCACTTTATTTGTAGGTCGAATGAGGTCCAGGGGTGGGACTGTGGCAGTAACATGCATCTGTGGCTTTCTAAGCACATCTCAGTTGGTGATTTGGAGCAAACGGCTGCGTCTCCACCTTCAGCCACAGTTGTGTTGTTGCTTTTCTCCAATCATTCTGATTCTCTTAGGCCCTCTCTACACAGTGTGAGTGCAGACTATGAGAATTCTTAGGCACAGGGCACTGCAATGGTCCAAGAAGAGTGTCATCTCCCCTAAGCCAGTCTGTGCAGACGACTGTTCTCAGGTGTTGACTTCTTCCTGTTTGCTCCTGAATGCACAGCAAACACAAGCATAGCATTTTGTTTCCAAGTTTCTTTGTGTTTAAATTACGAGGCTGACTAGAGAAGTCTCCCTATGGGCTTATTAGCGAATCAGACAAACTTCCTTTGTCTGTGGGGTTTTGATGTAAATGAGGGAAGAGAATCTATTCACGGTGATTGACAGTGTGGCCAGGAGCCAAGTGGATGATATGCCTGGGCTGCCATGTTCCTCTCAAAGCAGGAAGTGCCCGTATGATGTTGGGAGCTTTGCCTTGAAGAGATTGCTTAAAGGCTGAAAATGCAGGCAGGGCAAGCTGCTGCAGGATGGAGCCTTTGAGGTTGCCAGGAGAATCTTGATAAAATCACTCGCTGGCTGTTCCATCAATAAAAGGAGGATAGGAATAATAATACTTATTTCATTAGGTTGTTCAGATAACCTAATGAGATTCGTAAGGTTCAAAAGCTGTTTTTGTAAGTGATTTCTGGTAACTTCAGTGAACATGCCTTAATTTTTTTCCTTATGTTTGTGTGTGTGTGTGTTTGTGTGTGTGGTGTGTATATGTGTAGGTGAAGGTCAGAAGGCAATTTGTGGGAATTGATTCTTTTCTACTGTGTGGATCCCAGGGATTGAATTTAGGTTGCCAGATTTGGCAGCGAGTGCCATTTACCCACTGAGCCACCTTGCAGACTCAAGGTGAACATATTTAAACGACTAAAAAGATTCTTTGCCTTTTTGTTCTTGTTTTTGGCACAGCATCTCACGCTATGGCTCATGCTGGTCTTGACTGATCCTTCTGCCTCAGCCTTTCAAGTGCTGGGATTAGAATTATGACCCACGATGTCAGTTCTTTGCCTGCTTTTGATAGTAGGACAGAAGTGCATCTTACAGTAGAATGGGCACCTTGACCACCCAGACATGAGTGATGAAAGAAAAGAATCAGGACTGCAGAGACGGTTCAGCGGTTAAGAGCACTGGTTGCTCTTCCAGAGGGCCCAGGTTTGATTCCCAGAACCCACATAGCAGCTCACAACTGTCTGTAACTCCAGTCCCAGGGGATCCAATGTCCTTTTCTGGCCTCCTCAGGTACCAGGCACATACGTGGTGCACAGACATACATACAAACAAAACACCCGAACACATAAAAATGACTAAGTACAATTATAAAAAATGAAGAATGCTTTCTGATACAGCAGGGCTGTACAGCAAGTGCATGAGGGGAGGAGGGCGGGGGATATAGCTCTGCTGGGGAGGTCCTCGCGGACCATACAGTCCTAGTATTGGGCTCTGCCCTAGGTGGATGGGGCAGCGAGAAACCCTGTGTTAAAAAGCGAGGTGGACAACATCCTGAAGAAAAGGAACAACAGCTGAGTTTGCTCTCTGGCCTCCATATGCAGGTGTACATGTGGAAGTACGTCTCTCAACATGTGCACCTGCCCATATCCATGTTCTGTACCCTGCACTACACACACACAAAGAGCTAGAGAAAATAAATCCAGTTCTGCAGAGTCTATCAGTGGGAGGAAATCCTGAGTCAGTTCTAGGAGTCATTTACTATGACTTTGAGGCCAAATTTTAGATAGTCCTGAAACTAATCATCCCACATACATATTCATGATTATGTTGTTTAGAAAACCTTCGATCCAGTCACGATTCTGAGCTCTTCATGGCACACGTTTTCATTTCCTTTCCTTTATTAGATTTTCATCTTGTTTCAATAAGACTGAGTTACCCTTGGCTGGCTGAACACGTAGATGTTGCAGTGCAAAGGAAGAGCCTGTTGATATGTGTGCCACGCACCTTGAAGCAGCGCTGTGTCAGCTGGCAAGAAAATAGTCTTTCCTCCCAAAGGAAATAGACGAGGGAAACCAGACTGAGCCAGGGAATTCAGATTCCATTCATTTATTCATTAAATATTTATCAAGTGTTGGATATTGGCTGTGTGCTTACAGCCAACTGCCCACTGACGAGCCTCTGTGCAGGGCTTTCCAGGTTCCCTTTTGTTTCTTCTGCCCCATTATTAAAAGGTGAAGGTCTCAGCCGGGCGGTGGTGGCGCACACCTTTAATCCCAGCACTTGGGAGGCAGAGGCAGGCGGATCTTTGTGAGTTCGAGGCCAGCCTGGTCTACAAAGCGAGTCCAGGACAGCCAGAGATATTCAGAGAAACCCTGTCTCGAAAAACAAACAAAAAAAAAAAAGGTGAAGGTCTCAGACTAAAACTTGCATTGCTCCTGACTGATATTTTTATTGTCACTATGTAGGAGAGCTATTTTAAAAATTTTATTTGGCATCTAGTGACTTTACTAAATTCTTACCAATTTTGAATAACTTGTTTTAGTTTCTTTTCTATTGCTGTGATAAAACACTGTGGCCAGGGTGACTTACAGAAGGAAGGGTTTATTTGGGCTTCAGGTTCCAGAGGGATAAGGAATCCATTGCCATCAGGGTGGGGTGGGGAAGCATGGTACCAGGCAACCATGGCAGATTTCAGATCAGCAAACTGAGAGCTCCCATCTTTAACTGTAAGCCGGAAGCAGAGAGCATACTGGGAATGGCTCCTGCCTTTGAAACCTCAAAGCCTGCTCCCAGTGACATGCATCCTTCAACAAGACCACACCTCCCTAGCCTCCCCAGCCTCCCCAAATAATGCCTCCAACTCAGGACCAAGTATTCAAATGCTAGAGACTCTGGGGGACATTTATCATCCAAACCACTACACCTGTCTACTTAGAAAATTCCAGGTAATCACAGTTTGAAACCCACTGATTTAAAACTGGCTGGGTATTATGGTGCATGTCTTTAATTCCAGCACCTAGGAGGCTGAGGCAGGTGGATCTCTGTGAGTGTGAGGCCAGCCTGGTCTATATAGCACATTTAGAGCTACATGGTGAGACCATGTTGCAAAAACAACCCCAAACAGAACAAAGCCAAATCAAACCAAACCCTAAACCAAATTTGGTTTGAGCTGGAGAGATGGTTTAGTGGTTAAGAGCACTTACTGCTCTATCAGAGGATGGGAGTTAGGATCCCAGCACCCATAGTCAGACACTACGCACGAATGCATGCATGCACTCTCACTTAAAAACAATTAAAACCGGACTGGAGAGATGGCTCAGAGGTTAAGAGCACTGACTGCTCTTCCAGAGGTCCTGAGTTCAATTCTCAGCAACCACATGGTGGCTCATAACCATCTATAATGAGATCTGGTGCCCTCTTCTGGCCTGCAGGCATACATGCAGGCCAAATTTATTTATATATATTATTATACATAATAAATAAATAAATCTTTAAAAAAAATTAAAACTAAAACATTTTATCGCTTTGTCCCAGGCCTGTGAAATTCCTAGATGAGGTCGTTCTTGTCATGTCTTGTCAAAGGGGCATGTATTGAGTGTTTTCTCATTAGCTTGTTTGCTACTGGTTTCTTGTTGAAATTTTTCATATTTTTATTTTATGTATATGGTGTTTTGCTTGCATGTATCTCTGTGCATCAAGTGTGTGCCTGGTGCCAGTGGAGGGCCGAAGAGGGTGTCGGATCCCATCACTAGAGTTACAGACTGCTGTGAGCTGCCATGTGGGTGCTGGGATTGAACCCTGATCCTCTGGAAGAGCATCAAATGTTCTTAACCACTGAGCCATCTTCCAGCCCCTAATTAAAAAAAAATATTAGGAAGCAAATGGGATGGTTATGATAAAATGCACCATTTAGCATCTATGGATGTTATTATTATATATATTTTTTCTGTATTAGTTGATTTATTTTTTCCTTTTTCTTTTTTTGAGACAGGGTCTTACTATGTAGCCCTGGCTGGCCTAGAATTCTCTGTGTAGACTAGGGTGGCCTCAAACTCAAAGCACCTTTGTCTCTCTGCCTTCTGAGTGCTGGGCATGCCCAGCTGTCAGGTGACTTCTGGGTATTGAGCTGTGCTTGCATTACACTTAGAATGCACCTTACTTCAGTATGGATTTAGTTTGCTAATGATTTAAAATTTTCCTTATTTTTAGTTACTGCGTGCATGTGTGTCAGGGCCTTTGTGCAGAGGTCAGAGAACAGCGCCTGGGGTCAGTTCTTGCCTTCCTCCTTGTTGAGGGAAGATCTATCTTGTCCCTGCTTTGGAGTGTACCCCGGCTAACTAGCCTTTGGGAAGCCTGTCTCCATTTCCCATCTCCCTGAAGGAATGCTGGGATTACAGATGGGCTACTACTGCATCTAGCTCTAGCTTTGTGTGTGTGTGGTGTGTGTGTGTGCGCGCGCGCTTAGATTCTGGGATCAAAATCAGATTGTCTGGCATGGACAGTGAGCACTTTTCCATCGAATCCTCTCTCTCTGGCCTTGCTAATGATTTGTATGGAATTTTGAATTTATTTATTTTCTGCTTATCCTCCTGTGAATTTCTATGGCCCGATTGATCAAGTTTGCTATGTTCAGTTTCCTTTTCTCTGCAATCTATTTCGTGTTTCCATTTGACTGTTTGCAGCTCTATTTCTTTTCCATAGACAGGTTAGTTATTATCTAATTTTCTCCAAAATGAGGAGAAATGTTATGGTCTGCCTTTCTTTCATGCTGACGTTTTATTGATATCTTGACTTTGACCTCATGGTTGTGGTTTTAAAAAAAATTAGTGTTCCTTATATTTTATGAATCTTTGTCCTTACCAGCTTCATACTCAACAGTTCTATCAGCTATCTGTTAAACTAATGCCATTCTATTTTCTCTTTTCATGAGAGAGAGAGAGAGACTGTGTGTGTATACTAAAAATTGGCCTCAGGGTTTTGTGCTTCTTCAGTGCTTGCTCTACCACTGACATACACCAATGTATCCTCCTTTTCTCCTTCCCTCCTTGCCTCTTCCCGGAGCCCCCCATGTATCCTAGGGTGTCCTGGAACTTGCCAAGGATGACTTTGAATTAATAATCATCCTGCCTCCATGTCTCTACAGCAGGAGTTATAGGCATGGACTACTACACCTAGTTTTATGCAGTTTGGGGATCTAGGGCTTCCTGGATGCTAGGCAAAGCTCTCTGATACCTGAGCTACACCCCCAATATACCCAATAAAGTAAGGCTTTATTCTGATTTATTTTCTCTAAAGTGATGCATTATGTCCATAAAAGCCCCCCTCCGCCATGATATTGCAAAATACCTGAGTGTGGTGTGTAATATTTTCTGGGCGCTGCGGCTATAGTGGCCTTTGCCCAGGCCCTAGGGACTGGGGAAGGTGTAGGATAAGGTTGGGGAGGGAGAACACTGGAGACTGGCTCTTTGGACTTGGTCTTTGCAGCCTCCTATTGTGGTCTGTGACTGGTGACAGGACCTAAGGCTGGAGGGAGCCTCCTCAGCTGAGGAAGTGGGAAATGAGTTGCCTTGCACTGGAGAGTTTCACAGCTGTTCTGGAAATACCCTTGCTTTCTCCAAGAAACCAGCCACTCTACACTCTCCATTACCTTGACCACCATCCCATCCATTCCTTGCTTCTGTTCACTGTGGCGCTAAATTTGGTATTTGATCCCAGGTTCTTTAAATAAAAAGAAAATCCTATCTCATCCCATATCCAACATTTCCCATTTAGGTTCTTTTTTCTTTAGAAAGGGTCTTACCATGTAACCCTGGCTAGTCTGGAATTTGCTCTGTAGACCTGGCTGACCTTGAGTTTACAGAGATCCACCTGCCTCTGCCTCCCCAGTGTTGTGCCCAGTCCCGTTTTGGTTTTTGTTTTGCCTTTTTTCAAAACAGGGTTTCTCTTTGTAACAACCCTGGCTGTCCTGGACTCACTCTATAGACCAGGGTATCCTCACACTCACAGAGATCCTTCTGCCTCTGCCTCCTGAGTGCTGGGATTAAAGGTGTGCACTACCACGCCCTGCCTGTTTAGGTTTTGATATTGCTATGTATGTATTTTAATTTGTGTGTGTGTGTGTCTCACACACACACACACACACACACACACACATAGAGTTTGTGTGTATGTGTGTATGAGAGAAAGCTTACCATGACATTTGTGTGGAGGTCAGATGACAGCGTTTAGGAATTCTCACCTTCTGCCCTGTTTTGAGGCAGGGGCTCTTGTTTCTGATTTGCCCTGTGTACTTGTACTCTAGGCCAGTTAGCCCAAGAACTTCTATCTGACCCTCTTAGATGCCTGCCACTGCATCCAGCTTTGTATATAGATTCAGGCATCAAATGCCCTGTGTACAGCATCAAAGATGTCCCTTACATCCGGCTTAGCACAATATCTGGCCACCGGGGCCTGTGCTGCCTTAGGTGATTATGAGGGCTGTCTGCCATAGTGAGATGAAATTCATTAGGCAGGAATATTGCTGTCTGTGGCTGACAGGAAAAGCACTTAGGTCGTTGAAGACAAACGGATGCTGTGAAATGTCTTCTAAATATCAGTCATTGCCATGACTGAGGACTGAAGAGAGGCAGCACTGGGTCATTTTTCTTTTAGCTCAGATAGTCTGACAGAGCCTTAGATCCATGCATTACCATCCCTCTTCCTGTTTGCAGAGTCCTTCCTTTGGTCTTTGGCTCTGACAGGGTTATGAGGTGGGGGGGAAAAAGCCCCACTTTACTTTGGTGGTGATGTTTCTGCATTTGTTTGCAGTGAGTCCTTGGCGTCAGAGATAGTCTTGAAGTTTGCAGGCTTGATAGGGGAAATAGTAATGTTTTCATTTTGATACTGTGAGCTGGGTGTGGTGGCTCGCAGGAGGCTGAATGTTGTTGAAAATTTCAAGGCCAGCCTGGGCTACATAGTATATTCCTGGCCTTCCTGAGCTGCACAATGAGACCCTGGTACACAAACATACATGCAGGCAAAACACTTGTATTAGTCTCAGTTCTGTAGAGAAAGAGACTAGTAGAATGACTCTATACATGTTAAAAAGATTTATTAGAATGGCTTACAGGTGTGGCCCAGCTAGTCCAGCGATGGCTGTGTCTTAGGGTCTCTATTTCTAGGATGTGAAGAGACACCATGACCATGGCAACTCTTAACATTTTTAAAATTCATTTTCTGGCCGGGCGGTGGTGGCGCACGCCTTTAATCCCAGCACTTGGGAGGCAGAGGCAGGCGGATCTTTGTGAGTTCGAGGCCAGCCTGGTCTACAAAGCGAGTCCAGGACAGCCAGAGATATTCAGAGAAACCCTGTCTCGAAAAACCAAAAAAAAAAAAAAAATTCATTTTCTGTATGAGTGCTCTGTCTGCATGTGCACCTGCATGCCAGAAGAAGGTATCAGATCATATTGTAGATGGATGTGAGCTACCACTTGGGTGCTGGGAATTGAGCTCAGGACCTTTGGAAGAGCAGTCTGTGCTCTTACCCACTGAGCCATCTCTCCAGCCTGACCAAGGCAACTCATACAAAGGAAAACATTTAATTGGTAGTGGCTTACAGTTTCAGAGGTTTAGTCCATTATAGTCATGGTGGGAAGCATGGCTGCATGCAGGCAGACATGGTGCTGGAGAGGTAGCTGAGAGGTCTACATCTGGATTAGCAGGCATCAGGAAAAGAAAGAGAAGGACACTGGGTCTGGCTTGAACATCTGAAATTGCAAATAGTCCCGTCCCCCCAGTGACACACTTCCTTCAACAAGGCTACATCTCATAATAGTGTCACTTCCTTATGAGTCTAGAGTGTCATTTTCATTCAAATCGCCATAGGCTGTCCCTCAACAGAAAGGCCACAAGGCTGGGTGTCTCAGGTGGTCTTTGGTCCTTTGGTCTGTATTGGAATCCCAAAGAAGTAGGTTCTAGTATCAGTGAAGGAATGAATGCTTCAGGAGCAGGATAGATGAACTTGCCAGTGAGGGTGAGGGCAAGCAGGCAAAGAAGCAGCAGCTTTATTCTTCCATGTCCTTTGGATGAGTTGCCACCAGAAGGTGTGGCCAGATTTAGGGTTAGCTACCCAACTGCAAATGACCCAGATTTAGTATGGGTCTTCCCACCTCAAAAGATCTGATCCAGAACAATCCCTCACAGGTGTGGCCAGCTATTTGAGTTTTAGTTGACTCCAGATGTAGTCAAGTTGACAACCGGCCATCACACCACCTGCACACAAAATTAAATCAAAGCAAAAAATAATTTTTATGTTGTTTACTAATGAGGACGAGCAATTGTTTATTGACTTTATATAGCTGTTCATTTTTTGTGTGTTGGACTGGACTCTGTCTCTTTCTTTTTTTCTTTTTCTTTTGTTTCTTTTTTTTTTTTTTTTTTTTTGAGAAAGGGTTTCTCTGTGCAGCCTTGGCTGTCCTGGAACTCGATTTTGTAGACCAGGCTTGCCTCAAACTCATGTAGCTCTGCCTGCCTCTGCCTCCTGAGAGCTGGTGTGTGTGGTTTCCATGCACTTCTATCACATGTACAGATTTCTTCAACCAGCACACTGTAGTCAGGACTCACTTGCTACCATTTATTGTCACCCCTAGACCAGTTCCCCATTCTTCACCTCTCACCATTAACAGTGTATTTATGTATTTATGTACATAGGGCTTATCTACGTAGCTCAGGCTGGCATTGATCCTCCTGCCTCAGCCTTCCAAGCATTAGAATATTTTCACATCTTAAATACATGGAAACTAGTCTAAAGTCTTACATGTTGTAGTGTGTAAAAACTAGTGAGATAAAAAGTTTCAGTGTCCTTATGTAACAATACAGTTAATGGCTTGCTTGAGCTGTGAGGATAGATACCATATGGTACAGATATGAACATATTTATGCTGATATGGTACAGATATGAACATATTTACGCTGATTCTGAAAAATTTAAGGCCCCCTGCTGTGAATTGTTATCAGCCTCCTTAAGCAAACCGAAATTTGTTTTTGCATTTGGAATTTGAGAAGAATATTATTTGAGAAGGTCCTAATTATTTTATCCTTCTAAAATAGTTAACCAAATTCTCTGTCGGTATTCATTGAATAATAGATTATCTCTTCAGTACTTGAAGTTCCATAGTTATCAATTAATATTAAAGCTCAGATTTGTTCTGTCGATTTGGGGGCTCAAAGTGCCAGTCAGTCATCGTGGTCTGTGGATGGGATCTGTGTTATATGTGGTTCTCTGGGGATGAGAATCCCTAATGTCATGCATTAACCCTGAACACCAACCAGATGGACCACCCACAGTGGTGCCTGGTCAAATGCTTTACTTCAGTGTGCAGACACTCGTAGGGTATCTTGGTTCACTTTTCCGGAGTCCATGGGGATTGATGATAGCCAAATGGAGTTGCTTGTTAAGGCTTATGGACCTTTCCTGGATTCGGCCAGCTCTGAAAGTCCCTTGAGCATGTCTCCATTTATTTCTCTGACCCTGGTGGAGCAGGAATTTTGTTGTTCTAAGAAACACACGTGGAAGGCTGGTCGTGGTTGCGGACTTCCCTACATGCCACACCTGGAAAAAAGTGAAGGTGGAGTCACAATATTTTGTCTAGTTGGTACCATTTAATAAACTCTCTGGGATGTGAGGCAAATGGTGCATGATCTGGGGTCCTAGGCCCAGTTCTGTGTCCCACTGCCTGCCATGTGTGTATGTATGACTTAGGCCCATGTTCTAACCTCCTTAGTCCATATTCTGTTCTCTCAGTAGTCACAGAGAAAATTAAAAGCTCTCTGCTTACAAGTTTTTATAAAGGATAAGCCACACGAGACATGTGAATGACTTACTTGTACAGGGTCTGGTAGAGAACATGCACTTAGAACACCTTACTGTTCCTTCTTTTCATTTGTAGCCATATGTGATCACTGTGAAAAGTACACAATTTTATCTCCAAACACAGTTTAGCCTTAACTTTGTTTTTGTTCTTTTTTTTTTTTGTTTGTTTGCTTGTTTTTTCAAGACAGGGTTTGGTTTCTCTGTGTAACAGCCCTGGCTGTCCTGGACTTGCTTTGTAGACCAGGCTGGCCTCAAACTCACAGAGATCCGCCTGCCTCTGCCTCCCAAGTGCTGGGATTAAAGGTGTGCGCCACCACGCCTGGCTTCTTTTTTTTAAATTATTATTTGATATTTTCAAATAGAATCTTGCTCTGTCTATATAGTAAGGCCTGCTCTGAACTTGCTGTGTAGCCCAGATGAGCCTCAAACTTGCCATCTTCCCGCCCTGACTCAGAAGTGCTGGTACTGCAGGGGTGTACTACCATGCCCAGTTCAGTTTTGTTTTTGTTTTTGTTTTTGTTTTTTTGAGACAGTTACACTGTGTATCCCTGGCTCTCCTGGACTTACTTTGTAGACCAGGCTGGCCTTGAACTCACAGAGATCCACCTGCCTCTGCCTCCTGAGTCCTGGGATTAAAGGCGTGCACCACCAGGCCTGGCTGCATTTTTTTTAAGTTCGCTAATAGCCCTATCTATCTCTGTCTCTCTCTCAGTTTTTGGTTTTTCAGGACAGGGTTTCTCTGTGTAGCCCTGGCCATCTTTTGCTGTTGTCGAGGGTGGGTTCAAGTGTCCCAAGAACACTGTGACAGTCTGTAGACTGTCACTCTGACCTCCCCAAATGGATGGTGAAGTCCCAAAGTGAGAGCTGCTGGTATGCGCAGTAGAAAAACGGCCCAGGTTGGATGTCAAACAGACCACTGAAGAGAAGTAGTCTATGGGAACAGTTTTTGGCAGAGAAGAAGAAAATGGCAAGCACTCCGCGTCCTTGTCTTACACTGTGATTTTGCAGCACTTGTCTCTTGCTGGCGGGATGGAGTCTGTGGAGCTTTCATAGGTTTGTTGATTTGGGCTTTATTGATTTTGCCTGAAGGACAGCATCACCTAGTCCTCTGTAACTCTCCTGTATTTCAAACCCAATTACCTTCTTGTTTGGTCTGTTGTTTGCCCCCCCGCCCCAAGCATTCAAGAGAATATCCCAGTCTTTGTCCTGGCCTGTTTGTATTGCAACAGCATATGCTAAGTTCTACTGAGAGGAAATCTGACAGATGGGGGGAATCTTAGCACCTGACCTTAGCTTGAGAATCCCTCATTTGTCCTTCCTCTCCTGGCATCTTCGGGGAAGGTGGGTAGTGTCTGCCTGCCCTAGCTTTTCCATGCACTGTTGTCTATACTGACCTCCTTCTTTGTTGTTCTGTGTGCTTTTTCTGAAAAGCTTAGGAAGCACCATAAAGCTTACCATCGTTTGTGGAACACTTCTCTCATGCTTTCTTGAGAGCCTGGAGCTCTGCCACTTCCCCGCCAAGTAGCTCACACCCATCCAGGGTCTGGCCTCCAGCTGATGCAGCAGCGTTCTTGGCAGGGCCGCCTTCCTTTTCCATTGAAGGGCACTTTCCTGGTCTGCAGAGTTTGCACCCACACCCCCAGTAACCCTATGCAACCTGCCTCCTGAGCAGAGTGGACGCACCATCTCCCAGCTAGTGTGGGCGAATCCGAGGGGCCTGCCCGGGGACCTGCCAGCCAGCTGAGGTCTCAGCCCAGGTCTTCTGCCATCCTGTTGGAGAAGCAAGTCCAAGTCTTCCTGAAGTGCCTTCCAAGAGAAAGATGACTTCCCTCCTTCCCGCTGGTTTTCTCTTCATCTGTGCGGTTACCGTAGTGTGTTACATCGCCATGCTCCCTGCTGCAGCCTACACGAGATCCCTGCAGCACATCCCTCCTCAGCTTGCCTTTCCCCCAGAATAGCACCCAGCAGTCATCAGGAATGCCGTGTTTTCATTAAATACATGCACAGAAAAGTTCTTTTTCATATCCTCTCAGTTGTGGTTTGGGGGCCTACAGCACCTGTCAGTCATGCCACGTAAAGTCCCGTGTGCTGGAAAACACCTGTATTTTGGTCTATAGCATAAATAGGGAGTGATAATTATTTTGCTTCTCTGCCATCTCAGAGACACAATCAGGTGTTTTATTGCTAGAAGGAGTTAACACATGTTTATATGTATTTTAGGAATGTAACCTTTTAGCTAAGTTTTGTCCAACAACCGCTGTACCGCGGAGGGGCTTTGAGGAAAGTGAGCTCCCACAGTCTGTTAGCCTTTCTCTACAGCAGCTTTAATGGGTAATAGCCATAGTCTTCAGCTTGGACAGCTGGTGTTTTCCTCCATCGTGTGAAAATGTAAACAGAAGCATCTTCAGCAGGAGTCGTGCACACTGTGATCCCAGCATGCAGGAGGCTGGGCCTGGGCTGCCTAGGGAGACCCTGTCAACAGCAAAACAGCAAAAGGACGCAGTAGGTTTAGAAGTCCTCACTGTTACTACTTCTAAACCACTGTCTAGAAGTTCTCCTGTGTATTGCTGTCAAGGCAAGCCTGCAAGTCTCTCCCTATCGTGAGACCCTGTATCCACTGCAATGCCAACACAAAGGTGTTATCTCCGCTCTAAGTTGTCTGTAACACACAGTTTAGAGACAAGGTTGTAAGATTTTGGTCTCATTCCTTCCTTGGGCTTCTTTTTTTTTTTTTTTTTTGGTTTTTCGAGACAGGGTTTCTCTGAATATCTCTGGCTGTCCTGGACTCGCTTTGTAGACCAGGCTGGCCTCGAACTCACAAAGATCCGCCTGCCTCTGCCTCCCAAGTGCTGGGATTAAAGGCGTGCGCCACCACCGCCCGGCTCCTTGGGCTTCTTAATCTAACTGTTTCTCTGTCTTCTGCTGTCAAGCTAGGATTCAGAGACACCACCCCCCCCCTTTTGTTTTTTTTTCAAGACAGGGTTTCTCTATATAGCCCTGGCTGTCCTGGACTCACTTTGTAGACCGGCTGGCCTTGAACTCACAGAGATCCACCTGCCTCTGCCTCCCCAGTGCTGGGATTAAAGGCATGCGCCACCACACCTGGCCCTTCTTTTTGTTTTTTTGTTTTTGTTTTTGTTTTTTTTTTGAGACAGGGTTTCTCTGTGTAATAGTCCTGGCTCTCCTGGACTCACTTTGTAGACAAGGCTGGCCTTGAACTCAGAGGTCCGCCTGCTTCTGCCTCCCGAGTGTTGGGATTAAAGGTGTGCGCCACCATGCCTGACTTAATTAATTGTCCCTTCTTTTCAGAGCTCATTTCTGCAACTGAACTCAGGATGGCCCTGTAAAGAGGGCAGGACTGGGGCCAGTGCAGCCCTGTGTTTTTTTACAACAGGGATATGTTCTGAGGAATATGTTTCTAGATGATTTCCTTGTTGTGTGCACATCTTGGTATGTACTTACACAAATCCCACTCTGTTACAGCTGCCTACAATTTTCAGCACAGTAACACGCTGTACAGCTGGTGGCCTATACCCATAGATAAGCCCCACCATCACTTAGATTTGTGTAACTGAACAAATAATCTACACACAAGGGAAAGGACCGTGACAATATGATGTGAAAGAGACAACATAGCAGCAGGCTGGCCTCAGAACAAACATTACAGTGAGTATGCAGCAGCAGGGATCATTGAGTGACTGCGTGTGACCTCACCTGCTGTCACCCAGGATAGGCCAGCCTACGAGCTCTGTACACTCAGGTGGCAATAAATAGAGGCACTTTTAAATTTGATGACAACTCATTTTACTCTAATAAACTTAAGTTTTGACATTTAAAAAAATTAGCTTAAAACACAAACTTCTGTCACTTTCCTGCTGCTTGTTTCTTGCTTTGACAAGTCTTGGGGATTAAAGCCAGACCCTCATGCATTATTCCTTAATGTTCAAAAGTTTTATTACCGTATAGTTTATTTATGAATGCATGTATGTGTGTGTATGGTGGTCAGAGGGCAACTGTTGGAAGTCCTGGGGATCGAACTCAGGTTGTCAGGCTTGGCGGCAAGTGCCTATACCTGCCGAGCTATCTTGCTGGCCCATCCTTAATTTTTTTCCTGTGACCAGACTCTTGGTGCAGTATTCTTTTCTTTTCCACTGATTCAGTTAACCTTGGACATAAAGAGGAACCACCCTTATCTGGTCTGAGCCACACTGGTAGGGATGTGGGGGTTAGATCTGGAGCAGCTAAGGACCAAGCAGGCTGGACATCCATCTGAACTTTGGGGTTGGAAGTGTGTATTACATGGGTATGCACCAGGTTTCTAAAACAGGGCCCAGGGCACCGTGTCTTCAACCTCGAATTTCTAGCAAAGTGTCTTCAGTAGCTGCTTTTGGTGAGATATAAATTGGAATCAGGTCACCTTTGCTGAGCACCCCAGAGCTCATGCTGAGAGATCCCTTTCCCTTCTGTGGGAGGAGAAAGAAATGAAACGAAAACTGACCTTAGGAAGCCTGGCCTTCTGGGATAGGTCACAGCTTCTTTCCCATTCAGCAAGTTCTGGCCTTGTGTTAATTTTCAGTTCAGGTTGTGGGTTTGAGGATATCCCACTGCCACAGCTGTAGGGTGTGTATGAAACCGATCCTGAGTGTGAGAGTACTCTATCAGAGGGTGGTTTGAGTTGTGTCCAGCAGAAGCAGGGGTGTGTTTCCATTTCCTTTTCTAGATCAGAGAGGCAGTTTTAAGACCCCAGAAGTTAAATTCTCTCTCCCAAGGAAGGACATGCATGTCAAATGGTACAATTTGACACACAATTTTTGCCTCTGAGATGCCCACAAATTCCAGAGAGAGTCTGCTTAGTAAGAGCGTGGTGAATTTTTGGTAGCATCTGATAAAAGGACACTTTGATTCTTCCTGAAAATGTGGGGGATTTAAAGCACATGGAGAGATGAGAACTGTGGAGACCGACTTCAAGGTAGCATTTGATGCTTGCCACTGGTCTTCGAGTCTGTCCTGTCCTGTTCCTTGCCTGAGTGACTCTTGCCCTCAAGAAAATTTGGTCCAGGGTGATGATTTTTTTTTTTTTTTTTTTTTTTTTGGTTTTTCGAGACAGGGTTTCTCTGTGTAGCCCTGGCTGTCCTGGACTCAATTTTTAGACCAGGCTGGCCTCGAACTCGCAAAGATCCGCCTGCCTCTGCCTCCCAAGTGCTGGGATTAAAGGCGTGCGCCACCACTGCCCGGCCCAGGGTGATGATTAACCCCTAAGTATTTGATCACACAGAATACACTAGTATTTTGTTTCTTTTAGTCCCTTGTCTTGACAACTAAGAATGATCTTTGCTAACTTTCTGACACTTGTCTGATTCAAAAACTAGGACCAAATTCTGTTTTTTTTTTGAGTCAGGGTTTTCAAATTTTGTAAAATGAATGAATGGCGGTTACAAAGTTGGTTTGGAGACTGGAGAGATGGCTCAGTGGTTAAGAGCATTTGCTGCTCTTGCAGAGGACTAGGTTGGGTGGCTCGCTCCTACCTGGAAGTTCACTGTAACTCCAGTTCTAGGGGATTCAGTTCCTTCTTCTGACCTCCAGGCACTGCATGCATGTGGTGGATGTTTATACATGCAGGCAAACACCCATGCACACAAAGAAACAAATACTTGTTAAATAAATAAAGGCTATGCTAGGTACTTCCTCCCATATAAGAAGGAGCACCTGGGTTGTAATTGTTGCCTTAACTTTCTCCGAGGACACGGGGGTGGGGGGGTGTTATTCCTCCCCCTCCCACTCCTGGTAGGTTACCAGTGAGAGACCAAAGTAACAATTCCATCTAACTAGTTTAGTGAAGCAGTGAGTTTATTTGGGATTACTTAAGATGTGGGTGACCCCACCCAGCCGTGTGCCACTGGAGTCTCATCCCTGCCTGGGTGAGGTGAGGCGTCCCTTCACCCTTCACCATAACTGTGTAGAGGGAGTAAATACCCCTTCAGTTTACCCTCGGTGTGTTCTAGCTGACGGCTGTGTTTAACATGCCCTCCATGGGCTGCATGTACCCCAGGAGAGCTGTGAGTGGGGCCCAACACAAATTATAAAACTTACCTAAAACATGAGATTCTTTTGTGTATATGATTTTCTTTTCTTTTTTGTAACGTGACTGATGTTTTTTGAGCTAGAACTGTGGGGATGACAACTTTGTGTTGTTATGTCAACAGGTGGGAGGGACGCCTGCCTGAGCAGCTCCTGGCCGACTGCAGTTGGGGACAGAAATTAAATACAGCTGGGAAGGAGTGCGGTGGAGGGAGTGGTTCAAATCTCAGTAGGTCCATTCTTTTTTTTTCTTTTTTTTGGTTTTTCGAGACAGGGTTTCTCTGTATAACAGATCTGGCTGTCCTGGACTCGCTTTGTAGACCAGGCTGGCCTCGAACTCACAGAGATCCGCCTGCTCTGCCTCCCAAGTGCTGGGATTAAAGGCGTGTTCCACCACGGCCTGGCAAGTAGGTCCCTTCTTGACAGTCTCTTTCGGTTGGTCACCGCTCCTCTGATATGATGCTAATGGCTGTTGTACTCAGCAGACAGTGAGTGCTCCACATGTGGTGTGGGTGGGACAGCCTTTCGTGAGACCTGGGCTCTTTATATGTCACATGCATGACCTCCTGCCCGTCACCTCAGAGTCTTTTCCTTTTAATGTAGAACAAACAGCTTTGATGACTTTCTCTGCCCCAAGGCCCTGTGTGATGTGGGGTAGAAATGGCGGGAGAAGAATGAATGCAGGTCTGTGGGCTTTGGTTGGCAGGATCCCCAGAGCAGGTTGGAGGTGGGCAGGAAAGTGAGCGGGTCTTAGGTAGAGTTGTGCTTTAGTTAGTCTGTCTTCTTAGAAAGCTGTGGACTTGGATTTTAAGGTCCTGCAAGGCGGCACATGCATGCAACGAACAGACAAAATACCCGAGGAATACAAGTTTAAAAAAGAAGGGTTGCTTTGGCTCACAGTGCGAGGCTGCCGTTCATCAGGTCGGGAAAGGCATGGAGGCTGGAGTATGATGTGGCTGGTCACATTACGTCTGTGCTCAGGAAATGGAGAGAGATGAACAGGGATCCTGTTCTGTTCTTTTTATTCAGCCCTGGGCCTAGCCCACATCAGAGGTCAGCCTTCCCGCCCCAGTCAACCTAGAAACTGCCTTACAGACACGCCCACATGTGTGTTTCCATGCCGATTCAGCTCCCCCCTCTCCATGGTGATTGTAAATCCTGTTGAACAGGCAACAGGACCATCCATGATCATCCATTACACCTGTAGTAGCCACAGTCTTCTTGCTGTGGGCCTTAGTTACTCATCTGGAGACAAGCTTTTGAGAAGACCTGTCTCCCTTTGGTGGCGCTGACTCCTCAGCCTAGAATGTCCAGGCTGTGCTGTGTCTACCCTAGTCTTGTTTTACACTTGGCAAGTGGCCTTACCTTCTCAAGCTGTCACAGCACTTTGCTCTCATCCTTCGATGTACAGACTACTGTTACAGCCGATTTTGCTTTGCGTCCTCATTAGCTGCTTTGGCATTCATACTCTCACTAGACTGAGTTTAAACACAGATGGTCTTGGCCCTGTGTCTCATATCCCTGCATCATCACTTTGGCTGACGTCTCTTAGATGCTCAGTGTGTTCTTGAGCATCGTAAAAGACATGAGTAGGAATCGTGTTTAAATTAACCTGAGAGTTGGGCAGACTCCTTGCTTCTAAGAATGTCCAGAGCAGGGATTACAGTCTGGAGATTCCTTCAAGAATCTAATAACAGATCATGGAAACCTTGCCAAAGAATGTGGACTGGGGCTTTTTGATTTTGAATCCATTTGTAGGTGTTCTTTTTATGTTGGGCCAATGGATGCATTCTAAAGGGCAGACTTTCTCATAGAAAAGCCAAGGAAACATTAAGGTTCTAAAAAGTTTTATCAGCCTGTAAGTATGGAAACAGGTGGTCTTTGAGCCCACATATACGGAAGAGTCTTTGGTGTATAGGAAATAATCAGAATCCAGAGAAAAAAGTAAACCTATTTCTGGATAGTACCAGCCTGGAAAGCAGGCAGTGGTAGCGTTAGGACTTCATGGATGTGTGCAAATAAATAGCTGTGGGGGCTTTGGAGAATGTTTGACATGGCATTTCAAGGTCAGGAGTGGGGAAAACTGAACCTTTTGCTACTAATAATAAGGAAGGAGGGTCCAAGAACTTAGACATACTAGTTAAGACATATTTGAATAACTACAGGGTTAAAAAGGGTAATGTCTTTAAAATTGTGTCCTGTTTGTGTCACCATTTCCTCTCTGCAGTTTAGAAAATTATACAGACATTTTATAATTATATGCACTGGTCAGCTTTACTGAAATAATAAACAACTCCCAAAGCTCAAAGTTTGTAACAGACGTTAATTTCTAGGTCTGCTGTGTTTTCTGGCTGTGAGTCAGCTCTGTCCACTCTTCTCAAGTCTTACATTGCTGAAGGAGCAGTCCCTTTTGGGGACACACTAGGCAGAGAAAAGAGAGCAAGAGACTGGGAGATGCTAGAGTTTCTGAAGCTCAGCCTAGGTCTGGCCTGTACTGCAAGCGTTCATTTGCCATTGGCTGGAACAAGGCACATGACCTAACCCAAAGCCAGTGGTGTGGGGTGTTTTCCTGTGAGAAGCCACTTAGCAACAATAAGAATGTGGGATCCTCTCAAGGGAAGAGGGGCCAGTCACTTAGGGTGTCCACCGACTGTCCTCTCTGTGTCTTCTACCCTTTTTCGCTGAATAGTATTTAGTGTAAGTGCAAATGCATTGTATGCATTTATCATTTCTAAGCATGCTAAGGTCGTCTCACTGTTACTTGCATGAGTTTTAAGTTAAGCTGGGGAAACAACTTGCCACGAAGCAGTGGCTGATCACACGTTTTCAGGTAGTCTTCCGTGTGTTGTCACATCATCTCCAGGTGCTGAGTGGGGCAGACACGGTGTCAGAATCTTCCTTCTGCAGCTGGGTGAAGGGCCACACACCTGAATCCTAGCACAGGGAGGTTGAAGCAGGAGGATCCAGGAGCTCAAGGTTGTCCTCAGCCACATAGTGAGTTCTAGGCTAGCCTGGGCTATGTGAGGCCCTGTCTCAACACTCCTCTCCCTTGAAAAGGCTGTAGTTTCTGAATATGCTCCAGCGTTTCACTGTCTGCTGTATTGTACTGTTGTTACTGAGATGTAATTTGCACAGGGTTTGAAGTTTCACTACTGTCTGCTGTACAGTTGATTTGTAGTGTGTTCGTAGGAATGTGAAGCCACCGTCATCACCATCTAAGTTCTAAATACTGTTGTCACCATCCCCTTTGAGCCTTCAGCATCAGTCCCTGTCTTCTGCTCCTTTCAGTCCCTGGCAAGCAGAAGTCTGCTTTCTGTGTCTGAGGACATGCCTGTGCTTACAGTTAGTATAAACGGATCATAAAATGTGTGGCCTTTTGTGTCTGGCTTCCTTCACTTAGAATAAGGTTTTCAAAGTTCATTGCTGGTGTTTCTGATAGTATTTAATGTACTATGAAAGTCCCTTTCCCAAATTCTTAACTCTACTTCTTTTAATAGGGTGGCTCATGTATACCAATGAACAGCACCAGTGAACATGTCGGTGCTTGTGGGCGTGGTTGCCGTCAACAGTCAATCTGTATATAGTTCTTGTGTAACAATTGAATCAGTACATTGCCTAATGTTGAATCATTCTTGCTTTTTGGGAACTCATTTGTCTTGATCCTAATACATTCTTTCTTTTTAAAAAAAATATTACATATTTATTGTGGATGCAGGGCTGGGAGCAGGTGGAGATGCATGCTAGGTGTAAGTGTGAAGGTTAGAGGGCAACCTGTGACATGTGGGAGTTGGCACTCCATTTACATCAATATAGGTTCTAGGGATCAAATTCAGACTGTCAGGCTTGATGGCAGGTGCCTTCCCCCTATCCCACTGAGGCACCCCCAGGCTCCTTTTCTTTTTCTTTCTTGGGGGTGGGGTTGGGTATGGTTCTCTGTGTAGCCCTGGCTGTCCTAGACTCACTTTGTAGACCAGGCTGGTCTTGAACTCACAGAGATCATTTTGCCTCTGCTTCCTGAGTGATGGGTTAAAGGCATGTGCCCCTATGCCTGGCTTCTTTTTTTTTTTCTCTCTTTTCCTTTCTTTCCTTATTTATTTTTATTTTATGTGTATGGGTGTTCTGTCTGCATGCATATCTGTGTACTGCATTTATTCAGTGTCCTAGGAGGCCAGAAGAGGCATTGAATCCCATGGATTTCCAGTTACAGATGATTATGCACTACAATGTGGGTGCTGGGAATTGAACTCAGAACCCTCTGGAAGAGCAGCCAGTGCTCTTAATCTCTGAGCCATCTCTCCAGCCCCTCTTTTTAAATTTTTAAAGAATACATCAAAGAGATGGCAAAATGGTTCAGTGGTTAAGAACACTGGCTGCTCTTCCTGAGTACCTGGGTTCAATTCCCAGCACCCACATCATGGTGCATAATCATCTGTAACTGGAAATCCATGGGATTCAATGCCTCTTCTGACCTCCTAGGACACTGAATAAATGCAGTACACAGGTATACCTGCAGACAAAACACTGTATACATAATAAATAAAAATCTTCAAAATAATTAAAAAGAATTATTTACTTACTTTTTGTGTATGAAATTCATTTAAAAAAGATTTTTATTTAGCCAGGCAGTGGTGATGCACGCCTTTAATCCCAGAACTTGGGAGGCAGAGGCGGGCAGATCTTTGAGTTGTGAGTTTGAGGCCAGCCTGGTCTACACAGTGAGTTCCAGGAGAGCCAAGGCTACACAAAGAAACCTTGTCTTGAAAAAAACCAAAACCAACCAACCAAACAAACAAACAAAAAACCAAAACATAAGCCATAAGTTTTAAAATATAGTTTTGTTATATATAATAATTTCCTTTTTTGTCATTTTGGTAGCAGATTACTGGTTAACCCTCATAAAGTAATTTGGGAGGTTTCTCCATGTCTTACATGTGTGTCTTGGAATATATGAATAAGGTAGGACTTGTGCTCACTGAGGCTCTGCTGTAAAACCACTGGGGCCTTTGTAGGGGTTGTTTTCAGGTTTTCTGTTTCTATTTAACTTCCCCTTGGATGTCCCTCCTTCCCCAGTGCTACCAAGCTCATGTGGCTTTCTGGACTTACCGGTGTAGTTACTTCTAATCATATAGAGAAATAAGATCTAAATAGTTATATTTCTCTTTTTTCTGTATTGGTCAGGCTTTGTAAGTTTTACTTTATCTAACTTATCTTTTTTGAGACAGGGTTTCTCTGTGTAACAGCCCTAGCTATTCTAGAATTCAGTCTGTAGACCAGGTTGGCCTCGAACTCACAGAGATCTGCCTGCCTCTGCCTCCCGAGTTCTGGGATTAAAGGCATGTGCCACCACGCCTAATCTATCTTTTAAAATAATTAAAATTTGGTTTTGTGCTTTTTCTTGTTTTCAGTATATATTTTAAACTTTTTTTAAAAATGGGAGTACAAAGTAGATGTAGCCTAATGTGTTCATTTTGTGGGATAAAGCTTTTTCATATATATATATATATATATATATATATATACACATACATACACACATACACACACACACATAATCTGTGTTGTCAACTCTGACTCCATGTTTGTTTTCTTGGGTCAGAATGATGAGATAACGAAGGCGTAAGGTTTTTATTTTCTTTTTGGTGTGTTTACTCATGTCTGATGTTGTAATAATGCATGTCTGCTATTGGCTTTGCACTGGTACAGGTGAATTATTGAATTGCCTCTGTTTCTGTTTGATACTGCTGGAACTGTCTTCTTGGGTTTTTCACTTGTAAACACTGGAACAAGCAAGAAAAGGATGAGGGGAAGGAAGGCAGGGTCCTGGGGATTCCAGTTGGTGAACGTTGGTCTCAGTGTCTGGGTTCCCAGTGGCCGGGTTTCCATTGTAGAGCCCCACCCCCTCAGCGTTTTCAGCTGTGTCAGCCTTGTGCCTGTGGACATCCCTGGATAGTGGCCTGGGTTCACCAACCCCAATGATGGCCTTAACTTTGTGGGCAGGGCACCTCCTGCTGGTGATCCTCACCCTGATGCTGCTTTGTCCTTGTACTGCAGAGCCAGAGCCTTTGTCTCACTGTCCTGCCTACCCCACCCCTCCCCCCTACACAACTGCATTTTCAGATTAGTGTACACATGAGGGGCTTGGGATAAAGACATTTTCTACTTCTTTGTGAGCCTCAGTGACAGTAAGTAGCCTCAAAAGCTGGTAAAGGTGCCTTGTTCCCTTTCAGCAGTGTCCCAGTTACATCTAGAAGAACATTTCAGAAAATATGGCACTTGGATGGCACCCTACCGATTTCCAGAGTCACACTGCTTTTCCTGTTATCTGCTTCCCCATTTCTTTTTGCTGCTCATTCTTTAGATGCTAGGTTAGCATCCAAGGGTAGGATGGAGAGGAAGTAAGCTGATGGTGGTTAACTCACTGAGATTGCCTTGAAGTCTAGATTTATAGTCAGTCAGTCAGTCTGTCTGTCTTTTAATCAGAGCCTTGCTGTATAATGCAAACTGGCCTCAAACTTGTAATCCTCCTGCCTCTGCCACCTCAGTGCTGGAATTACAGGCATGCTCCTCTATGCCCGGCTTGGATTTATAACTTGTATAATGAACGTGTAACATTTTGTCTGTCTTACTACTTTAAACACCATCGGTCCTGGTTATTTTCCAGGTTTCAGGGTGTTCCCTGTTCTGTTCTGAGGATCTTTGACAATCACATTTTTAAGGTTTCCTCCTTTGAGTTGACTCTTCATAGTGGGTTTAAATTGAACTTCACAGCAGAATCAACAGCCAGGAGTACTCTGCTCGATGTGTGTAGGAATTCGCTCTTTAGTGTGTACTGTGTGCATGTGAGTTAGGAAACACCGGGCAGGTCCAGGCTGTGCGCAGAGTGCTGTCCTTCTCTCCTGTGGGCCGCCGTGAGCTGCTTTGCCAGGCTCTTCTGAAATGGATCATCACGCTGCCCAAGTGTTTCTGGTGGTGTCGGGGGGGGGGGGGGGGGCTGGACTATTTTAGCATGACTTGGGTCTTTTCTGTGTCCATATTGGCTCCCAGTAGATGCCACTCTTTTATAAACTTCATGTTTAACATAGTGAAGAATCTTGCCAGAGATTTCTGCTAATTATTTTGCCAATAGCTGGCCAGAACAGATCTTGAAAGTGAAATTCTTTGACCCAGAGGAGTTTGTAAAGCTATGCTGGTCTCTCTCTCTTCCTTGGGTATGGGGTGAGTGGCAAAGGACAGATGAAGGAATGCTTTTACAACTTCAAGTGAGAGATGACATTTTAATGAGTGTTTTTTATGTATTCATCAGCAAGCAGTTACCATATTACACGAGGGCTGGAGAGATGGCTTAGCAGTTAAGAGCACTGGCTGCTGTTTCAAATGACCCTGGTTCAAATCCCAGCACCCACATGGCAGTTAACACCTGTCTGTAATTGCCAGGGCCAGCCGTGGTGGCGCACGCCTTTAATCCCAGCACTCGGGAGGCAGAGGCAAGCAGATCTCTGTGAGTTCAAGGCTAGTCTGGTCTACAAAGTGAATCCAGGATGACCAAGGATACACAGAGAAACCCTGTCTTGAAAAACCAAAAACCAAAAAAAGCCACATTACACGAGGACTACTCTAGATAGGTAGTGACATGATAAAATCAGTCAGAAGATGAATGTGAGGTGCCAGCTATGTCTGTCTCTATTGTCATTTTTCTTTTCAGTAACATTGATGTGCCCATGGTAAACCCTGCCCCACAGTTTATAATGAAATGTAAAGGAACTTAACAGACAGATCAGCTTCGTTAAAACAAACTGAATAGTAGCATGGCATCTTACCACGTTCTCATTGCTCTCACACACACCTCCAGTTACTCCTGTATGCTGAGGTTTTTAGAATGGGCAGTGTGCTCAAGTTACCCTTGGAGGTGTTCTTCCTTTCTGTCTCACTTCTGTCTATCCGCGTCTGTCGGGTATCTTCTGTTGGGTCGTTTCTGAGACTCATTCGTCACCTTCTTTTGAGTACCCTGTATGGCATGGTCTCTGCTTTCATGGAATTCACAGATGAATGGAGAGTCAGACGGTCAAATCAGAGAAGGTGCAACAAAGTTCAAATGATGATAATGCTGTGAAGAAAACGAGCCTGGAGAAGGGGTTGAAGAGTGATGTATGGGGTTTCTTTTAGATTTTACTGGACCCAGAAGACTTCTTAAGTGTGTATCATTTGAGCAGCAGCAGCCTGTATGAAGAGAGGGAGTAGCCACATCAGGGTCTGGAATAGTAGCATGGCATCTTACTCGTACTCTCTCGAGTACGAGTCCAAAGGCCCTGAGGTCACAGTGAGCCAGGGCCAGTCAGAAGGCCAGTGATCCAGAGCAGGAGGGACTGGGAGAGAGGTGGTGAGATGGAATGGGGGCGGGGAGAGGGGTCAGTTGTGTCCACTCTATGGGAGGGAGTTTAGACTTGTGTAATGGGACGGTTTTGAGAATTTTAAGCAAGGAAGGCACATGTTTGGATTTTTATTTTTAAAATAATTTGTATAGTCCTAGTTGTCCTGGAACTTGCTATATTTCTTTCTTTATTTTTAATTATATACATATGTATGTCTCTGTGTATGTTTGCACATGAATGCAGGTGTCTGAGGGTGCCAGAAGAGGGTGTCAGATTCCTTAATGCTGGAGTCACAGGCAGTTGTGAGCCACCCTATATGGGTGTCCTGTACTAACAGCTGAGCCGTCTCTCTAGCTTTGGATTTAGAATTTTTTTTTTTTTTTTTAGAAGCACTCCAGCTGTGCTGTGGAGAACTGATTGATGATAACTTAGCTTGAGGACACCTGTTCCAATGTCTGCACTCATGTGGTCATAGATAGTGCTGCCACCATGAGATGCCTACTTGAGAGTACACTGCTGAGGCTGGGCAGAGGTGTCTGGACCCTTCAGTTCACCCAACCCTTGCTCATCACCCCTAAGATCTTCCTGTGTTCCTGCTGTGTTTAATTTCTCAAGGGGCAGTGTCTTGAGAGTCATTTTGTGATAAGTTTGAAGGAAAAATGTTAGCTTTACCTGACTGGCTTTAAAAACAGAAGGTTCATGTTTACCTAGAAGAATTTATGATCAGAGAATGGAGAGGAAGAATAATAACAAAGGGGCTGGAAAAATTCCATGAAGGGATTCAGCTTGGTAAGAAATACAGGCTCAACTGTTGGCATAGCAAACACTAGGGCAGGCTGGGTCATCTTTTCAGTCTTCGTCCTCATGGAGAGGGGTCGTGGCTGACTTGCCAATCTTGCAAGGCTGTCATGGGTGCAGTCAGAGTGGTAGCCTCACTGTTCCAGAGACATTGGGCACTTGAGGTTCCTCAGTTGTTCCTGTGTGCCCACCTACTGTAGGGGACACCCTGAAGTGAGAGACTACACCCTGGCTGTGTAGACCCAGGAGGCAAGGATCTGACCAGAATTGATTGTGACCAGATTTGATTGCCTGACTCCCCCCTTCCTACACTTAGGGCATTTCAGATTAATGTGGCTATTCCTGAAGGTTACTGGCTGAGATCTCCAGGGCAGAGCCTAGGAAAGTTGGCATCAAGTCTCTGTAGACCAGGGGGGGAGATGGCAAATAGATAATTATACTAGCACAGTGCACACACTTCTATGCATGCACCACACACAGGATTGTTTGTGGATAAGTCAGGTGAATAAATCAATGATTTAAAAGTATTTATTTTATGTGTGAATGTTTGTTTGCCTGCATGTATGTATGTGTACCACATGTGTGCATGGTGCCTGCAGATGCCATAAGAGAACTTTGGATCCCTTGGAACTAGAATTACAGACAGTTATGGGCTACCCGGTGGGTGTTGGGAACTAAACCTTGGCCCTCTGCAAGAGCAGCAAATGCTCTTAACCCTGAGCTGTCTATTCAGCCCCTAGTTCAATGATTAATATTGATAGTTGCTTCAGTGCAGGTGCCTTCCAAGTGTGGAGAAGAGAGGCTCAGGGAGGACTCAAGAGGAGAGAGCATCTGCCATATTTGGAGACATCTGTATTACAGGGGGTGAGAGAAAGGTGTGTGTGACAGCATGGTATGGTGGCTTCCAGAGTTGGCCAGGTGGCTAGTTCAAACAAAGCCACTGATTGAGCTGATTGGCTTGTTTGGCCAAAGATTTTGATTTCTTTCTTCCTTTTGTGCAGTGGTTAGTCACTGACTAAGCTGCTCTAGTGTTGATAAATGTAAAGGTGGCCCTGCAGAGCCTAACAGGGTGGCTTCTGTAGTCTGTGTTTAGCATTTTACTGAAATGGCAATGCCACTATGATTATCTCAGCTTTCCAGAGGTGATGTCAGGCCTTCAGACCCTGACTGTGACACTACACGCATGCCCTGTGGTATAGGCACGCAGAAGGCCAGGAAGTCAGCAGCTGCTGTTGTAGCAAGGCTCCCTACCTCATATCCACACCAGAGCAGCTACAGAGGGCTCGGTGCCCCAGCTGATGGCTCCTCATGCTGCCTTGTAGTTGAGGTGTAGCTGAGACAGAAGCACAACACAGGGTTCAGAGTTGTTTCTGTGATTACCTTCTGTAGAGATGGCACCCTTTTAATAGTTACAGAAACTGTTTTGTTTTTTTTTTTTTTTTTTTTTTTTTTAGGCAGGTGTCTGATTATGTAGCCCTCGCTGTCCTGGAACTTGCTCTATGGACCAAGCTGGCCTTGAACTCACAGAGGGTCCACCTGCTTCAGCCTTCCAAGGGGTGATATTAAAGGCATGTAGCACCACCCTCCAACACTTTTTGTTTTTCACATTGCCTTAAGTACATGATTAAGTGGTCTGTGGTTGCAGATGGAGGCAAAGGAGAGAACCTTCTGTGTGCTTTCTGTCACCCACCTAGTAGGATGACATTTCTCTTGACTCCAGGCTGTGCTTTCCTCTGCCTTATCTTTTTTATTTGGGGTCTCCTCCAGTCAGCTGTAGCTTATGGATATGACTCCTGAGGTGACTTCTAGGGTACAGGTCACAGCTCCCAGAGCACTTCCTTGACCCTATCCTATGATCTAGGGTTGTTATGGCATCAGGAATAGCTGCACACTGACCATTCAAGCACCAGACTCAGAATAATAAATGTTGAACCAAGACTAACCTCTCAGGAACCAAGACTGGGACCCTTAGCCATTTTCTGAGTGAGTTTTTAAAAGGGAAAATCATAACCAAGCAGGAAGAATCAATTCTATCCCAGGTGTATTGTGCCTAACCAACCAGGAAGAATCAATTCTATTCCAGGTACATTGTGCCTAGGTAGCTAGACAAAGCATTTTAAGCCGATTTGCTGGGAGTTAGGGCAGGAGAAACTTGGGTGTTTTCCAGTTCCCCACCATTCTGGGAGAAAGGAACATACATCATTAATTCAAGCAGAACATTTAACAAAAGCTGTTCTTTGTAGACCAGACTAGCCTCGAACTCACAGAGACCTGCTTGCCTTTGCCTCCCAAGTGCTGGGATTTAAGTCCTGTGCCACAACGACCACCACAAAAGCTATTCTTATGTTAGGCCAGCAGAGCCTGAGAACTCGAACTTAGTTTCACCTTATGATTGATGGAGACTAAAGACAAAAATGGCTGCAGTTATGGTAGGCAGTAAGGCCTGGACATATCTGGACATGTCTCGATGTTGGTGAGCCTCAACAGGGTCACCGATCGTCTTTCCATTGGTGTCATGTCCCTTCTTGCCATATTCTTAGTCTTTGTCTTCCAGTGATATCTGAGGTAACATTCAGGGGCCTTCCCAACTTCTGCTAGACAGGGCTCTGCTCCCTTGTCAAGTCCTAACACAACAGGAACCATGAAACTGGGCCTTTTGTCTTAGTTAAGGTTTCTATTGCTGTGAAGAGACACCATGACCACAGCAACTCTTATAAAGGACAACATTTCATTGGGCATGGCTTACAGGTTCACAGGTCTAGTCTATCATAGTCATGACAGGAAGCATGGCAGCATGCAGACAGACATGATGTTGGAGAGGTCGTTTACATCTGGATCAGGCAGGTAGCAGGAAGAGAGAGACACTAGGCCTTGCTAAAGCATTTAAAACCCCAAGTCCACCCCAGTGACACACTTCCTCCAACAAGGCCATACCTAATAGTGCCACTCCCTGTGAGCCTATGGGAGTCATTTTCATTCAAACCACCACAGCCTTTTAAAGATATTATATTTGTAACAAATTCTTAACTTATTTTGCAGTCTGTCTGCCTGCCTGCCTCTCTTCCTTTTTTCCTTTCTTCCTTTTCTCTCTTTTCCTTTCTTTCCTTTTTTTCTGTCTGCCTGCCTACCTTGTCTAACATTTCTCCCTCTGACAATGCCTTTAATTTTTTTTTAAATTTATTTATTTATTATGTATACAGTGTTCTGTCTGCAGGTATATCTGCAGGCCAGAAGAGGGCACCAGATTTCATTGTGGATGGTTGTGAGCCACCATGTGGTTGCTGGGAATTGAACTCATGACCTCTAGAAGAGCAGCCAGTGCTCTTAACCGCTGAGCCATCTCTCCAGCCCCAGCCTTTAATTTTTTTTAAATCTGGAATTTTAAATACAAAAGAGGACAGATTATATGATGGGCTAAGGGTACTGGTTAGTTTTTTGTCAACTTGATGTAAGCTAGAGTCATCTGGGAAGATAAACCTCAATAGAGAAGATACCTCCATCCGATTGCCTGTGGGCAAGTCTGTGGGGCATTGTATTGATTAATGATTGATGTGGGAGGGCCACGCCCACTATGGGAGGTGCCACCCCTGAGCAGATGATCCTGGGGCGAATCAGAAAGCTAACTGAGCAAGCCATGGGGAGCAAACCAGTGAGCAGCACTCCTCCATGTCCTCTACTTCAGTTCCTGCCTCCATATTCCTCCTCTGACCTGTTCACTCCAGACACATGGAGTGGAGAGAAGCAGTGGTATTCTGGAGCTTGTTGAGGTGTTTTCAGCGTGGCTGCAGCAGCTGCCGGTTGTAAGGTTGTTCTTCTCTTCTTCCAGGATCTCATTTTGCCCAATGGCGGCACTCCAGCAGGCACTTCGAGCCCAGCATCTTCATCTTCTCTCCTGAACAGACTTCAGCTTGATGACGACATTGACGGTGAAACCAGAGACCTCTTTGTCACGGTTGACGACCCCAAGAAGCACGTGTGTACAATGGAGACCTACATCACCTATAGGATCACCACCAAAGTAGGTGGTGTTTCAGGGTCTTGGGGTTCACGCTTGTGCTTGTGTTTTTGGTCAATGGACACAGGCTAGGGTCACCTGGAGGAGGAATCCTCGATTAAGGAGATGTCTCTGTAAGACTGGCCTTATATTTTTATTTTGTGAATTATCATGCACCCCATTCCTTCCCTCTCCTCTCCTACCTCCCTTCATACCCACCCTTGCAACCTCACCCCACATTAAAAAAAAAAACCAACTCACTGTGGAAGCTGTAGTGTTTCTCAGTGTGTCCCACAATATTCCCTTTTGTCCATACATTTCGCTTTCAAATGTTCATTATAATGACTCTTTGGTCTGGTATGACGCCTCTGGCTTCTGCTACTTTATCAACACTGGAACCTCACTGGGACTCCTCTCAGATATGCTGTTGTTGTCCTGTGTCATGGAGATCTTGTACTTTTGGGTCTGTAGAACTGGTCTCTTTGTACACTCCAGCAGTTCATCCATGGTATATATGTTGGGGTGGGCCAACTCAAAGCCCTGTTCTGGGACTGCACCCCCACTTGCAGGGCCAGTTCTACTATGGAAAGGTTCAAGGCCTGCTCTCCCGAGTGCTGCAGGTAAGGGGTTGGATCATCTTTCCTTCTTCATGACCCCATCAGGGACAATTCTCCTGCGTGCTACCTATGGCAAGGACAAGAGAGTAAAGAGGATCTCTCCCTAGCCAACACCACAAAGTAGACAGAAGGCAGGGCTGGCTCACCCACAACCCCCACATCCAGGGCCATCTGTAGTGTGCTGCCCAGGCAAGGTACAGGGCCTGTGGAGCATTTTCTTAATTAATGATTGATGTAAGAAGGCCCAGCCCAGTGTAGGTGGTTCCACCCCTGGGCAGGTGGTCTTAGAGGTAGGTAAACATGAGCCTAGAGAACAAGCCTTTCTCCATGGTCTCTGCATCTTCCTGCCTCCAAGCTCCTGCCTTGACTTCCCTCAGTGATGAATGTGATTGGGATATGTAAGCCAAGTAGACCCTCTCCTTCCCAAGTTTGGTCATGGTGTTTTATCACAGCAATAGGAGGCAACCTAGAACACTCCTCTGAGTGAATTGAAGTCCTCTCTCTGCCTTTGCCTTCTTTCCTCTGGTTACTTCTATTATAGTTTTGGGAGAGAGTAGTTATGTTAAAGGTTAAAAGGATTATACACTTATAATAAGCTTTTATTCTTTTTGTTTGTTTGTTTTTGAGACAGGGTTTCTCTGTGTAGCCTTGGGTGTCCTGGACTCACTTTGTAGACCAGGCTGGCCTTGAACTCACAGAGATCCACCTTGCCTGTGCCCCCTGAGTGCTGGGATTAAGGGCATGTGCTATCATGTCCAGCAATTGTAGACAGCTGTGAATTGCCATGTGGGTGCTGGGATTTGAACCCTGGTCCTTTGGAAGAGCAGCCAGTGCTCTTAACCACTGAGCATCTCTCCAGCCCCAAAGTTCTTATTCTTTTCCCAAGTGCTGGGATTAAGACATGCACCACCATGCCTGGCAGTTTTTTTTTTTCTTTCTTAAAATGAGGAGAACTTATGGCTGAAATGGTCTAAATAAAACATTTAATGCCTGTAATACCTGTGTGTCATGTGACAGTTTTGCTTTATGTGTCCATTTCACAATATTTATGCCAACTGAACTCTCTGTGATGGGACCCTGATTGTAATTTGGCCTAAATGGGGTTAAAGACAAAAGTAAGGAGCCCGAAACTAAGCCTGGTGACTGCCTGCCATGCGATCCTCCAGAGAGACAGAGGGCAGAGCACTGGGACTAATAAATTGACCAGTTTTCACAGCAATACTAAAAGCCTTGTGTTTAGTTAGAATTTTATCAGTGAGGAAACTAAATAACTTGTACAGAGCAACTTGTACAGGGCTACAAAATTGCTAAGTAGGTTTTCTTTTCTTTTTTTTTTTTTCTTGGTTTTTCGAGACAGGGTTTCTCTGTGTATCCTTGGCTGCCCTGGACTCACTTTGTAATGAGTCCTTGAACTCACAGAGATCCACCTGCCTCTGCCTCCCGGGTGCTGGTTTAAAGGCGTGCGTCACCACAACCGGCTAGCTAAGTAGGTTTCTACATGAATTTATAGACTACACAGTTGGTACTCTTTATATAATTTACTTGTGAAATATTTGATACCTTTAATGCAATGCTTACTCTTTGGCGGATTGGTGGGGATAGAACTAGGGCCTTGTACCGGCTGGGCCAGTGCTCTATCACTGAACTATGTCTCTAGGCCTGTATTGTTGTTTTTTACTTCTGAAGTATTTTTTCATATTTAAAACAGTACTAAAATTTTAGAGTTAGAGCAGGTTTCTTGAGTGGCAGTATTGACACTTTGGGAGGAACAATACTTTGTTGTGGAGGCTATCCTTGTTGTAGGATGTGTGTTGCAATGGCCCTGGGCTCTGTCCACTAGGTGCTGGTAGCACCTTCCACCTATCTCCAACCTCCATTTGTGACGATCAGAAATATCTTCAGATTGCCAAAAATCTGCTGGGGAGCAAAATTGCTGCTTAATAGGAAATTACTGATCTAAATCATCTACATTACCAAGGAGAAAAGTCACGCTGTCACTGTATTTGAGAATTTACAAAGTGTTTTACAAAAACAGAACTAAAAGACATGAGAGTGGGATGTGAACTTTGTGGGGTTAGGAGTGGTAGTGAATGTGACCAGGATATGTGTGTGTGTGTGTATCTGTGTGTGTGTGTCCATGTGTATGTGTGTGTGTAGTTTGTATATAGTAAGTGCTTTAGTCAGGAAACCAGTCTTTTTCTGTACCACAAACCACACACTGCAGAAGGAATTCCAGACATTTCATGAACCTTTATGGATGGGTGTTAGTGGCTCAGATAAACCACATCTCTCCTTTCTTGCTTCAGACCGCCCTTCTCTCCCTCGTTGTGCTGGGAATTAAACTTAGGGCCTCCCACTTGTCAGGCAAGCACAGTACCACTGAGCTATGTTTCCAGCCTCCTTTTTTCTCTTTCAATTAAATAATTTATTAGGGCAGAGGCAAGGTCTTGCTGTATAGCCCAGGCTGGCCTCAGACTCTTGCTTCTTCTACTTCAGCCGCTCAACCTTTGGGATGGCAGATATATGTATGCCTCTATATGCAATAAACATTTGTTTTACTTTTTTATTGCAGAAATGTGGTAGGTTCTATACCTGTTCTTTGGAAAGATAAACAGAATGAAATATGTTCACATATTTCTTCATCTTTTATTGGATGGAAATACTATGTTTTAAAAATCACGTGAATAGTAAAATACATGTTCGTAAAACACAAAAAGTTCCAAGATCAAATACAGAGTGAAAAACTTGTCCTTCCTGTTCCTCCTCAGTTGGACCGTCTTCTCACCAAAAGCAACAGTCACTCAGCTTGGTGTGGGCCTGTCTCTCCCTTCTGTTTATGGGCACACAGGAAGACTTAGAGTGTCCATCACATGGGTCTCAGTGTGTGCTGTGCTCTCACATTCCCTTCCACTTAACAGTGTTTTGGTATCCTTTCCACGCCCACATGCCTATATTCAGCTTACTTTATGGGTCTCTGCCTAAGTACCCAACAATTAAACAAATGTCTTCTTTTCTTTGATGGACATTTAAACCATTCTCAGTTTTTTTGTTTTTGTTTTTTCGAGACAGGGTTTCTCTGTGTAGCCCTGGCTGTCCTGGACTCGCTTTGTAGACCAGGCTGGCTTCGAACTCACAGAGATCCACCTGCCTCTGTCTCCCAAGTGCTGGTATTAAAGGCGTGCGCTACCACGCCTGGCCATTCTCAGTTTTTTAAAGTTATCCCACCCCATCTTTTCTGCACCTGGCTAACATTGAAAGGTCTGTTCTTCTATGCGTATGTGCCCCATTATCACCCGAGGGTACTCTCCCGTGTATGATTTCCTCAGAGGTCCTAGGGTGATGTGCGTATTTCCAGGAATTCTTAACATTTGTTTACTGTCTCTTAAGGTGAACTTACTTTTCACCCTGTAGTCAGTAAAACACAAAACCTGTTTTTCTTGATTTCGGTGCCATAAGCAGCCTGGTGACAGGGTGACTGCCTTGCTGGGACAGCAGTGCTTTACTACCCTGATAGTTTTCTCCACAGCTTGATTTCTGCACCCCGCAGTCCACACGCACACGAGAGTGCGCCTTCTCTACTAGACCTAGTAGTCTCTCTCTCCTTCCTTGGCCCTCTGCATTCTTATATCTGTCCTTTGTCCTGGGATTCTTTGAGTCCCTGTAACTGAGAGACTGCCATTCCCAAGTTCTAGTTCTGGGTTTTCATTGGGCACGATGAATTGCTGCTGAGTTCTTACTTTTTACTACCTCTCTTCTTGTACTCTTGACCCCGGAGTTGGTGCTCTTTCCGTTTCTAAAAGTGGACTAGGTTCGTTCAGTATCTTGATGTTGTATTTGGAGTGGTTTAAAAAAAAAAAAAACCGATGTCACATGATACATAGTGATATCTGGGAATGAGAGAGAGGGCCACAAGATTCTACACCCAGAACTTGCATTCTGCTGAGGTCCTCAGACAGAGTTGGTGGTCAGAGCATGAGGTGTTACAGTTTCGAGGCTCTGATTCCTCATCCACTAAATGATGAATGTGATAATGAAAGATAGGTTCTCACTTCGTAGCCCTGCCTGGCCTGGAATTCACAAAGATCTGCTTACCTCTGCCTCCTAAGTGTTGGGTTTCAAGTGTGTGCTTTGGCCAACTGTAATTCAGATTCTTTTTTTTTTTTTAGTTATAAAATTTGTTTATTTTATGTGCACAAGTATTTTGCCTGCATGTACGTCTGTGTACCATCTGCATGCCTGGTCCCTTTTGGAGGCCAGAAGAGGGCAATGGACACCCTGAAACACGAGTTGCAGATGATGATGAGCCACTGTGTGGGTGCTGGGGCTCAAACCTGGTCTTCTGGAAGAGTAGCCAATACTCTTAACCAACCATGGAGCTCCCTCTCTGGCCCCTCTAATTCAGATTCTTGATGACACAGTACAAAACTGTGTTGCCTGAGCTGAAATTAGCAGAAGGCATTCTGACAAGGAGTGCTGAAGCATCAAGTCCTCATGATCCATGCTTCCTCTGTGATGGGGAGGTCAGCACAGCCCTTCTCAGGGTCAACAGTTCCTGGCTTTTTTATCTTCAGACTCTTAGAAAGTCACAACAGAGTGACAGCTAGTTATTGGACAGTTAACCACGTGTCTGTCCATTTTGTGGTGGAAATTTCAATTTCAATTCTTTTTTTTTTTTTTTTTGGTTTTTTGAGACAGGGTTTTTCTGTACCAAGCCCTGGCTGTCCTAGAACTTGCTTCGTAGACCACACTGACATCGAACTGACAAGATCCGTGCCGCCTACCCCTGCCTCCCGAGTGCTGAGATTAAAGGCATGCGCCACCACGCCCAGTGAGGAAATTTCATTTTTATTTTATGTACTTAATCTATTGTAGAAAACTTAGAAAAGGAAAGTAAGATAAAATAATAAAATGGAAACATGCCTATGTACTCATAGAAGTAACTATTGGAGACTCAGTGTGCTATTTTCTCTACTCTTTCATGGAAATGAACATTTATATGCAGCCAACCGCGTTGCAGATACTGTCTGTGCTAGTAAGTTCCAGGCAACACTTTTGTCATTGTCTCTGAGGCTGCAGTCTTGTTCTCTTGCCCGCTGTCCCATTGTTTATTTCAACACAAAGTGCTTTAAGTGTCTTGCTAATCTTTACACAGTGAAGTGAATATAATTGCTCATTGACATGTGGCTAATGGATCCACTAGGGGCTGGGGTTTGAGTCCAGAGTCCTTCGTCTTAGTAACTGTGCTGTGCCTCTCCTCTGATGCTTAGACTGCATTTTTAGTTGTAGTGGATTCGGGATCTCCTGGAGGCACACCTGGGGTCCTGTCTGTTGTGGTCATTATCAGCTCCTGTGGTCTAGCCACATCTCATCAGATGCCTCAATAGTGTAGAGTATGTGTGCTGCTAAGAGGTTTGGGTAAGGAATGGATGATTGACTTACTGACAAGGGTGTGGGAGACCGTGGTTTGAGCAGTTTCACTGGCATACTTGTCTAGTTTGGTTAATGTGAATGGGACGAGGTAAGGGGAAAAGATGTGAGCGTTTAGTTGGCAGTGAGGCAAGAACTAAGCATCAAGCTAGAGCAGTAACTGGAAGAGAGCTCTTGAATGAGAGAGGTGTGTGTGTGTGTGTGTGTGTGTGTGTTTGGGTGTATGTGTGTGTTTGGGTGTATATATGGGTGTGTATGTGTGTGTGTTAGATAGAGCCTTACTGACTTCAGACTTGCTGTGTGGCCCAGGCTTTGCCTAGAACTCATTTCTGATCCTCCTGCCTCTGCCACCTGAGTGCTGGAATTTCAGATATGCGTCACTGTGTCTGTAACATGCTTGCATGCTTTTGTTATTGAGGATGAAGGAGAATTAAGAGCCAGATGGTCCAGGCTGGCAGAAAAATAGACATAGGGGTGAAGATTGGAGAGTAGGACAGGAGTTGCTGGGAAGTGTAAAGAGGTGTGTACTGAGGACAAGCATATGGCTTGGGCTTGAGAGGAGAAGTACACTTTCCCCATTGTTCTGGGAAAAGGAAGGGAAGCTTGTCTCGTGACAGGTTACAGGATTCTTTGCTTATAGTAGCAGTTTTCTCTGGGGTAGAGTGACTGGATTATCTGGCAAGAATGAAGGGAGGTTTTGAAACAGAAGTTTTTAAGGTATCTACAGCTTTTTAATAACTGTTGGAGTTGCGTGGTTATGCAGGGACTATTGGAGTTGCTTGGCAGTGTTATATGTTAACCACTGGTATCTATGGTCCTTTATCATCAGGGACAATAGGATTAATATTTGGAAAAAATGGGTTAACTTGTCAAGGATTCTTTATACATCCAGGTATTATAGATGGAGACTTCAAGGAAGAAATTAAAATTATGACATCCATATGGAAAGAGATGACAATTAATGCAGGGGACAAAATTGCCCAACTGCTGCTGTTTCCTTACACCAAGGGCAAGGTTGTTCCAACAGACGGAACAGGAGCAGTCGAAAATAGTGGAAAACGTGTGTATTGGCAAACAATGGTGAGTGATACGAGACCAAAATTAAAAATACAAGTGAATGGTATTGAAATAGAAGGATTGCTTGACACAGGAGCGGATGTCACTGTCCTCTCACATGAGTCTTGGAATTCAAACTGGCCACTTCAAAGGGTTCCTACACATTTTATAGGAATTGGTAAATTATCACATGTAAAACAAAGTGTACGATGGCTTAACTGTGTGGGACCAGAAGGGCAAACAGGGAAGTTGAGACCTTATGTGGCTGATGTACCCATAAATTTATGGGGAAGGGATCTCTTACAACAATGGGGTACTCAAATTAATATTCCTACAATGCCAGAAATAACAAATGATGAACTGATGGATGTTTTTGAGGAAGGTATTGATATGCATACTCAACAATTGCAAGCAATGTCTAGTGTCCAAACACAGGACACCCCAGGTATCGAGTTTCCAAATTTATACTAGGGGCCACTGCTGAAATTCCAACAGCCCTACCCTTGAAATGGCTATCAAATAAACCAGTGTGGCAAGAGCAGTGGCCCATAACAAAGGAAAAATTGGAGGCTCTTGAGCAATTGGTAAAAGAACAGCTGGAGGCTCGTCATATAGAAGAGTCTACCAGCCCATGGAATTCTCCTGTGTTTGTGGTAAAAAAGAAATCAGGTAAATGGAGAATGGTAACAGATTTAAGAGCTGTGAATAGAGTAATTCAACCTATGGGTCCTTTGCAGCCTGGTATGCCTTTACCTTCTCTGTTACCAAAGTCATGGCCTTTAATAGTAATTGATTTAAAAGACTGCTTTTTCTCAATTCCATTGCATAAGAATGATAGGGAAAGGTTTGCCTTCTCTGTACCTACTCTTAATAACAGTAGGCCAATCAAGAGGTATTGTTGGAATGTACTTCCACAGGGAATGTTGAACAGTCCAACTCTGTGTCAATATTTTGTACAAAAACCATTAGAAATAATGCGTAAGCAGTTTCCTCGATCTATTATCTATCATTATATGGATGATATTTTGTTGGCTGATTCTGATGTAGTTGTTTTAGAGAACTTATTTAAGGAAATGCAAAGAATTCTACCACTATGGGGGTTAAAAATTGCTCCTGAAAAAATACAAAGAGGAGATTCAATCAACTATTTGGGTTATAAAATAAGTCAACAGAGAATAAGATCACAAAAGGTACAAATCAGTAGAGACCAATTGAAAACTCTTAATGATTTTCAAAAATTAATGGGAGATATAAATTGGCTAAGGCCCACCCTTGGTTTAAGTACTCATGAGTTAAGTAATTTGTTTCAAACATTACAAGGGGATTCAAATATAAACAGTCCAAGATGTTTAACTGCTAAGGCAGAAAAGGAATTAATGTTGGTAGAACAAAGATTGCAAGATGCATACATAGATCGAATTGATCCCCAACTTGATTGTATTTTGGTCATTTTACCATCAACTCATTCTCCTACAGGGCTTATTATGCAACGGGAAGATAGAATTATGGAATGGATTTTCTTACCACATAAACAAAGTAAAAAATTAAAGACATACATAGAAAAGATATCTGAATTAATTGTAAAAGGTAGAATAAGACTACGTCAATTATCAGGAATGGACCCGGCTGAAATAGTAGTGCCTCTTACTAATGCTGAGATTATGTCATTGTGGGTAATCAATGAAGATTGGCAAAGAGCTTGCAGTAATTATTTGGGAGAAATTAATAACAAATTTCCAAAAAGCAAACGTATACAATTTATAAAAAGAACTACTTGGATTCTTCCTCGTATTGTAAAGGGAACACCAATTCCTGATTCACCAACCTTCTATACTGATGCTAACAAGATGGGAATGGCAGGTTATAAGACAGACAAAATCAGCAAGGTAATCAAAAGTCCATATACCTCAGTTCAAAAAGCAGAATTGTATGCAATCCTTATGGTGTTATTAGATTTTCCAGAGTCTCTTAACATAATTACAGATTCTCTATATGCAGAAAGAGTTGTGTTGCACATAGAAACTGCTAAATTTATTCCCGATAACACAGAATTAACTTCTTTATTTATACAATTGCAACAGGTCATCAGAGGTAGAAATAATCCATTATATATAACCCATATTCGATCCCATACAGGTTTGCCAGGTCCACTGGCACAAGGAAATGAGGAAATTGACCAGTTACTCATAGGAAATGTGTTGGAAGCCTCAAAATTTCATCAGAAACATCATGTTAACAGTTCAGGTTTAAAGAAAAAATTCTCTATTACCTGGCAACACGCCAGGGAAATAATTAAAAAATGTCCTACGTGTTCTCTGTATAACCAAATTCCATTACCTGCTGGTAGTAACCCTAGAGGTACTAAAAAGAATGAAATTTGGCAAATGGATGTTTTTCACTTTGCAGAATTTGGAAAACAAAGGTACGTACATCATACCATTGATCCGTACTCCGGGTTTCAATGGGCAACTGCTTTAAGTTCTGAAAAAGCTGATTGTGTTATTGCACATTTGTTAGAAATAATGGCATTTATGGGTGTACCTGCACAAATTAAGACTGATAATGCTCCTGCATATGTATCTAATAAGATGAAGCAATTCTTTGCATATTATAATATAAAACATGTTACTGGTATACCACACAATCCTACAGGACAAGCAATTGTAGAAAGAGCTAATCGTACCTTAAAAGAGATGCTTTTTAAACAAAAGGGGGAATTAAAGAATCCCAGGGATAGATTACACAATGCATTGCTAACTTTGAATTTCCTAAATGTTGGTGAAAAGGGTACCACTGCAGCTGAGAGACATTGGGTTATACAAAAAACTGAGGAATTAAATCAACCAATATATTATAAGGATATGTTAACTTTAGAGTGGAAACCTGCAATGGTTTTAAGATGGGGACGTGGTTATGCCTATGTGTCTACAGGGAATGAAAAATGTGGTTACCAACAAAACTTATAAAGATTAGATATGACCAGGGAGAACCTCCCATTAGCTGAAATATGAATGTCTTCACATGGTAAGAATATTTTATTAAGTTTATGGTGTTAATGATATTCCAGTCTTTTATCCAGGATGGACAGAGTTTATGCCTTAAAATGGACTTACAAAGTTGTTCTATGCCTTCCATTTGCTCAAATTTAGAGCAAAAATTTATTTTCAGAGCCAAGGACTGAATGACAATAACAACAAGACAAATGGGCCAGAAGATTCAACCTAACATACTGCTTCAATCACTGTTTTCTTAAAAACTTTGCATGCAAATCATTTTTAAAAGCGCTAGTCCAAAAAATGATCGATCTTACAGAGACTGGACAATAAAAGCTATAGGTAACTTTCCCGAGAATTGGCCAATATCTCAATTTTTGAAGGGTACCCAAAAAATATTTACACTCCATTCCCAAAAGATGGTTTGGAAGCTTTTTGTTATGTTATGTGTTGTGATTGTTTGTTGTCGTCTGGAATGAATGGATATATGTTATGTGTTGTGAATTGGATTTGAGGATTTTCTTTTTTCCCTCATTCTATTTTTTTGTCTCTTTTATTATTAAAAGCTTAAGATTATTTTGTTATATTGGTAGAAATTTAAGATTCTGTTTATTGATACAAGTTTAAAAAATGTTTTGTATGTTACAGTAAGTTTATTGATAAGAATTTAAAATGTTTTGTTTGCTTTAATGTCTTGTCAAAAGATGTAAATACAACTATGTATTGTGAGAAGTTTAAGGTTATTTTAACACTTGCTTTAATGTATATTGATAAAAATTTAAAGTTAGTTTACATAGACAATTTATTTACATTGTATATGTAGATATTATGTAGATTTATTTTTTATTTTACTAGAAGGGGGATATGTAGGAGTTAGATAAATTAGATTTAGGAAATATATAGGAGTTTCTGATACTGTCTCTTAATTCGGGGCCTGAAGAGCATTATCAGCATGAAGTCAGGAAAAACAGGAAAGACTTAATAGACTGAAAAACAAGGTTGAAGTCAGGAAAAACAGGAAAGACTCAATAGACTTGAAACAAAGTATCTGGCCTGACATTGTTTTCAGCTGCTAAGTGGGCGGAGCCCAAGTTAAGCTGAAACAGAGTTCCTCCTATCTGAGGACAGTGCGTGGAGCCGAGAAGAGAAGAGGCCCCTGATGCTAGAGAGCTCCAAGAGTCCTGCTGAAAAAAGGGCTGGCCATTGATGGCCAGCTCTCTCCCTGAAGCAGAAAGAAGCCGGTGAGCAAAGAAAGCCTGAGCAAGACACCAAAAGGCCAAGGACTAAACCCTGTGGCTCAGCTTTTGCCTGGAGGGGTTTGATCTGTCCGAACAGTGGCCTAAAGGAAACGGTGCCTGGCTTTAAGGACTGAGGCAGAGCAGCTGAGTTCCTGATTCAAAAGAAGTAAGTTGGCCTGCAGACGGCTGGGGTCTCCCACAGAGAAGAAAGCATGAAGCCTTATTTAAGGTGAGACTGCAATAACCAACTACCCTGACGAACCTGCATCTGAGAGATCCAGAAAAAGGACTGCTAAGTGTGTTAAAGAATCTACAACAAAGACTGTGTTCCTGACGACTGAGGACCTGCCCCAGAGACTGTATCATTCTAAAAGGTTATGAAAGTGGTTGTTATGATTATCAATAGGTTTAGTGGATAGGTTAAAGGGGTTGTAGGATTTTATAGGATTAATAGTTAAGAAATTGTTGGTGTTTGTTATAAGTGAATTTAGTAATAAATAAATAAGTGTTAAATAATAATTTAAAAGTTCGGTTACATGGCAGTGTTGGGGATCCTGTTGTAGAGTGTGTTGCTCTTTGCCTGATACTGCTATGGGCTCAGGTGTTACCAGAGTACATGCTTGGCTTTTGAGTTTGTACAAGCTAGCAGTTGGCTAAATTAATTTAGTGTTTTGGCCAGTTTCATTAAACCCACCATGGATTCTGTTGCCATTAGAGACTGCTATTGTATGATTTAGATTTTTAAAATATATTCAAAATCTTTGGGTGTCCATAATATAGTCTATAGAATAGAAGTTACTCATATGTAGGCCATTAGGCTTCCCAGAGCCATATGTCTTCTAGGCCTGGTGGAAGGGGGAATCTGTGGGGACTGTGGGTCTGTGGGGCCTCAGTCCGGGCTGTCCTGCTGGGTGTTGGTTAGATTATGGGTTGATGCTAATGTTTCCAGGATGACTAAAGCTGAACTGCTGAGTTCTTGACAGTACTTGGTTGCTGTCTCAGATCTGACTGGAACTGCAGGTGATCTCTGATGGACACTGCAGGTTCTAGACCCAGCGTGGAAGGACAATGCAGAAGCCCTCTCTGATGATGGAATTGTGGTTGTCTTCCTTCCTTCCTTCCTTCCTTCCTTCCTTCCTTCCTTCCTTCCTTCCTTCCTAACTTCCCTCCCTCCCTCCCTTCCCTCCCTCCCTCCCTCTCCTCCCTCCCTCTCCTCCCTCCCTCCCTCCCTCCCTCCATTCTGTTTAATGATTAGGTAATAAAACCCCTAATTTTACAGAGAACTGGCTAAACTCATCCCTGGAGTTTTGTTGCTCCACATGTTTTATGGGTACTTGGGTCCTCTCTCTCGGCTCCTCTCCAGAAAGTCACAGCGATGCATGTGGCCCCACTTCAGCAGCTTTGCAGTGTTTCATTGCAAGTGTGTTGTGCTGGCTTTGCTCTTGATTCTAGGCCTTCTGTCCTTGTTTTTCCTGTATCTTTGTTACCTATTTCTTTTTGGGGGACAGGGGTGGAGACAGGGTTTCTCTGTGTAGCCTGGCTGTCCTGAAACTTACTCTGTAGACCAGGCTGGCCTCGCATTCAGAGATTTGCCTCCCTCTGCCTCCTGAGTGCTGGGATTAAAGGCATGTGCCATCATAACCCAGCTCTCACCTATTTTTAATTTATGTCATTTGATTATATTTTATGTGTCATAGAACAAGTTGTGGTAAAAATAAAGTAAGTAAATAATAAGTAATAGTAAATATTTTTATTTAATATTATTTATAAATTTTAAATTTATAATATCATTTAATAAATTTATAATATTATTTAAAAATAATAAAAAATAAAGTAAGGTAATAAAAATATAAAGTAAAAAAATAAAGTAAATAAAATAAGTAAATGAGCCAAAAAAGAACAAGCCTTTCTGTTTCATGATGATATATATTCTGCTGTGTCAGACAGATATCTCCTGCTGTAGTACATCTGTTGTGGTCCATAATAAAGCCTTCAAAACATGAGCATTTTGTTGAGGCTGGAGAGATGGCTCAGTGGTTAAGAGCACTGACTGCTCTTCCAAAGACCTGGGTTCAATTCCCTGCACCACATGGCAGCTTATAACTATCTCCAATTCCAGTTCCAGGGGATCCGATGCTATTTCTTGGACTCCTCAGGTACCAGGTACATAAATGTGTTTAGACATACAAGCAGGCAGAACACTCATACACTACGTATGACTTGGTGAATGAAGTGTTTGCCACACATGGTAAGGACCAGAATTTGAATCCTGAAACTCACATAAAACTGGACATGGCAGTACATCTGCAATCCCAGGGCTCCTACTGTGAGCTGGAGGTCCAGGCAGGGGGACTCCCAGAGGCTGGCACACGCAGTGCTAAACTCTGAGAGACACTGCCTTGGTGGGTATGGGGGTGCACCATAACACCATCTGGGAGGGGGGGGCAGGCAGAGCTCCGAATTGAAGGACAGACTGGTCTATAAAGTGAGTTCCGTCAGCCAACCAGGACTACACAGTGAAACCTTGTCTCAAAAATAAAAATTTTAAAAACTGTGTATTTTTTTTATCCAGCAATTTTATCCTTACTAATTTATTTTAGTGGGATTAGTAGATGTTTAATGGGATGTTAATGGATGCCCAGTGATATTGACTATAACATTGTTTGTTGATTTAAAAAAAATCAGAAACAATTTAAATAGGGATTTGGCTTAATCATGTTATAGCCACTTAGTTGAATATTATATATATGTTAAGTGATTGTAAAAGATCCAGAGATGAAGATGTTCAGGATGTATTAAAGTAATACAGAAACTGATTGAGTATGAAAAAGTAGAGGTTTATAAACTTTAAATATTAATTTTGTTTTCTATTTAGAGGGACTATATCCATTTTCATATTCTTCACTCATTATTTTTCTTGAAGGTTTTTGTTTTTGTTTTTGTTTTTTTTTAGTTTTTTGAGACAGAGTTTCTCTGTGTAACAGAGCCCTGGCTGTCCTGAACTCACTTTGTAGACCAGGCTGGCCTCAAACTCACAGAGATCCACCTGCCACTGCCTCCCTAGTGCTGGGATTAAAGGTGTGTGCCACCACCACCTGGCAGATTTGCTTATTTTAAAACTTCAAGAAGCCGGGCGTGGTGGATGTATGTATTTGTAAAGTCCATATGTATTTGGCACCTGACTTTAACATTCTACTATCTAACCATCTCCATGAGTTTAAAGATCTATATCCAACTCAGCTTTCATACTAACTTGCATCACAATTTTAAAAATATCTTCTTAGATCCAGAACACCCTCTTAATTCCCGAACAACTCAAAATTTAACTATGAGACTCTAGCTATCTATTCTTCAACCACCTCAGAGACCTGAGAAGGATAAATATATCTGATTATACAGGAAGCGCAGGGCCAGCAGCTTCCAAAACTAAGAAATGACATACAACTGGCTGCCTGGACAGTTCCCAATTTCTCTCCATACATGACAGCATCAGTCTTCAGCCATTTGGCCCCGTTTCTCTGACAGACATTAATTGTAAAGCAGGAATTTTGAAGGACGTGCCTACCCTGTCATGGCAGAGCTAGGCTGTCGACTTACTTGCTTCTAAGTTTTGTCCTTTTTGGACAACATTCTGTCTACAGCTGAAGCAAGGGACTTTTCTTGCCAAGTGACAGGCTTGCCACTAATTCAACCATCTCCAATTGGAGATTCTTCGATGTTCATCATCTACTTGGAGTAGAATAGGGGGTACTGTCAGGAGCTGACATGTCTCGATATCAAAAAAATCTTGAGTTAAGAGAACGTATTTGAATGCCATATTCTACAGATCTCTTGAGGTTTTTGAAGACCACCTATATATTTCCTTATATTTGGATAAGCAAATGTTGCTTGTCTCTTAGCAACTTGATTTCTGATTAATTTAGAAAATAACTGTGATAGACTACCTTAGTACCTACAAAATGACATGCTTGAATGACTATTAGTTTGCATTTCTTAATTATCCTAAACAGTTTTTGACAGTTGCTAACAAAAGGCCAAAGCTTCACATTTCATTTTTAAGTCTTACCTAGGTACAATACCTTAAAAAGAGTTAATATTAGCCAGACATGGTGGCACAGGCCTTTAATCCCAGCACTCGGGAGGCAGAGGCAGGTGTGTCTCTGTGAGTTTGAGGCCAACCTGGTCTACAAAGAGTCCAGGACATGTAGCCAAATATAACCTTAATTTTGTATTAATATACAAAGATCAATACTGATGTAGCCAAATATAATCTTAATTTTGTATCAATACACAAAAATATAAGAGTGTATTCAATAATCTGTCCCCTTTTCTTTATCATTCCTATATTATGTCTTTATTCCATTTTTTCTCAAGTCTTTTTACCCCTACATAGGAGAGAAAGAAGGATACAGAAAAGAAAAAGAGAGAAGTCCCTGGGTCTAACCTCCAAAACCTATTTAACAACTTGTAATGTCTCCCTCTAAATAATAACAAGTATCTATAACACATCAAATGACCAAAGGGGAGAAAAATCACCCACCCTGCCTTCTGGAGATGGGATGTCACTCTCTTAAAATTACTTCCTGCTGGTTTGGGACGAAACGTGGTTGATTTGATCATGGAACATTTAGGGAGAGGGAGGGAGGGGCTCAGTTCTCTATTTGTCACTGCTGATGAGTTTTCTGCTGGAGTCTTTTGGTGTTGGGAGGGGTCTTGAAAGTGTCTCAGTACTCTTAATGTAGGGGAAACTAAGTCTCAGGGAGGCTCCGTGCAGTTCAGGGTCCTAGCCTGGGTGCTAACTGCCCCCTGGGGCCACAAAGCACATGGTCCATCAGTGATGATCCACAGTTCTTCCTCCTCCAGGAAGCCTTCTGATAACTGGGCAGTACCTTTGTGGTGTGTCTTTTTTGAGGCTTCCCACCTTGCCTGCTCTGGCATGGAAAGGTTGTGTTTCTCGGGTGCTTATGATTCGAGGAATTGTATGGTGAGCTGGTGCCGTCCTTGAGGGTCAGCTCTCCCCTTCCAGTTCTGCTCAGACCAAGAGCAGAGCTTTGGGGAGAGTGACATATAATCTCCGAGCCAAAGCCATTCACAGCCTTGTTTGGTAGATGAGTCTTCCCTAGGTATCTATAGGATTTGTCTAGATGTCTTGGATTAAAACAGACTTTGGGCTTGAAGGAATAAATTTGTGAAATATGGCTTAGATAATTTTTATCTTTTACTTTATGTCATGTTCGAGATCAACAACTACTGGTACCCTCCCAGGGAGGAGTGGTGTTCTGTGAAAAGATAGCAGTTAATAAGCAAAAATCATGTTTTGGTGTAACTTAATTTTGTTTAACATTGGTTTATTATTAAGCCAATGTAATTGCATTTTAGAAAACTTTAAAAATTCAGGCTCGAGAGATCTTTTTTTTTTTTTGGTTTTTCGAGACAGGGTTTCTCTGTGTAGCCCTGGCTGTCCTGGACTCATTTTGTAGACCAGGCTGGCCTCGAACTCGCAAAGATCCACCTGCCTCTGCCTCCCAAGTGCTGGGATTAAAGGCGTGCGCCACCACCGCCCGGATGGCTCGAGAGATCTTAACGTTTTCTGTAACACAATGGCATTTTATTTTATTTTTTTCTAGATGTTTCCTCATTTAGATCTAAAATGCAGTATGTTTAAAGGTCATTGTTCTGGCAGAATATGGTAGATGAAGCAAAATGTCTGTCTTTTGTTTGTTTTGCTTTTGTCTCACTGTAGCTTTCCTGGCCTGGAACTCACGATGTAGGCCAGGCTGTCCTTGAACTCACAGAGTTCGCTTGCCTCTGCCTTCAGTGCTGGGATTCAAGGCACAGGCTACCACACCTGGCAGACCCTTCCAGTCGGCCTGCTAATGGAACAGTCTTCTGTTGTCTCTCCTTGAGTGTTTCCCTCTGCTTTCAACAAGGTTGTCAGTATATGCAACAAGAGGTGGAGACGACATTCCTTTTCATGGTTTGTGTCAGTTAAGCAGCAGATCTGAGATTGTATTATTCTGGGGGAAAAAAGCCCAACAACCTTCTCAGAGTTAAGCTGAAAAAAATGAATAAAATGTTCTAGAAAATTCTGAGGAATAGCTGAGTTTCATTTCCTGAGGGTAGGGGGGAAAACACTGCAACAAAAACCAAACCAAAGATCTGATATTTCCATCCTAGTTCCAGTTGATTGGTTGATTGATTGGTTTTTCGAGACAGGATTTCTCTGTGTAACCGTAACTGTCCTGGAAATCAGTCTGTAGCCCCAGACTGACCTGGATGGAACTCAGAGATCCGCCTGCCTCTGCCCCGAGTGCTGGTATCGAAGGTGTGCACCTTGGAAAAGTGTGTTTCCTTCCTCCAGCCCGAGTGCACTCCTGCTCACTTATGCACACCCCCTACTCTCTTCTTGCAGAGCTCTCGGGTGGAGTTTGACTTGCCAGAATATTCTGTTCGTCGAAGATACCAGGATTTCGACTGGTTGAGGAACAAACTAGAAGAATCGCAGCCTACTCATCTCATTCCCGTAGGTAGTAAAAGTCACTGCAGTTTGTTTCTCGCTTTCCTGGGATTAATATGTTCACCAGCTGTGGTTCAGTTCTTTGCCTCTGCGTTTTATACTGATCCACCCACCAAGAGTGTGTGTAAGAGAGAGGGGATGCAGCTCAAATTCTCAGTTTCTGCTGTGCTAGCTTCTTAGGTAAGGTGGGATAGATTGTTACTTTTTTCTTTTCCCTATCCTTTATTTTAAAGAAATACTAATGTGTGTGTGTGTGTGTGTGTGTGCGCGCGTGTGTGCGCACATGTGTGCACTCATACATTGGAAGTCAGAGCACAACTTTCAGGAGTTGGCTCTTGCTTTCTTGTCAATGCGTACTTTCTGTTGTTTCTGCTGCTCCATGTACTCCCAGCCAGCTGGTTCATGAGCTTCTGGGTGACTCCTGCCACTGCCTCCCATCTCAGTTGTAGGAGTGCACCACTGCATCCAGTTTTTCACATGGGTTCCAGAGACTGAGCTTGGCCTAGGAGGATTTTTAGCCAGCCCTTTACTACGTGAGCCATCACCTCTGTGTCTGCCTGTCTGTCCACTTGTCTGTCTGTGTCTTCTGTAGTACTGAGGATTAAACCCATGGACTCACACTTGCTAGGCATATACTCTATGCTGAGCTGGATCCCTACCCTACCCTTTTTACTTTTGTTCTGAGGCAGGGTTTTACTAAGTTCTCATTTTGTAGCCTAGGTGAGCCTTGAACTTGCAGCCCATTGAGTATCTGGTACCACAGGAATATACTACCAGGCTCAAGTTCCACCCCCTGCTACCCATGCAAGATATTGCCTTATTTCCCAAGCTGACCCAGAACTCAAGATCTAGCCCAGGTTAGCCTCAAGCCTGTGACAATCCTCCTGACTCAGCCCTGTGTGTAAAGCTACGGTGCCCGGGTCAGATCTTCACTTGAATTATGTCTCTCTCTTTCTCTCCTTCCTTCCTCCCTTCCTTTCCTTCTTTCTTTTCTGAAAAGTGGGACACCTCACCTCTTTGAAAGATTGAAGTTTGTTAGCTGAGTGTTCTGGCTCACGCCTATAATCCTAGGGTTTAGGAGATAGTGGCAGGAGGATTAATGTGAGCTCAAGGCCATCTTAGACTACATAATGAGTTGCATCCAGTCTCGGCTACTGTATTAGACAATGTCTGGAAAAACAAACAACAACAACAAAACCAAAAAAGACTGAAGCTTGGAAGTGAGTCTCACCGAAACTGCTTTTCCTCTTGGCAGACATTCTTGAGGTTGGGCTGAAGGTGAAGCTCATGATGGACACAGGAATCTAGCACACCTTTCCTTCATGACCACAGCTTTTTATTCAAACAAGAAAACCACTTACCCCTCTGGATTGACACAGCGTAATATGGACTTACCGCTTACAACTTCCTGCTTTTTTGTTTGTTTTTTTGTTTTTTGAGATAAGGTTTCTCTGTGTATCCTCAACTGTCCTGGACTCACTTTGTAGACCAGGCTGGCCTTGAACTCACAGAGATCCGCCTGCCTCTGCCTCCCGAGTGCTGGGATTAAAGGCATGTGCCACCACACCCGGCCTTTTTTTTTTTTTTTAAACAGCTGATAATTCTAAAGACTGAATAACCAACATACATATTAGATAGTTTTCTGAGGCCTCTAAGTTGAGATAATTACTGTTTGACCCCACATTGTCTTTGGGGGCTTTAGGAAAGTTTGGAGCATATGAATCTTCGGAGGCCAATTTATCATTTAACAAGACCTTGTTTGAATAACATCCAGGGTTGCTTGCTTTTTCCATTGCTTCTGCACCTTTCTGCTTCCTTTGCCCACCATGGTTGGCTGAAGCCGAGCATGCTATGAATACTGGATGCTTTTAGAGTTTTGAGGTAATCTACGTGACTAGGACTGGGCTTGAAGTGGTGGGGGCTTTAGGGATCTATGCTTTCTCCAGGCTTCTCTTTTGCCACCATAAGTCCGATCTGCTCTTTTAAGCCTGTGGCGTTGCTTTTCTGCCCTCCAGTCACTTAAGAACTTGTCTGGAAAAGAAGCAGCCATCTTAAAACAATCAGAACAAATCCTTAAAATAGAACTCAACTTGGCCAAATTGGCAGCTAGTGATTTTTTTTTTTAAACATATGCTTTTTATTTCAGAACAGCTTTGGAGCTATTATGAAAGGCAGGTCCTTCCATACTCAACACCCAGTTGCATTCTTGGCTAGCATTCCACACAAATGTGACATGCTCGGCTCATTTAGTGGACCAATCATCGTCATTATTGTTCAGTAAACATTATTTATTCAAATTATTTTATTCAGAGTTGAGAAGTTTTGCCTAATGTTGTGTTTCGATTCCAGGTCCCCAACCAGGACCCCACGTTACATCTTATCTTCATGCTCCTTTGACTGTCTTGCTCCTGGAAGTTTCTCTAGTTTTTCTGGTTTTTGATGACCTTGGCAGTTGGGGTTTGCTAATGAGAGGTTTCGTAGATGGAAGGCTTTTTTGATTGGACCATGAAAGTGGAGTAGGGTGTTTTGGAGAAGAAAGCCACAGCGGAAAACTGTTACTCCAGGTCACATGACTTGAGGGGATGTTTGCGGAGTTTCTGTTCCCTCTTCTCACTCTTTCCCTGTAGCTGAGGTCTTGCCCCCTCCCCTCTTGGCAGCTAGTGTTTTTTGTTTTTTTCCTTTTTTCCTTTCCCTGTGGTTTGGCACTGAGACTCAAAAACTCAAGAGTGCCACCTGCTGGTCAAATGTAGTGCCACTGGTCCATAGATCCCGTGCATGCGTCTCCAGCATCCAGGAGGACCCAGGCGTCCTTCTGCATAGTCTAAAGCACTTCACAAGGTCTTGATACTTAACCGAAGTGGAGAGATTTAATTTAGGAATGTATTTCTGGTTTAAATAGAGAAGTCAAATGAGACATGAGCTTTTTGCTTCATCCTCCACCCCAAAATCATTTTGCAGAAGCTGTTGAAGGCATTTCTGTGTACTGAAGCACCAGATGTGTGTTCGCTAGACCTGGTAGGTGAACTTGGTAGGAGCGAAGGGTGAGTGCATTTAATATAGACAAGGGACCTCTGCCCTGGGGACGTAGTGTCAAATAGAGACTGAGGCAGCCAGGCCTCAGCTCAGCAGTTAAGAGCACTGGTTCTTGCAGAGGATCTACATGGTGGCTCACAACTGTCTATAAATAACTCCAGTTCCAGGGGACCCAATACCCGCTTCTGGTATCTGCAGGCACTAGGCACAGATATGGAGCATAGTCATACATGCAGGCAGAACACCATATGCATAAAAACAAAAATACCTTAAAAAGAAATCTGGTAGCCAGGCGGTGGTGGCGCACGCCTTTAATCCCAGCACTTGGGAGGCAAAGGCAGGCGGATCTCTGTGAGTTCGAGGCCAGCCTGGTCTACAAAGTGAGTCCAGGACAGCGAGGGCTACACAGAGAAACCCTGTCTTGAAAAACCAAAAAAAAAAAAAAAAGATATCTGAAGTAAACTCTTGCCAAAAATAGAGAACTTGAAAAGTGTCTAGTATAATTCTTGTTTATATTTTTGCTGTCTCCTTTAAGAAAGATTTTATTTTTTTATTTTTATTTTTTTAAATAAATTTATTTATTTGTTGCTTCAGGTTACATCTCCATCATATTGTCCTTTTCCCCCCTTCCCAGCCCCGCCCTCCCACCCTCTACCCCCTAACCCTTCCACCCCACTCCTCTGGAGTGGAGTGTCCCTACATAACAGTCCCCTGCCCCAGTTCAGCAGTCATATGAGGGCCAAGAGCCTCCTCATACACTGGGGGGCTACAAGGCAGCACCACTAGGGCAAAGTGTCTCATTGCCAGGGAGAGAAAACTAAAAAACAAAATAAATAAATAAATAAATAAATAAAAACTCTATGTTCATGTTCCCTTTGGTGCATTGGTTGTAGTTTAGATATCCTGTACTCTATGGCTAAAATCCTACTGTAAGTGAATAGATGCCATGTGCATCCTTCTGAGTCTGGGTTAGTTCACTCAGGATGAGCTTCTCTAGTTCCATCCATTTGGCTGCAAATTGCATAGTTTCATTGTTTCTGATAGCTGAGTAGTATTCCATTGTGTAGATGTACACAGTTTTTTAATCCATTCTTTGGTTGAGGGACATCTGGGTTGTTTCCAGTTTCTAGCTATTACAAATAAGGCTGCTATGAACATAGATGAGGAAACTTTCTTGTGATTCGGTGAGGAGTCATTTGGATGTATACCCAGAAGTGGTATGGCTGAGTCTTGAGGCAAAGCTATTCCAAGTTTTCTAAGATGTCGCCAGACTGACCTCCATAGTGGTTGCGCAAGCCTGCACTTCTACCAGCAATGGAGGAGAGTTCCCCTTTTTCCACAACCTCGTCAGCATGTGCTGTCATTTGAGCTTTTGATCTTAGCCATTCTGACAGGTTTGAGATGGAATTTCAGAGTCGTCTTGAGTTGCATTTCTCTGATGATTAAGGATGTTGAGCATTTCTTCAAGTGTCTCTTAGCCAGTAGGGATTCCTCCTTTGTGAATTCTCTATTTAGCTCCATCCCCCATTTTTTGATTGGATTATTTGGTTTCTTGGCATTTAATTTCTTGAGTTCTTTGTAGATTTTGGATATTAGCCCTCTGTCAGATGTAGGGTTGGTGAAGATTTTCGCCCAGTCTGTAGGCTGCCTTTTTGTTCGAATGACAGTGTCTTTTGCCTTATAGAAGCTTTTCAGTTTCATGAGGTCCCATTTATTGATTGTTGATCTCAGGTCCTGAGCTGTTGGTGTTCTGTTCAGGAAGTTGTTACCTGTGCCAATGAGTTCGAGGGTTTTTCCCACTTTTTCTTCTAGTAGATTTATTGTGACTGACCTTATGTTAAGGTCTTTGATCCACTTGGACTTAAGTTTTGTACAAGGTGATAAGTATGGGTCTAATTTCATTCTTTTACAAGTGGACATCCAGTTGGACCAGCACCATTTGTTGAAGATGCTATCCCTTTTCCATTGTGCAGTTTTGGCTTCTTTGTCAAAAATTAGGTGGCCATAGGTGTGTGGGTCCATTTCTGGGTCTTCAATTTGATTCCATTGATCTACTGGTCTGTTTCTATACCAATACCATGCTGTTTTTACTACTATTGCTCAGTAGTACAGCTTGAAATCTGGGATGGTGATACCTCCAGATGTTTTTTTATTGTACAGGATTGATTTAGCTGTTCTGGGTTTTTTGTTGTTCCATATGAAATTTAGAATAGCTCTATCCAGGTCTATAAAGGATTGTGTTGGTATTTTGATAGAAATTGCATTGAATCTATATATTGCTTTTGGTAGGATGGCCATTTTTATTATGTTGATCCTACCTATCCATGAGCATGAGAGATCTTTCCATCTTCTAAAGGCCTCTTCCATTTCTTTCTTCAAGGGCTTGAAGTTCTTGTTGTACAGGTCCTTTACTTGCTTGGTTAGAGTTACCCCCAGGTATTTTATATTGTTTGTGGCTATTTTGAAGGGGGTTGTTTCCCTTATTTCTTTCTCAGCCCATTTGTTTGTTGTATAAAGAAGGGCTTCTGATTTTTTTGAATTAATTTTGTATCCAGCCACTTTGCTGAAGGTGTTTATCAGCTGTAAGAGTTCTCTGGTGGAATTTTTGGGGTTGCTTATGTATACTATCATATCGTCTGCAAATAGGGATTTTTATTGTTAATTAATTAATTTATTTATTTCATTTTATGTATGTTTTACCTGGATATATGGTAAGTACTATATGTACTTGATGTCCAAGGAGTTCAGAAGAGAGCATTGGATTGTCAAGAACTGGAGTTACAGATGGTTGTGAATCACTGTGTGGATGCTGGGAATTGAACCCATGTCCTCTGGAAGAGCAACAAGTGTTATTAACCACTGAGTTCTTATTTATGTTTGGTTTGGTTTTTCAAGACAGGGTTTCTCTGTGTGGCCCTGACCATCCTGGAACTCGCTCTGTAGTCCAAGCTGGCTTTGAACTCGGGGATTTATCTGCCTGTACCTCTAGAGTGCTGGGATTAAAGGTGTAAACCATCACCACCTGCCTGAGTCCTTATTTTTATTTTTAATTATGTGTGTGTGTACCCGTGCTCATGGAGGTCAGGAAGGGGAGTCATATCCCTTGGAGACAGAGTTACCTATAGACAGTTGTAAGGTACCTGGTGTGGGTGCTGGAAACTGAACCTGGGCCCTCTGCAAAGCTGTATGAGGCTTAGCCACTGAGCCTTCTCTCTGGCCCTGTGGTCCCTCCTTTTAAAACAAGTCTCACTGATAACCCACGCGTTTGAAATTTGCAGTTCCAAAGCTTTTACCCCAACAGATCAGTGTTGTCCATTTCAAAATCCTCATGTGTCACCATCCTCTCTCTGCAGCCTGGTGGCCTCTCCCCTGCCTCTTGTCTCTAGAGGAGTTGTCTTCTTTCTTGTATTTAGTGTGTTTCAGGGTTCACTTGGCGTGGAGCATTTAGTGAGTGCTTAGTACTTCCTCCTTACTGTACGGTAATAAACAGTCTGTGTGGGAGCATACCACACTATGGCCGTCCACCCTTGAATGGAATGTCATTTGTTTTCTCCTTTGGCTGTTAGTCATTAATACTGTTACAGACATTTGTGTCTAAGGCTTCCTGTGGCCAAGTGTCATTATATTTGGATGTAGACCTAGGAGTGTAATTGCTAAATTATATGTTATTCTGTATTTAACCATTCGAGGTACTGCCAGGCATTTGATATTCCCTCACATCATGTCTGAGTTCCGGTTTCTCCACATCTTCACAAACAGTGATTATTATCTGTTTTTTAATTATAGCTGTCCTTGTGGGTGTGGTGTGACATATTGTGGTTTTTTAGTATTTACATTTGCCTGACAGCAGAGAGCATCCTTTGATGTTCTTGCTGGATATTTGCGTGAATATTTCTTGGAGAAATGTCTGTTCTGGGTTTGTGCATGTGAGGGCTGATACCCTTGGAGGCCAGAGGTGTGCATGTCCTTGGAGCAGGAGTTACAGGCAGCTGTGAGTCACCAGACATAGGTACTAAGAATCAGATTGAGCCCTCCTTAAGAACAGAATATACTCTTAACCTTGAGCCATCTCTCTAGTCTCCTCTTTGGCCCCTTAAATTGAGGGGTTTTTTTTGTTTGTTTGTTTTTTTAATGTCAAGGAACTTTGGAATCTATTTGATTGGTTGGGAAACTTAGAGGAGAGTGGGGTTGGCATCTGTCAGTCTACCTCTCTCCCCATCTTAGATCAGCTGCGGTTAAACATGTTTGAGAATGGCTCTACTTTCTGATTTGGCTGCTTAGGTTAGGACTGTGGGGAAAAGGTGGAGAGGTAGAGCATGCACAGGACCGTGTGTTCCATCTCCAGCTCCTTGTGGGGGAGGGGTGGGAGTCACCACTTCACTGAAGGCATAGGAAGTTGTAGCAGGTAAACAGTGGCTCTGGGAAAGCACCCGGATGCTTGACTTGCTTCTCCTCATGAACTGTAATTTACCTGCTTTGTTTCCAGTTTCTGTGACTTCAAACTTGGCATCCTTTGTGGGTTCTGATGGAAAAACCCAATTTCCTACTTCTTAGACCCACCCCTTTCTTTTTGCCTGAGGAGAATCACAAGGTGATTCTTAAATTGATTGACTTTCCTCAATTCAGTCTTTTCTACTTTGTCTTCACAAATCCTGGCCTGCTGAAAGTATCCAGTCTGTCCCACCCCCTACCCCTTTTATAGTTCTGAGGGTTTAACACAGCACCTCCCCCACACTAAGCATGCACTTCCAACACTGAACTACATCCTAAACCACGAACAGCACATGTGCTGTTGGACTTTTCATCACTGACAAATAGCAGAAATAATTTAAAAGGAGGAAGTGTGCATTTTGGCTTACAGTTTTGAACCTTGGTTGGTTCGACCCATTGCTCTGAGCCTGAGGAATAGCAAGGGTGTCACAGCATTGGGAGCATGTGGTGGAAGCTGCTCACCTCACAGCAGCCAGGGAGCAGAGCAGAGATAGGAAAGGACCAGGGGCCAAGCGTAACCCCATAGACGTGCCCCTCCAGTGACCTGCTTCCTCCAGCTAGCTGCCACCTCTTAAAGTTTCTGTGGCCTTCCCAAATAACACCACCACATGAGTCTGTAGGAGACATTTCAGATTCAAAACCTAACACTGCCCTTTGATTTCTTGCAGTGTTCTGACGGATTTTCTTTCTTTGTTAAGGTTTTATTGTTTGTTTGTTTTTTTGTTAAATTTTAATTCCTTTGTTAAGGAATTTTTTTGTTCCTCTGGAATTTTTAAAGCAAATAGAAGTAACCATATGTACTGGGAGCTGGAAGTGTGGGGTGTGTCTTTGTCATTTGTAAAAACAGTTCACTATTTTTATCATGTGATGGAGACATCAGAAAGCCTTTTGTGTCATTGTTTCTTTGTAGGTTGATATATATTAATGTACGTGCACATCTTATACATGGACATTTTCATGAGTGTGTTTACCACAGTCAAGACAGCAAACATATCTACCCCCCTCAGAAATGACCCTGTGTATATGAATACTTATCATGACATATCCCATAACAAATTTTAAAAATAAAATATTTTTATTTATTCTTTGAGCATTAGGATGATGTTTCCTTTTGTTCTATTTTATCTTTGTTTTACCTTGGCAGTACTGGGTATCGAACTTAGGGTCTCATACTTTCCATCAAGCTACAGCCTGAGTGCTTTCATAACACATATTTAAGTGCATAGCATGTTGTTCTCTAGAGATGCTGTTCATCCTGATTAGCAGTATATGTGTGTGTGTGTATGTATGTATGTGTGTGTGGTATATATATATGTATATATATGTGTGTGTGTGTGTGTGTATGTATATGTGTGTATGTATGTGGGTATGTGTATGCACATGAATCAAGCAGCTCCCCCACGTGACCCTCCCCCATCCCAGGCAACCATCAGTCTTTGCTTTGTTTCTGTGTGTGTTCGCTGGTGTTCACTGTGGCTCGCTGCACAGAAGCCAAATGGACGATTAATGGGCATGTGCAGGCTCGGGAGAGGATGTACATTCATCTATTGAACACTTTGCTGTTGAATTCTACTTGCAAAATGAATGTCTGCTTTTCCTGAAGGACAAAGGATGTATTTGCTATGCAGCTTTCTTCCCACTGGAATTAATGAGAGGAATTTGCATTGCAACAACTTTTTTTCCAATTTGAAATGATAAAATGACTTCATTTTCTAGCCAGTCCCTCTTTTATTTATTTTTTGGTGGGTTTTTTTGTTGTTTTTTTTTGAGACAGGGTTTCTCTATGTAGCCCTGGCTGTCCTGCACTCACTTTGTAGACCAGGCTGACCTCGAACTCATTGAGATCCACCTGCCTCTGCCTCATGAGTGCTGGGGCTAAAGGCGTGCACCACCATGCCCAGCACCATTTTCTTTTTTTAAGTAAAATATTTACTTCATTTTTATTTGTATGTGTACGCATGTATGTGCCATCTGTCGTCTGTATGCAGATACCCATGGAGATCACAAGAGGGCATTGGGTCCCCAGGAGCTGGAGTTTCAGGCAGTTGTGAGATACTTGATGTGGGTGTTAGGAACCAAATTCTTGTCCTCTGCAAGAGCATTGAGTGCTCTTGACCAATGAACCATTTCTCTAACCTCTCCCTCCTTTTTTGAGGTACTTTTAGCTTACTCAGGAGGGAAGTTAATAGTAAAGAATTGATTGAACTTGCAAGTAACTTTGAATTAAACTAGGGCTGACAGTTATTTCCCTCGATGGCTTTTAATCTTGATGCGTCTTTATTTGTTCTTGCTTTGGAGTGGGGTTTTCTCTCAGGGTGGGAAAGGTGGGAAGGGACAGGCTTGAGAGATGAAGTGGGTAAGCCTTTGAACGCATGGAAGGGTTCAGACTGTGAGAAGTTGGATATTCTGTGACTGAGAAGTTGGATATATGTGGGTTTTCCTACTTAGAAATAAGCTGTTCCGTGGCAATGCACAGGAATATGCTTTTATTTCAGATGACAGACCAGGGTTAGAGGCTGAAGCCATATGGAACATGCACAGGAATATGCTTTTATTTCAGATGACAGACCAGGGTTAGAGGCTGAAGCCATATGGAACATGCACAGGAATATGCTTTTATTTCAGAAGACAGACCAGGGTTAGAGGCTGAAGCCATATGGAACATGCACCCCAAACTCTCAAGCGCTGTTTATAATGTCAGTGCCTCAAAATTAAACCCTAAAGTTTCCCGTGGATTATTATAATTTGCAAGTAGGATTTTTTTTTTGTAGATTCCAACATTAATCTATACAGATTCTTAGGGTTGTTTGTTTTGAGGTAGGGACCTGATACATAGTCCAAGCTGGCTAATATAGCCCAGCGTGATCTCAGGTTTTTCTGGCCTCAGTTTTCTGAAGGCTGACATTACACCTGTATGTTACCACATCCAAGTTCATTATGGTTTTGATTCACATCCCTAATAATTATGGTAGGCATCTTTTCATGTGCTCATTGGCTGTTCTAGAGATTTTGGGAGAAATTGCCAACATTATCACTCCACCACTGAGCTTCATCACCATCCCTAATTTGTTCATTTTTAAAATACGTTTTTAAACATTTTAAACCACAAACATTGTTTATTTTTATTGTACGTAATCCTTGTACATAGTGCTGTGGTCCATAAGGACATTTTAATACAGATACATGTTGTCCGATGAGTATATCCACCTCTCTGCCTCCTGTTAGCTCCGTGTATTCCCCTTACAGTCTCATGTCATTTATATATATATGTGATTTTGCCCATGTATGTATAAAATCTAGGTGCCACATACAAGAGAAAACATATGATACTTGTTTTTCTGGGACTAGCCTGATTCACTTACTATGGTTAGTTTTCTCCAGTTGCTTGTAACTGACATAAATTCTCTGTGACTGAAGAAGGCTCACTGTGTATACAGCACATTTTCTTTATCCATTCTTCTCTTGTACCCCTAGCTTAGCTGTTGTGAATAGTCTGTGCTGTATGCCAGCGTAGAGTCTTTCTGGCAGATACCCTGTTGTGTAACAGGGTTATTTAGCAGATCTGTTTTCATTAAAAAACAAACAGATTTTAATGCATGGATTAAACACATTAGTGATAAACTCTGAGTCACCAATAATGCATCGGTGTCAAATTAAGGAAAGAAATAAAATAATTTCCCCTTGACGTCATTTAAGCAAGAGAGAGTCCAGATTTAATTTTCTACTTTTGTCTTCTGTCCTCTGTTGTGTGATCTGAACCTGTGCCTGCCTGAAGGCCGTCTTGTGAATATGTCCCTGTCATTTGTATGAGCTGTGTGTCTGTGCTTGAACAAAGGGCCACACTGTCTTTATTGAACAGCACAGAGAGCATCACATTAGAAGGAGTGGAATACTTTACAGAAACCTTCAACAGAGGTACAAGGGATTATGTCACTGGCTCCAACTGATCCCAGCTGACAGACAACAAACAGCACGAACATGCATGGTTCATTTAACCTGTTTGGTAGATTTTAGAAGGTTGCTTTCAATCTCTGTGTTTGCTGCTTTCAGCAAACAACACATATGCATTGGTCTGGATCATGGATATGGGGGAGTACACAATTTAACAGTACAGCTATGCATTAGTTTAGATTGTAAAAGTTGGTTACATGAAGAATCCAAGGCAAGTAAGGATGCTAGTATAACACTGTTCCCTTAAAGGATGGCTAAAGAGTTTGATCACACAGTAGGTTAGCAGTCGAGACTTAAGTGATCTCGAGGTGTATCATTAATTCTGGCTGTATGGTCCAGCAAAAGTTCCAGTCTCTTAAAAACAAGAGATATTTTCAGGATATTGCACTGCCACAGTTTTGTTTGTTTGTTTTCTGTTTTTGAGATAGAGTTTTACTATGCAGCGTGGCTGCCTGGAACTCAGAGATCTGTCTGCCTCTGTCTCCTGGAGTGCCAGAATTCAAGGTACATGCTATCAAGGGAAGCTAGTTTTTAGTTTACCAAGGAAACGGCCACTGGTTTCCATGGAGACAGAACTGGTTTCCATTCCTACAGCAGTAGACAGATAAGGCTTCCCTCTTGTCTACATCCTTCCCATCGTTTTTTTTTGCGTGTGTGTGTGTGTGTGTGTGTGTGTGTGTGTGTGTGTGTGTGTCAGAACCCAGATATTTTAACATAGCAGACACTTTTTCCTGTGGAGGAGTAAGACAGACACCGTTAGCCATGCATTTGAGCAAGACAGCAAGGAACTAAACTGAAGAAGCTCAAGGTCCTGGGTGAGCAAGTAGTTTAAATTGTTCAACAGCATTGGCTCTAAGGTTCATGATAGAGAAATCTGATTGAATGAGAGAAGTAAAGAAAGTTGCATTTTGTAGCTGGGCGTGGTGGCACACGCCTTTAATCCCAGTACTTGGGAGGCAGAGGTAGGTGGATCTCTTGTGAGTTGGAGGCCATCCTGGTCTACAAAGTGAGTCTAGGACAGCCAGGGCTACACAGAGAAACCCTGTCTCCAAAAACCAAAACCAAAACAACAACAAAAAAAGAAAGTTCCATTTTGATTATAAACCTAAAAGGAAAATTAAGACCATCTTCAGCTTTGTGAGTTTGCTCACTTCCTTATTTCTTCATTTACCATGTTCTTGCATCCTTTGAATTGGGAACAGAATCTTAGTCTGTTTTAATAAATTTTTGTGTGTTTGATATTATCTGCTCCCTTTCTTTAGTGTGTCTGGGTGTGTATATGCGTATGCATGTGTAGGTAGTATAGGTAGGTACACATGTGCATCTCTGGGTGTGTGTGTGTATAGAGGACAGCCTTGGGTGTTGTTCCTCTGGGGTTTCCTACCCTTTTTCTTTGAGGGGGCATGGAGTTTTTTACAGGCCAGGAGCTCACTGAGTAGGCCAGGCTGGCTGCCCAGCAAGCCCCAGAGACCTGCCTGTCTCCATAGCCTCAGCGCTGGTGGAGTACACACAGCCACACCTGGCTGTTATTTTAAACAAGGGTTCTGGGGCTTCAACTCAGATCCCTGTGCTTGTACAGCAGGCACTTTACCAGCCTTTGCTTTCTTTTCTTTTTCTTTTCTGTTTTTTTTTTTTTTTGTTGTTGTTTTGTTTTTTTGTTTTTGAGACAGGGTTTCTCTTTGTAGTCCTGGCTAGCCTGGAACTCACTCTGTAGACCAGGCTGGCTTTGAACTCACAGAGATCCAGCTGTCTCTGCCTCCCGAGTGCTGGGATTAAAGGTGTGCGCCACCATGCCCAGCTGCTTTCTTTCTTAGACTTTGTCTTACACCTTCTCTTTTATCTTCTGTGCATATGTAAAGACAGTAAGGCTGCATTTGCTGTTTTTTCAGGGGCTATACTATAGTGTTTTGTGCTATGCACATGAAACTGACAGGAAAGTTGTGATTTGCACCAGCTGTATGTCCTAAGAATCTTTGTTGATGATAACATAAAGGTCTAACAGATTAAGGACTACCATTCATGGGCTGGAAATGTAGCTCAGTTGGTAAAGTGCTTTCCATAAAACGACATGGTGGTGGGATATGCTTGTAATCTCAGTATGAAGGTGGAGGCAGGAGGCAGAAGTTCAAGGTCATCTTCATGTACACAGTGAGTTTAAGACTAGCTTGGACTACATGTCTCAAAAAAAAAAAAAAAGACAAAATCCAACCAAACAACATCCCAGCACTGTTCTTGGACAGATGGGCAGCAGGAATTTGCTAAGCCTGGTGAGTGTTTTTGTGCAGCATTGTGATTGCTTTATTTTCCTCCTGTTTTGTAGCCACTTCCCGAGAAGTTTGTGGTGAAAGGTGTTGTAGATCGTTTTTCAGAAGAATTTGTGGAGACCAGAAGAAAAGCTCTGGACAAATTCCTAAAAAGGATTACAGATCACCCCGTGCTCTCTTTCAACGAACACTTCAATGTGTTCCTCACCGCTAAGGTACAGGCAGAGTTTTGTGTGTGTCTATAAACGATCTTTCTTAGGCTCCTTCTCAAACACTGCTGTGCTGTTTCTCCAGCCACTCCACGAATGGTCCTCTGAGGTGGGCATCATAAAGGCCATTGGCATGGCTTCTGTTTTAGAATCCAGCAGGAGAACATGTGCCTGCTTCCCATATAGTAGCTATGAAAGTCAATATTCTCACTTGCCGGAAGAGAAGTGTCCATTAAACACTTGTTGGCAGTGTTAGTAGGTGAGGCTTACCAAGAATAGGCACAAAAGAGAAGGGGCACTGAGCTTTTAGTATGAGTGTTCTTCAGGGCTGGCAAGATGGTTCAGTGGGCCAGATGTTTGCCACAAAAGCCTAAGGAGTCAAGTCCTTTCTCTAGGACCCATGCGAAGGTAGAAAGGCCCAGTGCCACAGGGTTGTCCTCTGATTTCCACATGCCACCTCCACACCAAAGTGCATACATACACACACTGTAATACATTACAAGAGTATTCTCCATAAGAACCTGCTGCGGGCACAAAGGTCCTTGCACCTACAGAGCACTAGGGAACCAGGAATGCTAAACACGACATGCAGGGGCCTCTCCTCAAAGGGGGAATTACCTGTTTTTTGCCCAGAAGCCTGGGAGTGGACACTGTTAAAGATCTGGTGATGTTTTTTTGCTGTCCTTTTACTGTCCATGAAGACAAACCTCATCCACCTTTTGCTCTAGAGGCAGACCTCACCCAAATCACCCGAAAATGTTTATCCCAGACTCTTCTCCCCAGACTATTATCTTTATTCTCCCAGTTAGTAGAACTCAGTCTTAGGGGAAGATGTCACATGTACTTTATGGGCCGTATACTATCTCAGTCAGAGACCACACCGGATTCTAAGCCTTTAAACTATAGAGCCCACCCTCATCGTCACATGTACTTTGTAGAGGAGTTTCTATGTAGTCACCCTAAGGCTTATTGTGCATGTGAAATTGGAATGACTGTTTTCTGGAAACTTTTTCCCAAATTGTACTATGTTTTAAATATGCTGACAGTGAACCTCCTGGCATCAGACTCCCCAAGTTTGATCCAGGCTGATGAAGTTGGTCTGAGCTGATCATTCTCACCTCCTCCCTGCCGGGACACCTGCAGAGCCCCCTCAAGGACCCTGTAATAACTATAGCTTCATTTTTCAGACAAGGAGACTGAAGTTCAGAGAGATTAAACTTGCTCAGTCAACATCACTAGGACTTGAGATTGGGGGTGGCCCTTAAGGCCCCACACTTTCCGTCTGTATCACAAGGCCTGGCCATTGAGTGCTGACAACTCATTTGCCAGAAAATCAGTTGGCGTCCAGCGTGTAGCCAGAGATTGTTCAAGCTCAAGTTAGTTATTCACTGGTTTTGTGCTTCACCTGCTGTTGGCAGAACTGGCCTGAAATCTAAGACTCTACTAACATGTTCATACTCTCAGGAAGCTTAGCTTCTCCCTAGCCAACTCATTTAGTTTCTGATTCCTGCATTCAAGCTATAATAAACTCTGTATAATACGTTGTCTAATGACACAGGTGTTGAAGAATAGGTTCCTTTTTTTGTTGTTAAAATTACAAGAAAACAGAGGGATGTGTAGAGATAACAGCTGCTGACATTTAAGGCTTCTGGAAGATACTGTTCTCCACTCATGGAAACTACCTGGCTAAGTCCTGAAGTTTTTGTTTTTAACTTCAGTTGATGGCAGCCCATGCACTAGCTCCCCCTACAGGTCAAACCTGTTTAAATATAAGCATTTCTCACTGTACTGATGCTTGGGTGTGGTTCTTCCAGTTTCTTGTTTTCCCACAGTGCATACCGGCTCTGAGGTTGCTGGTCCTTTGTCCAGAAGCCCCAGGCTGTCCTTATTACTGAGTGAAGTAGAAGAGGGTTGTGGCTTGGATTCCTGGTCATTAGGCATTGCATGAAGAGAGGGAAATAGTGTGTGTCTTGGTGAGAGATGAGTTGAGATCTCTAAGCTAAACAGTATGACAAAGGATTTTAAAAGATGTACAATGAGGTCCTTCAGTGTCTCCATCAAAGTCCAGTTCTGTGTGAGGGAGTGCAGGGGTGCAGCCCCGAAACAACGAGTTCTGCCTAGGCTTGGGGTGGTGCACACTTCCAATCCAGCAGTTGGGAGGTGGAGGTAGAAGGATTAGGAATTCAGGATCAGCCTCAGCTACATAGTGAATCGAAGGCCAGCCCAGGCTATATGAGCCTCATCTGACACAGAGAACAAAGCCAAAACCAAAACAAATGTAGCCCTGTTTTAGTATCACTTGCCAAACTAAACTCACCAAGTAGCCCATCTTTTCTTAAAAAAAAAAAAAAACTATGATAGAATATATGCGATGTGAAACTTATTATCTTCACCATTTCTTAGTATATAGGCCAGTAATGCTAGGTATACTCACATCAATGTACAGCCACTCTCCAGAATGCTTCTAGAACTTCCCGGTCTTACAAATCTGAAACTCTGTATTTATGAGACAGCTGTTTCTCCTCATCCAACTCTCCTAAATGTTCCTTTAACATACTGCTATGAGCTTCCCTGGGGAGATGTCAACAAACATTTATTATTTTCCAAGGGAGGACACCAATGACACACCAACATAATGATTCCTTTAGAGCCTAGCCAGTGAATTTATTGGGTTTTCTTTACCGTGCCCAGGGAAGGGGTTACTTGCAGAAGTACATATGATTAGAATATCCTCACCCCAGTGTAGGTGGTGACTTCTCTGTGGTTGTGTAGGTGTGCGCTCCCTTCTGTCAACTCTGTGTTGTAGATCTGCTTACTCAGACTACAAAGGAGAGTTGCATATAGTTCTCATGGAGGTCTAGGAAGGGGTGGCTGGAGTCTCCAGTGAGGGTCTGATGATCTTCCTCCTATGAGTAGCAACAGGCCTGATCTTGACAAAGGTCATAGTCACAGCTGCTTGATGAAGGTGCTAAGCTGGGAGGGCAGGGTTTCACAGCATGCACTGTGTTCAAGTTCTTAGATGAACTGTTTATATGCAGCATTTGCAGACTGGCCTCATGGTGATGACATGACCTCAGCCCAGACCAGACATATTCCCAAGAAGAAGCCAATGGTGCTGGGAGAGTGGGAGAGGAAGCTTAGTGGGCTGTGTTGGACCACTGTCTGCATCTGTGGTAGAATGGATGCATCAGTTGGATAAGTGCTATTTATAATTCTGCCCACTTGTCACTTGACTGACCCAGGGCACATGTCCTAGAAGGGGAGAGTATGAAGTTGAATGAGCCAGTTGAGTCTAGTCTCCAAAATATGTCACCTGTGGAAGGAAGTCCAGGAACCCAGCAACAATGAGACTTTAGTGACAACCCTGAGAAGGCTGGTGCCTTTAGGGATGTGTCCTGTCAGGAGACATCCTGATGGAAGATGGACACTCTAGAATATTCTCTGCCTAACTTGGAAGGGAGATGAGGTGGAGAGGGCGGAGGGGACTGCTGTCCTCGGGTGGGCGTGGCTAGCCTTGTCATCCATCAGCTAGTTACTCATACCAGGTCAGGCCAAGAGAAAGCCACAGCCTTGCTCTATATCCCCCTTGATGGACTGAGGGAACATCTCTTTGCATGGTGCTGTGGATATGAGCACCAGACGCCAGCACCTTCTGTAAACCCATCTTTGAAGGTAACACAGGACAGCCCAAACATACAGTTTACCTTCCAGTTCTGGCCTCGCGAGCTCCAGTGTGGCAACGTGGAACTGCTCACCCACAATCTCCTGAGCTCGCATGTGCGGGGTGTGGGCATGCGTGGCTTCCCGCTGTGCCTGCAGGCCACAGAGGTCTGCATCACCTACGTGGAGTTCAACCTCAACTTTGTGTTGCTTTCTGTTTCTTCCGTTTCCAATGTGAGACTGCCCTTAGAAGCTGGTTTCCTTAGCTCTGGCAGTATAACTGAGGTTACCTTGTTGTATGCAGGACCTGAATGCCTACAAGAAGCAGGGGATAGCATTGCTGACCAGAGTGGGTGAGTCAGTCAAGCATGTCACGGGAGGCTATAAGCTGAGGAGTCGGCCTCTGGAGTTTGCAGCCATCGGCGACTACTTAGACACTTTTGCCCTCAAACTGGGAACCATCGATCGGATAGCCCAGCGGATCATCAAAGAAGAAATAGGTGAGTTATTTCTTGAGATTGGTGGTGCCCAGAGTGACAGGAGTGGTATTCATATGTGCTAGGCTGAAATGCCGCAGTGACAGAATCAGGTCTTATTCTGCTTAAAAACCAAAGACAAAGGGGGGGGGGGGCGCTGGTTGTGACTAGAATGTAGTTTTGCCTGTGTCTTGCACTCAGCATGGTGTTTGCTTTTCCCGTGCCCCTCATCCAAAGGGCTGATGATTACAGAAATAAATTTAGCAGAGAAATGGCTCAAAAGAAGAGCATGGTGACCTGTGTTTGCCAAGGTTATGCCCCAGAGAGCTTTTGAACTCAATTTCTACTCCTTCCAGCCCTGCATCACTTTACACCCTCTCCTTCTGCGCTGGGGAGTTGCTCACGCCCGAGTCTGTCCTCCTCCTCACCACCACTGTCTGTCTACCCTTCTCCTGTCACGGTCACCTGGTTAGCCTCATCCGAGAAACAGTGGGACTGTTTGTCCCCCTTACCCAGGTGTAGGCCAGGCACACTTGAACAATGGTGATAATCATGCTGGGATGTGAAACACATCACAGTTATTGCCATTTCCTAATAGCTCAACAAAGGCCACCATGTTCTGTCAAAATGACAAGAATCCTGGAGGCAAATGAAGTGCCAGATTTACTTAGTAGGGGTGAAGAAATTGTTGTTTTCTTAGTCTCTGCAACCACTGATGGGACCATTGAGTGAGGAAGCAAGTCTGCCTATAGAAGACTACATCTCTTGCATCAATGTGTCCCCTGTAATCCCTTTTTTTTTTTCATTGTGACTGATCTTTTTGTTTTAGAAGGATCCCTCTACCCTTGAGTACTAGACACGCGACTCAGGTTAAGAGCACTTGTTGCTCTTGTAGGACCTGGATTCAGTTCCCAGCACCTACATGGTGGCTCACAACCATCTGTAACTCCAGTTCCAGAGGCTCTGAGGCCCTCTGAACCTATATGAACGTCTACCCCCATTGCTCTGTAAAATGTTGCACTTGTAGCATCGTGCATAGGGGGTAACTATTTTTGAAGACATTCTCTGGATTTGGATCTTAACCATTTTTCCCCAGAAAGTATTTTGGTTCCTATTAACAAGAATCCTAGATATTCATATGTTAGTAGTAACTTATATTAGCTTTTAGAAATTTAAAAAAACACTGTTAGGGGTATATTACAGTTAAAAGAGAGTGTGCCCAGGAAAGAGAACAGCCAGAGCCATGCATCCTCATGTAGAGAGGTCTTGACAGCGAATTCCTAAATCAGTCCTACCATGAGTGCGCCCCAGCCAGCTTCCAATTGGCTTCTCTTCCTATAGAATACCTCGTAGAGCTGAGGGAATACGGGCCTGTGTATTCCACATGGAGCGCCTTGGAAGGTGAGCTGGCGGAACCCCTCGAGGGTGTGTCGGCCTGCATTGGGAGTTGCTCCACGGCCTTGGAAGAGCTGACAGATGACGTAACAGAAGAGTTTCTGCCTGTGCTCAGGGAATACACTCTGTACTCTGACTCCATGAAGGTAAGCTGGCTCACTCTTTGCAAAGTCATCTAAAAGCTGTGAGTTAGTGCCTGTTTGCACGTGGTGCATGCCCCTTCTTTGTAGTTGGGAAGACTAATACCAAGGACATAAAAAATTGAACATATGGGGAACAGAGGGTGTGAAGTAAGGGGAAGAAAAGGTTGGAAGACATTTCTATCAGTGTTCTCATGCTGAGGAAATAAAACAGCTACTAAACAGGAGTGAGATGCTGTGGCTGAAGGATGGTTAGATAGCTTTGGGAATTAAAAACATGATTTCTTGGGGCTGGAGAGACGGCTCAGTGGTTAAGAGCATTGGCTTTTCTTCCAGAGGACCTGGGTTCCGTTCTCAGCACCTACATGATGGCTCTCAGTTGTTTGTAGATCCAGTTCCAGGAATCCTTTTCTAGCCTCCCCAGGCAACAGACGCTTATGTGGAACATAGACATATAAGCAGCCGAAGCACCATATACTTAAAAATTAATCAGTTTTTTAAAAAACACGATTTGTTAAGTAAATTTGGTAAAGTTGGGAAATATGGTTGAGGAAATCTTAGAAAGTAAGACCAAAAAAAGTAGTTGGAAGGTCAAACACAACTGTAAATAAGCCACAACTGTGGTGGAGTGGTAAGGGACATTAAGGGCATTGACCTCAAAGTCCGTATCTTTCTGAGAATTCCTGACTGAGGGAACAGGAAAAACCAAGGGAGGGAAATTAGGAAAGAGATAATACAAGAACTTAAAGGGAGAAAGAGGTAATAGATAAAAAGCATAGGAATGAAAATGGCTTTGTTTTAGTGGCAGCAAGTGAGAAAAAAATAGAGCTATGAGGACACATGGATCTCTATACATACATACACACATATTAATATACACATACATATACATATATATTTATACACACATACATTTACACACCCACATATATTTATATACACATACACACATATATTTACACACACACACACACACACACACACACACACACACGTATAAGGATGGAAATGTTCTTATGCCCCACATGGTGGCTCACAGAGACTGGCTGAGAACACAGTTTCAGGAGACTCTTGTTATGTTGGCACCAGGTAGAGAGAGGATCTATGCTGAAGAGGAAGTACTGATTGGCAGCTCAAGCTCTGGCCCAGTGCCAGCTGCGGTAAGCCCACTTAGTAAAAGAGACTGCTGAGGGATGCACAGGGGCACTCGACAACAAAGCCAGTGTTGCGCCTAAGATTGTTGGGATCTTGGGATCCAGAGGATGTGAATGAGATTTTCAGACAGTGATTCGTGTCTTTATTGGGTTCCTTGCCTTTGAATATTCATGCTGCCTAAAAAAATCCATATTTTACTTCCTCAAGAAAGTCCCATAGTTCCCTTTTCAAGAAAGCCTTCTAATTTTTTTTAAGATTTATTTATTAAATATACAGTATTCTGCCTGCATGCACACCTGTGCTCCAGAAGAGGGCACCAGATCTCATTATAGATGGTTGTGAGCCACCATGTGGTTGCTGGGAATTGAACTCAGGACCTTTGGAAGAACAGCCAGTGCTCTTAACCTCTGAGCCATCTCTCCAGTCCCAAGCTTTCTAATTTTTATCTTACTTGAGACAAAGTCTCTCTGTGTAGCCTTGGCTGTCCTGGAACTCAGATATAGACCAGGCTGGCCTTGAACTCACAGAGATCCTCCTGCCTCTGCCCCCTGAGTCCTGGGATTAAATGTGTGTACCACCACGCCTGGCAGACTTTCTGGTGTTTTATATTTGTGGGATCCTTTCCTCCATGTACCAGATGTGGTGCAGGACTAAGAAGTGCTCCTGCTTTGCTCTCATTGTAGTTATTGGTACTAGCTTTGGATGAACCAAAGTGAGTCTTTGAGGAAGCCTCTTGGCAGCTACTGGACTCTTTCCCTTCCTATGTTTGTGAGCTCACAGCCTCACCAGAAGAAGACATGGGCTTGAGCTCAGGGGAGATGTATTGTGATCTCTGCTATATACTCATGATTGTGGTATTTTCTTGGAAAAAAAATCAAATGTTGATGTTGAAAATCAAACCACACAATATGTCTATGATTTCTTCCAGGTAGTTTTGTCACTAAAAGGCTGTTTGCCACAAGCATGTCATGATTGAAAGTTATAAGTCTCTTTATTGATACTATTAGTTTATTGTAGACATTTTTGAATGATGAGTATTAGTTTGTATTGTTTGATAATTCTTTTGTAGAAGATTTCAGACATGTCTAGATGTGGATGAGAGTGGGGGCAGCAGAAACGGCTCAGGGGGGGGTTCTCGGGCTTGCTGATAGTTGTCAGCCTAGGTGCAAAAATTGCAAACTCCAGGTTCTGTGAGAGACCTTGTCTCAGGAGAATAAGGGTGAGATTAATAGAAGGGGGTGTACCCAGTGTCCTCCTCTGGGCTCTGTATACATGAACATGGGTATGCAATGTAACGCACACACGGAGAGGGAGAAGAAGAGGGAGAGTCAGAGAGACAGATGGAGAAAGAATTTTAAAAAGCAGTTTCTTACCATGGTCACATATCTACTAGTGTTCCAGTTGTCTCACAGAGTTTTTTATAGTCCTTTCCCCCAAATCCATCAGAATCCCTACATCCATTGATAGATTTCTTAAATATTTTAAATTTTCTTCCTACTTTTAATTTTCCTCACAATTTCCTGTTAAAAATGAGCTAGCTGTAAGCTGAGTCATTAGCATTCTCTTCACCTGAACAGAAAACTAGTGAAGTTCCAGAACCAGTTAAAAATCATGCTGAAGTATCCAAGAGAAGCTCTTTCTGTCTCTAATTAAATTCACCCTGTCTCAAACCCTCAGTCGTTCCCATATTTGTCCCTGTTTTACTTTTCCTTGATGACACCTCATGCTCCCTCCGATATTGTCTCCTTGTTTGTTATCTGCCTCTCTTGGCATGGGAAGCTCCATGAAGACAAAGCTGTTTTGTTTTGTTCTCTGCAATTAGATTGATGAATCACGATACTGAAAGGCAGAAATGGGGAAAGAAAGCTAGCAACAGTGAGAGGCTCAGGTGCCTTGTGTTTGTCCCTAGGAGGCGTTCCAGGTGAGAGTGGGGTGCTCTGTGTAGATGAAGCCTCTTGGCTTTCCCTCATTATAAGATCAACCCTCTCTAGCAGTAATAAGCTGGTTTGACTGGTTGTATCCACAGAGACTCTGATTGGAGTGGACAGCAATCCTTAGCATGGCCAGCAGTGGATAGAGGGGTCCCTTGAAAAGATACCCAACCTTCAGCATGGCTGGGTTGTGGTCAGACTCTGAAACCCAAAGTCAGAAGATGGTGGAAACTGAGTTGCTGCTGTCCTGTTATCCAGTAGTGTGGTCTCAGACAGACCGTACATTGTCACCATGCCAGTTCTCATTTAGACAGCAGGCTCTATGTCCTTCACCTCCACCAGGTTGTGTTTTATGCTGTCCAAATATTCTAGAATATAAGCCCAGATCCTTCCACCAGCCTGCTCATGAAGACAACATCCCATTCCACAAAGAAGGCAAGGGGACCTCAGAGGATGCCATGTCCCCTCTTTCCAGTTATTCTGGGCTGCTCTTCTATCTAAGCCTGTACCAGCTAACCTCACTTGGTGGAATGGGATGAGATGAGAATGGACTATGGTAACCATTGAGGGTGGATGTATCTTCTCTCACATCCCTTCCTTCACGTCTTGGCATCCTCAACAAAGCACCACAGTAAAATATAGGGAGAGGTCACCACACACTGGGGTGACAGTCCAAGGCATTGTAGGAAGAACGTTGGTTCTGAATTTCTTGTCACATCAACAGAGTATATGTCTTTGCACTTCATTCCTTGAAGTGCTGGGCTGAAAATGCCTGTCTGACAGTAGGATGTGCAGCATCCTGTGAAGGGCAGTGTACACTCACGCTGGGTAAAATGCGGTTGCTCCCACAGACAGCTTCTTGTGTGTGTTTCTCTCAGGGGAGGGGAGAGAGGGTTTTCAGTACTCCTGGTAGCAGACCAGTAGATGGTCTAGGCTTTGAGAAATCAGAAATGATCTGAGTTTTTTGTTATTTTTCCTTTATAGATTTAGCCTGTATAATGTGGTAGCCACTGGCCATGAAAAAGATTTAACTTTAAATTTAAAGAAATAAATAAAAATTCTGGGCCGGAGAGATGGCTCAATGGTTAAGAGCACTTTCTGCTCTTGTAGAGGACACAAAAGTATGATTCCAGCCCCCAGGCTTGCAACTGTCAAGGTCCATGGGCATCTGACACCTTGGGTATTGGTGGGAACCTACACTCACATGCGCTCACTTGTGAACACACACACACACACACACACACACACACACACACACACACACACACCACAAATCCATTTCTTTAGTTACATGAGCCACATGTCAAGTACTTGACAGGCAGATGGGGCAAGGGACAGCTGTGTTTACATAGCTGTGTGTGGTAGGGTGTTTATCACAACAGAAAGCTCCATTGGTGACATTCATGAGCACGGGCAGTGAATATCACAGTGCTTAGGAGAAAGATGACTGGTCCACCTGGAAGATGAATGATTACTGGTTATGTACTCTTCAAAGTAAATTCCTCAGGAGAAGACTTGGGGCTCCTGATGAGGATGAATTCTTTAACAAGATGGGCCCTTTTTAGTCATGCAGTCCTTTTGAACACATCACCAAGGACACCAAGTCCAGGGATGGGTCCTTCCTGCCCTGACTCTGGTGTGTGGGAAGTTCCTCTGTGAAATTTAAGATCAGAAACTGTCTTGGTAACTAGTGGCTTCAAGTCACTGGTAAGAAGGCTCTCACCATTCCTTGTTTGCCTTTTTTTTTTTTTTTTTAAATGTATCAGAAGAAGGTTGAGGGGAAGAAATGAGTTTGTTTTTTTTTTCTTTCTTTCTTTTTTTTTTTTGGTTTTTCGAGACAGGGTTTCTCTGAATATCTCTGGCTGTCCTGGACTCGCTTTGTAGACCAGGCTGGCCTCGAACTCACAAAGATCCGCCTGCCTCTGCCTCCCAAGTGCTGGGATTAAAGGCGTGCGCCACCACCGCCCAGCTGTTTGGTTTTTTTTTCTACTGAGAGCTCTTGTACCTCGCATTTTGGATCTGAGCAGCAAAGCTAAGATTGAGGGAAGGGAAGTAAACCCACAGTACAGACTCAAGGGGCTGTTCACTCTCACATGCTACTTGCTAGCATGGACTGAAGAGTGAACATGCCCTAACGATTTTCACCTGAGCACCTGGCTTGCCTCATCTCTGTCCCTTCCGTGCTGGCTGTCATTGGACCCATGTGCCACTCACCCTAGAAAGCTTGTTGCATGTTCGAGGGACTCAGACCAGTCACTCGGAGCTGCTTTAAATACAACCTCTTATATGTAAGAACTCCTTCAGACTGAACTCTCACAGAGGACCTCTCTGCATCCTGTATGTGACCGACCCAGAGTAGAGAAAAACAAGTGACTAATGGAACAATAGACAGATGAGCCCACCAGGGATCAGCTCAACAGACTAAGAAATCAAGAACCCTCCTATAATCATTCTGTAATGTTGTGACAGTCGCTGATTAGTGTATTCATGAAAATTGCTGAGAGTAGATTTAAATGCTCTTACCACAAAAATGAGCATGAAGTAATGTCTGTTAATTAGCCCAATTTACCCACACCATAATATGCACATGCACTTGATGCAGAGTAAATATGTATGACTTTTGTCAATAATATAAATTAATAATCATAATTAAGAACTATGTTTTTTTTTTTTTGGTTTTTCGAGACAGGGTTTCTCTGTGTATCCTTGGCTGTCCTGGACTCACTTTGTAGACCAGGCTGGCCTCGAACTCACAAAGATCCGCCTGCCTCTGCCTCCCAAGTGCTGGGATTAAAGGCGTGCGCCACCACCGCCCGGCCTAGAACTATTTTTACTAAGATTTTTTTCACTGAACCCAGAGGTGCTCCTGCATTTTAAGCACAAAACTCAGTATCTGCCAGAGATCTCTGCACACGATAAGGCTGAGGCTCTCCGGCAGTGCGGCAGTGGAGCACATCTCCCCGACTTGCTCTTGCCAAAAATGTGTTGCTGTCAACATCAGGAGAGGTTCCTCCCTGGAAAGCCCACTGTCCAGGATCGGTTCTCCTTCTGTCCCTCCTGTCCTCAGAGCAGCTGTTCTGTGCAGCTTCTAGACCTAGAAGCTCACGGCTGGGCCCAGGGCGCTGTGGCTTGGGGAGGGCTGGGAGTTGGAGGCCCCTTTGCAGACTATTACACGCTTCTCTCTCCCTTCCACAGGGTGTACTGAAGAAGAGGGACCAAGTTCAAGCAGAGTATGAAGCCAAACTGGAAGCTGTGGCTCTGAGAAAGGAAGATCGTCCCAAGGTCAGGACAACATCCAGCCGAGGTCTGAGTCCCTAGAACCATGCCGCAAGCTTGCTATGGGGAGTGGCAACTAAGCATGACAGTTTTTGACTCTTCATCCTTAGAGTGTCACCACTACCCACCTGTTGTTCTCTTTCTTGTTTGTTTGTGATTGGAAGTTGTATTTGTAGTCACAGAAAGGGTGGGAATAAGGAGTGTTGTTAAAAGTCTCTAGTAAGGACCAATGTTCAGGGAAATAGTTTGACATCGGGATAGTCATCTGTCGTCCCCTTCCTGGAACAAACTTGGGGAATTTGAAACCCAGACCTCAGAGATAACACCCCTTGACTGTGTGTGTCCCTCCTTTTTTTTTTTAATGAATTGCCTCACATGATACTGCGCTAGTCATCTGAGACTCAGGGGGCGGAGACATGAGTCACAGAGCAGCTCTGGGAATTGCCTGGGTGCCTGGCCTTTCTGGTGCAGACTTGTCTGCCATCCAGTGTGCGGCCACAGCAGGTAGATCCATGTCTGTTGTGTTGATTCATGGGTCACCATAGTGATCCACCCCAGAATGCGAATGCTGCCCGCATCTTACAGAAGGCCGGATGGGATCACATGTTAGTCACTTTCCTCCTTGCTCTGACACAGTAACTGAAGGAGGGGAGGGTTTGCTTTAGCTCACAGTTCAGCAGGGATGTCATGGCAGCAAGAGCATGAAGCAGCTGGTCACATGGTATCACAGCCAGGAAGCTAAGAGCCATGGATGCTAGTACCCAACTTATTTTTTCCTTTTTATTCAGTGGACAACTTGAGCTCACAGAATGGTGCCCACTTCAGTTAACTCAGGCTAGAAACGTATTCACAGACATGCCCGGGGTTTTGCTTTCCTGGCCACTCTAAGTTTTATCAAGTTGACAATCAAGATTAACCATCTTGTCATTGGCCCAGAGCACATGTAGCCGATGGACACCCCATCCCCACCACCCCTTGCTTCTCTTGCCATGGGCTCTTGTCCTGTGTGCTTTGAGGAACCCATGGTGGAAATGAAGGCAGGTGCACAGCCTAACCTTCATGCTGTCTCTTTCACTGGAAAACTTCTAGCCGTTCTTGTGATCTGGAACATGGTTGTCTCAGCCTCATTGCAAAGGAATGACATGGAAAACTAGGATTTAAATATCTTCTTTTTCATGATTTAGCCTTAACTATATAAGGACAGAGGTCACTTCAGAAAAAGATAAATAACTATGATCTCCTGTGTAAAACCTAAAGAAGTTGAACCTGTAAAAACAGCCGAATGGTGGTTGCTGGGAAGTGGGGGAAATAGGAAGATGTTGGTCAAGAGGCATAGACCTTTAGTTATAAAACGAGCGTGTTCTGAAGATCTAATGTGCTTCATGGATGTGGTGGATGCTCGTGTGATTGTGGTAATTTTTTCATGGTTCATATGCATATCAAATCACACATGTTCAGTAAGCATAATCTCTGTCAATTAAGTATTTTTTAAAGAAACCCAGAAGTCACTTTTTGTTATAGTTTGCTTTCTTTCTTTTTTTTTCTTTTCTTCTTCTTCTTTTTTTTTTTTTTTTTTTGGCTTTTTAAGACAGTAGTTCTCTGTGTATCCTTCACTGTCCTGTCTGGACTCACTTTGTAGACCAGGCTGGCCTTGAACTGACAGAGATCCTCCCTCGGCGTGTGCAGCCACACCTGGCTCATAGTTTGCTTTCTATTGTTGTGATAAAGACCACAACCAAAAGTTGGGGAGGAAAGGGTTTATTTGAGGCATATGTGTACACACAGACTCTCTTCCTCTCTGTCCCCCTCCCTCTCCCCTTCTTCTTCCCTCCCCCTCCCCCTCTCTCTCCCTATCCTGGTCACAGTCCATTAAAGGAAGCTAAGTCAGGAACCTGGAGGCAAGAACTGAAGCAGAAGCCTTCAAGGAATGCTGCTTACTGACTTTGCTATGACTTGCTCAATTGACTTTCTTGTACGACCAGGACCACCCTGCCCAGGGGTGGCTTTTATGTGGGTATCAGGGATTCAAACTTAGGTCCTCATGTTTCCAGTTCTTCCCCACTGGTCTCTCCCCAGCTCTCCCCTATACCATTCTCTTGCCTTTTTTGAAGCATAGTGTTTCTTTTGTTACCTGACTCTCCCATACACCTCTGCTCCAAGGCTGCCCGTCGGCACGTGACAGATACCTAGGAAATGAGCTGCATTGCTTTGCTTGTCTTTGTATGGTTTGGAGCTCACAACATTAAAGTTGCTGTTAACGGAGTAAAAGCCAGGGCATCAGGAAGTGAGTTACGTTTAAATCTACTCCAAAGACTCGGGCAGCTCTTTTAGTTACTAGTAGCTCAGTGGGTGGGAGTGGGAGCTGGGCTCAGACATAGCAACAGAAGTGAAATCTTAAAAAAAAAGAAAGAAAGAAAAGAAAAGAAAAAAGCTGACCCAGAGAGAGAAATTTGAATTTTTGTGAAGCCATGCCATTATATTGAAACCTAACCACTTAAAAAGAAAATCTCTCTCTCTCTCTCTCTCTCTCTCTCTCTCTCTCTCTCTCTCTCT
>CAJQZJ010032188.1:177614-196821 GCA_907164525.1 Lophiomys imhausi | reverse complement strand
TCTCTCTCTCTCTCTCTCTCTCTCTCTCTCTCTCTCTCTCTCTCTCTCTGTGTGTGTGTGTGTGTGTATCTTTCTGCCTTTCTGTGTGTCTGTCCATGTGGCTCTCACAGTCTCTTTGTTGTTCACTGCTCTGCATGCTGGACGACCTGGCCTGATTGCTTCTGGTCATCCCTTGTCTGACCCCCATTACATCCTTCACACGTCACACTGAAGTCATCATCTGAAGATGAGGGAGCCTTAGGATGAAGGCCATAGCTGCAGCTGCTGGGCTGGGAGCCCTGGGTTTCTCAGCAAGAGCTGAGGGCAGGGATGGTGAGGTTTCTTGTGCTGAGAGAGACATAACTGGATGGGATTTTTAGCTTTGCTTTATTTTGAGGCTTGAGAAAACTAGATGCTCTGAGCTAGTTTGCCCTCAGACAGTAGAGCTGTGTTTTGCAGACTCTTGCTTTCCTCCCGGTTTTAAGGTTGAGAAGCCATGGGCATGTGGGAAGAGGAGCTGCCTTCTACTGGGTTGTCAGGACCAGACTTCACAAGTCTTAGAATTTGGCCTCCTCATAGACTCTAGAAGGGCCAGAGGGCTTGACACGTAAATCAGACTAGATGTTGACACACTAAGTGCATAGTGAGGGTGGACTGTTGGGAACATTTACATTTTACTCAATTTTGCATTTTAAAATAGGATTTATTATGTGCATAAGTGGTTTACTTACATGTATGTGTGTATGGAGGCCAGAAGAGGGTGTTGGATCCTCCAGAACTGGTGTTATATGTGGTTGTGAGTTCCCATGTTGGTCCTGGGAACACGATCCGTGTCTTCTGCAGAGCAGCAAGTGCTCTTTACCATTCAGCCACCTCTCCAGTACCTGTGTTTTGATTTCTTTTTTTTTTTTTACTTTTTTTCCATACTAATACATACACGTATCACTAATTCAGAACAAAAAAAAAATAAGGAAGCAGGACCTGTTGGAACATGCCTGTAATCCCAATATTCAGGAAGCTGTGAAGCAGGGGGATCCTCAGTTAGAGGCCTGACTGGGGTACACAGCAAGACACTGTCTCAAGAAATAAACAATTACACACAAAGAATGAGGGGATGCCAGGAGAGATGTTTCACAAAAATACAGAGTTTTTGTTGTTGATGTTATTGTTTTCGAGATAGAGTTTCTCTGGGTATCTCTGGTTGTCCTGGAACTCACTCTGTAGACTAGACTGGCCTTGAACTCAGAGATCCATCTGCCTCTGCCTCCTGAGTGCTGCAATTAAAGGCATGTGCCACCACCACCCAGCACAGTTTTTTTTTAAAATGGCAGAAAACAGTTATTTTTGCTACTTTGCATCTACAGTTGAAAGCAGAGGAATATGTGTGTGGTTCTAGGCAAGCCTTCCTGTTCCTTTCCTCCTTTCAGTTAGTCTGAGCACCCCATCCATGTTTAGAGCAGGCCTTCTCTTGGTTAGGCCTCTGTGGAAATCCTTTAGTTAACACCAGAGAGTCTCTTAGGTGATTCTAAAATGTAGTCAAGTTGACAATGGCCACAGGATGGCAACCTCCCCTCGCCCTGTTGAGATTGGAATTAGGGGCTGTCACCTAGTAGACAGGTGCTGTACTGCCAAGCTGTATGCCGCACTTTGTTTCAGATAGTGTCTTACGTGTCGCTCAGGCTGACCCTGACTGGAGCTCTCCGACCTCTGCCTTCCGAGGCAGGCAGACCTTCTGCAGTTATGAGCTTGGATCATCACATCCTTCAGGGCGACTCTGCTGTCCCTGTCCTGGGGACAGAGCCCAGAGCCAAGCAAGCTCTCCAGCACTGAGCCACATCTCTAGTCCCAGACCAAAGAGCTAATAAAGAAAAGGTATCTGTCATCTCCAGATAGTTTTGGCAAATTGAGAGGTACTTTCTAGTAAATGTCACAGCAACTGTGAGTGCAGCCAGACATATTTAGCCAGAAGTGGGCAGAATTCTGTTATCTTCTGTTTTCTCTTCTTTAATTCCAGCCTTCTGCTAGTGTAAGTGTTCCCACTTTACAGATAAGGGGCCTGGGCTCAAAGGAGTTGGCTAACTTATGAGCCAGCTGACAGATGTTAAGCTGGTGCAGGCACCCTTTGCCCTTACCACATTGCTCCCAGCAGTCTTTTGCTCCATTGAGGATGAATTTTGGCGTCTGTGAGTATGCAGAGGCCAGCACTGGAGGGAGACTGCAGACCTCTCTTGGGTCTTCCGTCTGTGTGTCTCTAGCTTGTTCCAGTCATGGAGGGGCTCCCCATCTCTCTGAATGTGCTCTTGATTCAGGCACTCGATCCACCCCCCACCATTCTCTGGGATTCTGTTTTCATTCTGTGTTCTTTTGTTTTTCTACCTCAGGCTCACATAGAAACAACATTGCACCAAACTTGAGGGTAAACAGATGAGGCTGCTCGGTCCTGGAGATGCCTCATCTAGCTAGGGCTCTGGTTTTTGGTTGACTGTGAGGATGAATGTGCTCCCATTCATTTGCCGAGAGGGAAACTGCTCCATGGAGCAGCACTATGTAGAATGAGTTCTGTCATAGGTCTTGGGATTGAAAGCTATGAGCACCTCTTTCCCTCAAGTCTTGGGATTTTTGTCTGTCTTATAGTCTTGGGAAATTTATTGATCTGCCATGGGGGAGGTAGAAAAACAAAAGGACACAGAATGAAAACAGAATTCCAGAGAATGGTTGGGGGGTAGATCGAGTGCCTGAATCAAGAGCACATTCAGCGAGACAGGGAGCCCCTCCATGACTGGAACATGGAGTCAATAATGTGAATCTCTGGCCTTGCTTTGAGAAGGAAACAGATAGAGATTTGTATATTAGGGCCTGGAAATGCCCTGCCCACAAAAAGAGCTCAAGGATATATATTTTTTTAAACGTATTTCAAGCAGATTTAGGTACCATCCTGCACAGCAACACACAAAAGCATACAGAGTTTGATCAACAAATGAGCAAACAACAACAAAAACCATTAGCTCAGTATAGATCATCACACCTGAACATTTCCCTAATGACACTTCTCACCAGGGGGCCTGTGTGGGAACTGCAGCTTATCCTGGATTCAGGCATTTCTGCCTCCTGAGACCTTAGCTGGTGGCCCAGCCCCCAGTCTTTTGTATCTTTGATAGCACCCTTCCATTATCCCTGGATATTGCCATCCCAATGTCTGTCAGACACAGGGAGCATGACTAACAATACCTCAGTCACAAAAATGGAAGTGTTGAAATATGAAGGAATGCTAGATGTTACTCATCAGTTAATTGTCACAAAAACACACAAACAAGAAACAACTGCAATGTCAGCTACCTGAAGCTGAGTGTCAAGCTATCAGCAATCCTCCTATTCATAAAGTTGGGCAACTTTACAAGGGAAGGTGCCCAGTTCCCTCAGCCCTGTCCATGCCATGTTGACATTGTTCTGGTTGGTAGGAACTGACTCTCAGTAGTTGCTCCTCTAGCTTGGAGACATTTGGACTCATTGATCTGGGGACTTAAAACCTTTAAGATCTCATGTGCTTGTGGCAAGTGTTGGCCTAGCTTTGGGCATGCAGAGCCCGAATAACTGTATGGGCCCAATAGAGCACTTGAGATGAGGCAGAAAATCTGGCTTTGGAAAACCACTGTGACCAAGAAGCCCCCACTAGCCACCTGGAATGAATGCAGCTCAGCACAGCAAAGTGAAGGTCTTGAAACCCAGGGGACATACTAACTTTTTGAGAGTGTCTTTCTAAACAGTGAGAAAAACTTGAAACTACTTGCTATATTATGCTTCAAATTCTTTTGGTACCCTTCAATGATTTTTCCTTCTGGTCTTGGACTTTCTGGTTACCTGCTACCCAAAGCTTGGGGAGAGGTACTTAGTTATGTATGATTTGGAGTTCAGAGGCGGGAGCTGGCTGGTTGTCTCCTCATTACAATGCACTCAGACAAACGAAGAAAGGTATTATCAGACATCACAAGTGTTGGACTAGTCCATGTGACCAGAAAAAGAAACCCTTCTTTTCTAGTTCGGACAAGATGTAGGACTATACCTAGGATGGCTGTTGTGTGTATGAAGTCAATACCTGTTTGTCAGCATGGCTGAGTAAATCCTAAAGGATCCCAAACCACCGTACTCTGGTGAGACAGAGGGGAGGTTTCCCATGTGTCTCTGCTCTACTTGAATATTTGGGCCAGGATAGTGATTTTAATTACAGACTCTTCCATAGATCCTAGAATCCCAAGGCACTGGTTTCCATGGAGCATTTTTACATTTTAATTTAGCACTTTGGCCCCATATAAATGTTTGAAGAGGAGCTCACAGTAGGAGAAACCAGTTGTGCGTCAAAGCCATGAATATATTTCCAGGTGCCAGCAGATGTGGAGAAGTGCCAGGACAGGATGGAGTGCTTCAACGCTGACTTGAAGGCTGACATGGAGAGGTGGCAGGGCAACAAGCGGCACGACTTCCGGCAGCTGCTCGTGGGCTTGGCTGACAAGAATATCCAGTATTATGAGAAGGTGAGGAACAGACCCCATGGCACTGTGGTTCCTAGTAGCCAGAGCCTTTCATGGGGGTCTTCCAGAAACCCCAAAGCCTGATCCCCCTTGTCCTATCCCTAATCTGCCTCAAGAGCTGTGCTGAATTTGAAACAGAGACCCAGGTCTCCTACGCTTCTCTTGCATGTGGCTTTGTTCTGGGCAGCTGGCTGCTTTCTGGACCCAGTGAGACCAGCACATGGGCACCCCCAATTAATGGAGGCTTTGGGGTTACTTCATGTTACTTTGTGGTTCCACATAAAGGTTCTTCATTTCCACTATGTCATGGACCCCCCTTTGTCATCTATTGAAGCTGACAGACATCTTACAAAAATAGTTTGTCTTTTTTTTTTCTCCCAAAGACAAGGTTTCTCTGTGGCACTCTTTAGACCAGACTGACCTTGAACTCACAGATCTATCTACCTGTCTCCGCCTCCCGAGTGCTGGCATTAAAAGTGTGCATCACCAAGCCCGGTCATTATAGACAGTTTTGAACTGCTGTATGGGTGCAGGGATTTGAACCCGGGTGCTTTGGAAGAGCAGCCAGTGCTCTTAACTGCTGAGCCATCACTCCAGCCGCCCCCCCCCCTTTAATGTATGTAAGTGTTCTGTCTTCAGGCGCACCAGAGGAAGGACCCAGATCCCATTACTACAGATGGTTGTGAGCCACCATGTGGTTGGTGGGAATTGAACTCAGGGCCTCTGAAAGAGCAGTGAAGTGCTCTTAACCGTTGAGCTTCTCTCCAGCCCCCAATAGTGTTTGTTTTTAATGTTGAACTTTAAAATACTCTTTTTAAATACCTAAAATTAAGGTATATGGAATTACACAGGAAAGCAATGCTATTAAAAAAGACTGTTCATGTTTCCTCTTGATCTATGGACCTGAGGTTAAGCATTCCCATTCATCCTCTCTCTCTCTCTCTCTCTCTCTCTCTCTCTCTCTCTCTCTCTCTCTCTCACACACACACACACACACACACACACACACACACACACACAGGAGGGGAGGATAAGAGGGAGAGAGCCATCTCCTCAAATCAAGGTTCACTCTTTTTTTTTCTTTTTTGTTCTGTGTGTCTTGTGTGTTTTCTTTTGTTTGTTTATATATTTATTTTTAGGTTTTTCAAGACAGGGTTTCTCTGTGTAACAGCTCTGGCTGTCCTGGAACTCACTCTGTCAAGGTTTGCTCTTAATGTATCTAATTTGAAGTCATTTCTGGTAGTGAGTCTTGATGTCCTTTTGTAGCCTAAACTTACAGTGTAACAATGACCCAGTTTAAATTGAAATAACTTGTGGCCTTGAAATTCAGCTGTTGGAAACTGAGGAGTCTCTCACCCTGTGGGAAGATGCTAGGGACAGGCATATCCCCTAGATTGTAGCCCTATGAAATGTCTGTAGCGACAATTTTGGAATTTTGATTTCTTTAAAAAAACACAAGAATACATAAGAATATATTTTTGTTTTAATCCCAGGTGTGGGAATATGGGGCTGCTTCAGACTGTCCACAGCAGCTGACTATGATTTGCCTCGTGCTCTGGCAGAGGCGTGGTTTTGGCAGCTGCAGATAGTTTCTGTGATTGTGTGACATTTGTAATTCTGGGGACTTTTTAGAGGTTATATAAATGCTAGGGCCCGGAGAGGTGCGGTAGATTGTTGGTTGCTCTTGGTCAAGGTTTGTTAAGTTGTTGTACACAAAGAAGAAACAAGAAGAAATTAGGTATCCTGCTGATGAAGATCTAACTTGCCGCAAGGAACGTGATGCCCCAATCAGCAGAAAGTAGTCTAATGATAATGTTGCCCCCTTTCTGATCCCTGACTTTATTCAGGGATCTCTTTCCTTTCCTCTCCTTTTTTTCTCTCCTATTTAGTGTTAGGGGGTTGAAAGGGAAGAAGGAAAGGGGTGGAGAAGGATGGAAGAAAGGAGAACCCACAAAATAGTAAAGAGTCAGCTACACATGTCCTCGGCCTAGGCTGTCATTGAGGCTTAGGTAGTTGTTAACTGCTGCTCTGAGGTGATGTGCCTGTACTTCTCCAGGTTTGCTAAAGGGAAGTCAAAGAAACAAAGCTGAGGGTGGGAGGAGAAAGGTGCCCTCCACTATTCCCTGACTTTTGTCTGGAGCCCTGAACTGGACCTGTCCTGGATTCTTAGCTTGTGTCAGTTCATTTAATGTAACTCTCCACCACTGCTAAGAGTGTGGGTATCAGAGGAAGCCCGAGTGAGTGAAATCCTTAGTAAATATGTGTTGTTGACCCATTCCAAGGACTCCAAGGCCTCTGACCCATGGGAAATTGCAAGTCCATTTTACCATATGAGCCAGGCTTGAGGGATAGCAAAGATTTCCTTAGGGTCTGAGTACGAACATTTTTGAACAATTGATCAGGATGTGAACAGACTTCCAGATGTTTACAGCATGAGACTGCTGGCCTACAGGGATCTGCCGATACTAGCTAGCTCCTCCCCGATGCTATTTCTAATAAACTCATTAAGGTTCCCTATTGCTGCTAGTAGGAGGCCTTTATTAGAGTGTGAGCACACCCCCCACCTGATCCCATCTTTACTGCATGCGTTTGTCTGTGTGTCTGTCTTTTCTTTCCTTCACCCCAGTCAGAATTCTAGGACCCCAAGCCATTTGGGTCATGGTAAGTAGTGTGACAAAGAGGATCTTATGATTTTCTATTTGAAGCTAAGAAAACCAACACTCAAAGTAGTTTAAAATTCTTCCCAAGCTGACAACAGGTTTTGAGTACCAAACTATAAGTATATAACTGATGGAACCATAGGTCTGGGTTTTCCCCCATTCAAAAACCTTGGAGACAGGGGCCACCCACTTTTGGGGACAGTCCTGCCTCCCCAAAGGTAGGAAGCTTTCTTCCTGCTGGCTATGTGTGAGGCAAGGCACATGCCTATCCCTCTCTTTTTTCATTTGTAAGTGCTAATCATTTTTTGCCAAGATGATTGTGAAGATAAGGTAAAATGTACATGTGAATTACCAGAACGAACCAGCAGGTGGCAGACACTCAACATTTGCCTCGTTGCTTTTACTTGCCAGTTTAAGACCAGCCAGGTCCAGTGTCTCCATCATGCCTGTGGATGAACCACAAACTCTAAAGTCCCAGAATGCAAACTCAGGGTTTATGTCTGTTTCTTCCCATTGTACCATAAACATGGTCACTATCTTGAGGCCTGACCTTGACTTTACACGTATTTGACTTTTTTCTGTACTTTTTGTATGCAAAGGATTCTATAAAGTTGATAAAATAGCAGGATTTGCACAAGCCTTTAGGCATCTTCAGTCCGACAGAGATGCAATAAAGATAGATTCCCAGAGGTAAGAGTGAAATAAGTATGATAAAGGAAATGAACAAGGAAAAAATACTAGGGCCTAGTGAAGTAGGCAGGAAAGAGCAGTCTGTGAAAATAACAGTTATTCTGAGCCTTAGAATCAAAAATCTGATAAACATATACACTCTAGGCAAAGGAGTAACATAGGCAAGGTCCTTGAGGAAGGAAAGTACTTGGCACATTTGAGGACTAAAAAGAAAGTTTCATCAGCCATGGTTCCTCTTGGGACATGCAGAAAGACCCTTGTAGCTTTGAGGGGGTGACCTAGAATTTAGAATGCTATGAACCTCCCTTCAGGTCCATTGCCAAAAGGAAGGTCCTTCCAGCCGACTAGTCTTATTTAGGACAGGCTTCTGAGTCTGGCTTCTTCACCAGCCTCAGGAGGTTTCACCACTCTTCTTTCTGTTTGACCTGATGCTGCCTCCCCCCTCCCTCCTCCCTCCTCTCACCTCTGCAGAACTCCTCCCCAGGTGACTCAGTGTAGAGTACTTCACCCAAGGCTGTCTAGTACCATGGGTTTGTCCTTCCTTTTGCAAGAGGCTCTTTAGAGGGAGGACCATGTCCACCGAACCAGCCACTCAGCTGCAGTGCCAAGTCTTCTACATTCTTGGTCTATCACTAGATCTGGAATGAAAGGAGCTTGCAGTGAAAGGAGTATCAGTTTGCATTTGTGTTTTAACTATGAACCATGTGATAATATAAAATAAATCTGATTGTTGGGCCATTGAGATGGCCCCGTGGGCAAAGGTGCCCACTGCCAAGCCTGAGTTTGATCCCTGGAACGCCCATGGTGTTAGGTGAGAACTAACTCCTTCAAGCTGTCCTCTGACCTCCACACACATGTCATGGCACATGTGTCCTCACCTTTCACATACACAAAAATAAATGTAAAAATTACCTGAGAGTGGCCCAAACAAGCAAACCAGACTTCAGGCTGGTGAATAAGAGCGGGTTTTCCACCCACCCTGACTCAGGTGGCTGGCCTTTCATGTTTACATCCTTGTACAAGCCCCACCCACACCTCCAACAATGTCTCCATCACTGTTCAGAACTCGTGCCCTCATCAAGAGTTTCCTGCCCGGTCTGGTTTTTGTTTAGTCAAGGCAAAGATTTTCTTAAAGTGGATCTATCTCCACGCATTGGGTGTAGACTTCACACTATCATGGATGCATGCAAGCCTTGTAAGGGCATTGCTCCTTCATAAAGGTGTGGGTGACACATTCCAAACACCTGTCACTCCCCTGTTGATAATAGTATTGATAACAGACGTAGGCACCAGCAAAGTAGCATTAAGCAGCTGACCATGTGTGGATGTTGTCATTTCAGTGCCTCATGGCGTGGGAATCGATTATTCCACTACTGCAAGAGAAACAAGAGGCCAAGTAGATTGGTTCTTGGAACAGAGACTCTTCTGCCTCCCCAGGGCCTGGCACCCTGAACCAGAATGTCCCTGCAGTGCCGAGAGGTGGCCGTGGGGAAACAGCACAGCAACACCTCTCCTTTGTGTACTTTCTCCTTCCCTTCCCCCACAGTTGTTTTCAATTAGTATTTATTCCTCAGTGGAGTCTATGAGGCTGGAATCATCTCTCAGCAGAAGCATACCTCCGTATTGTGAAGGAACCTCCTAATGGAACACTACAAAGACTTGAAACTGAGGGGCAGGAAAACCCCGCCCCCCAGGTGATATGTGACTTCACTTTGTGGGCAGCCCAGTTGCTGTTGTGGAACAGAACCCAGGTCCTGCTTTTCAGGGACCCAGGGAGGCATGAAGAAGGCAGCTGTGGCTTCTGTGGAGACCCTGTGGCTCTACCCCGAGGGCATTGACCTGTCCCCGCATGGAAGGAGGTGTGGGCACCGTCTTGGAAAGTCCTTATATTACAGTGGCCTACTGCCTGCTCATGATGAGTGGCATCTATTTACTTGTTTCTGGTTCACATGGGGCCATTTAAATCAGTGTCTGAGAGCATCGATGCTTGAGTGAGCAAGCCAGCGTCCTTGTCCTTAGGCGATGCCTTGGAAAGCTGAAGGGAATGCGCCCGGATCTTGTTTCTGACACCAGAAGGCAACAGATGAGAAGCTTTTTGGTGTGAGCTGGAAAAAAAGGTGCATTTTTCTCCGTGAAGGCCTTTGCGTATGTGTGTTGCTCGTTAATCGTCATGGTGGTTGAGATTAGACCTGTTAGGAAACAGCTGCTGTTTTATAGTCAGTAACGCTCTCGTGTGCCAAGCCCCAACTCCGATGTCTGCTTTGTGCAATTTGCCTTTACCTCACCAAAATGTCTAGTTTAATACTTCCTGTCATGCCCACTGACTGACTGGGCAACCTTGCCGTGAGGGCCGGTGTGTTGCGTTGTTATGACCATCACAATTTGTAAATTCAGTGTGAGTGTTCTACATGAGTGTTTTAACCCTTAAAACCCCATGGTCAGGAAGAAAAGCAGCTGCAGGTCCCTCCGAGACATGAAGGGTGACAGAACGCTCTCCACTTTGGTCTGTGTGGACTCTCCATTTGCAGCCAAAATTTGGGGAATGCTGGCTGTGTTTAACATCTCCATTCAAAGCTTTTCAAATTGCCATGAAACCAACAGTCAGAAAGGAAGGGTCTCTTCTAAACCATTGCTCTTGCTGAAAAGCTGCGCATTGTGCCCTTTCACCTCAGGGGCTCGTTGGTAAAAATGCGTAAGTCTGAGCCACAGGTAAATGGAAGGGGCTTTGTTTTAAGATGAAACAGTCTGAGCACTGCTTCACCAGCAAGTCAGCTGCAAATCCAATCAACACACAACCTGTCATTCTCTCTAACATGGAGTTGACCTCCAGTCAGCTGCACCTGGGATATTGTGGGACAGCAGCTGGACAGTATGAAACAATTTGTCTTTTCCTCACATTTGACCAATTTGTGATTGAAATAATAGTTCCTGCACCTATCGGTACTTGCCTAAACCCCATCTGTGCCATCCCAGAAATCTCTGATGTGAATTTTCTTTGGTACAAATAGAAATGACCCAGTGAAGCAGAAGAGTAAGAACATCCCGTACACCCAACTCCAGTGACTTGGCATCCCATTCTACCTCTGGACCGTAGGATTGATGTGGGTATGAATGCTCAGAGGCGACCCAAGCATGCTGGTAGAGAGAGTTAGGGTGTGTGTCTGGTCACCAACAGGCCTCCATGGATGTATGCAAAGAAGACAGCACACTGGCCCAGCAGTGACGGCCATCTTTGGGAAACAAACTTTGCTTTGTGGACCGTGTGCTTGGTAAGTGTCAGGTGTAACAGTGCTTGAGGAGACGCTCAAATGTGCTGGCTGGCTGGTTGCCTAAATCCCAAGTCAATCCTGTGTGCTGGTTAGTTACACAAGAAGTGAGCCCTGTAACAACAGTCCCAGGCTGCGCTGGGAAATGTAGGGTGAGAAGCGAGGTCCAGTCACTCTCTGATGAGAGATGGCTCTCACACATTGAAATTTTTGTCTTCTGCTTATTTGGCCAGTAGGCAATGTCCCTAGGCTTTTGAGTTTCCAGAAAGATCTGGGATAATGGAGACTTTCTGTCCCCTAGGAACGATGTCAGTGGCAGAGTCAGACACCCACGCACAAGGAGGAACACTTGTTTCTGTCTTCAGGCTAGCAGCTGGTGAACTGAGGGGGCAGCCCAGAAGAAAAGAGAAGAGATGGTGAAGGAGGCTGTCCTGCCCTCCTTAGTCCCGAGGCTCCCTCAGTGTCTGGAAGCTCAGCAGTGGCAAGCATACACAAAAGAGATTCACATGAAGGATAGCTCAGAGACTACAGTGCCAAAATGCCGCACAGAAGCTCCATTACTTTATTCTAGAGCCTACAAAGCCTTTGCCCTGAAGTCACGGGCCCCTCTTGTTTATTTTCCATGAGACTTTTCCTTGAACCACAGGCAGAGGGATATAGATAGCTTTTGAGGCTTGAACACATGACGGTGAAATGAAAGTTGGCCCTAGTAACTGTCCCTGTCCTGAGAAATGGAGGGCTTGTTCACCAGTTTGGAAAGCGGCAAAGGAAGAAGAGAGAGTTCTTAAAACCAAGGAGATCTGAGGGGTGCAGTTGTTTAGGACATAGTTGTGATTTGTAGCTGGGAAGGATACTACTGATGCTGGAAATTTGCAAGAAGAATCCGGGCTGCTCTGCTCAAAACAGGGAGGCCTTGCTCTGGAGGGAGGAGGGAATGACTCCTCAGACTGTGTGGGGTTGGCTTTGATCCTCTCCTAAGGCTCAGCAATGATTGCTGATGAATGGGAAGCAGGGTTGGGGGCAGTGGGCTTGCGGCTTCACCAAGCTGCCCCTCAGCTCACCAGATATTTTCCCATAGCTGAAATAAGAAAACCCAGCATGCCTGGGGATAGAAGTGCAATGAAGATAGGTCTCATATTATTCCAAATGGAGTGTGCTCTGGTTGTTGAGTAGAATGTACTCGTTAGGCCTCTAAACAGGAGGAAACCATGCGCACCTCAGCTCCTGGTGAGGGCTCAATGGAAGTTCTAATTTTAGAAGTGAGCTTGATGGCAATGTTTCTCTTTTAGGACAACGCCCAAAGGACACTCAGAGACTGTGTGACTCAGTCCTGTCCTGTGCTGTTCCAGTGAAGCCCTAGTTAGGTGGCTCTTTTGCAATGAGGACATTTGAATCATGGAAGCATTCCTACACTATATGAGCCTGAGCTGGTTGGATGGGTAGACCAAGGCCAAGGACTGCCTTAGAGGCTGCATTGCCCTACTGATTTGGGTCTCGGAGTGGGCAGGAATTGGGCTCCTTTCTGACAAGGTGGAACTGGCAACCGTGAAGGGTGATTTTTTTCTTTTTTCCCCAGAGGATCAGCTGTCCATGACTGAGGCAGGGCACACCCTTTCCCCAGAGGGTCTTTGGAAATCAAGTAAGCTAAGTATATGACTAGGGGACTTCGGTCATCTTCATTTACAAGATTATGTTGGAAATTTGAGGTTACCTTCTCACTTTCAAAAGCCTTTAGGATGGCAACAGATCGGGTGTACCTTCTCCTCTCCTGTGGTTTTCTCTGCTCAGGCAGCAGGTGGCCTTAGCAGTAGTACACTTGAGGAAAATGACGTCTCTTTAGCCAAACAGAGACAGTAGGTGTGTTGGCTGCTAGCTCCTCCCTGGTTATAATTTACTGAATAATCAGGGATCCAGGATTTTACAAACCCACTGTACAGGTTGTCAGGGTTCCATTTTAAAGGTGTCCCCATGGTTGCACACATCAGAGAACAGGGACTCTGTGTCTAAGAGGCTGGCAGGAGAGCACCTGTTACAAGCAGGCCGTTCTCTCTCAGTCGTATCTCTGTGAAATATCCCTGAGTATGACTGTCCAACCCTTTATGTGCAGCAAAAAACTACATTACCAAAGTAGTTTTTTAACTACTGTAGTTTTAAAATAAATTGTGGGGGAAAAAGCTTTTAAGAGACCAATAAGATGTGTCTCCTATTTATGTACTTAGCACTTGAAAACCAACACATCCAGAAAAAGCCACAGACTGTTAGAAACCTAATTGTAGTTCATAACAATTTGTCAGTACCTACTAATTGCCTTACTCCTCAGCTAGTGATTTAAAAAGAAAGTTTTACATGTGCAAGCGGTTGGTCTAGAAACTTTATGTAGGTACTCTTTAGTGCTCTTAAAGTCACAAGCCAGAAGGCGAGGGCCATGGAAGGAAGGTGGCCTTTCAGGTGGCAAGATTAAATATTGCTGTTGCCAAATGGTATTTCAAATAATATCAGGAAACTGGGACCACAGCACTGTTTGATGTTTTTGAGTGAGAAAGGTGAAAGTAGTATACTTTGGCATAGTTTGGGAGTGGAGGATAGAGACAGTATCAGCTGTGACAAATCACATAGCTTCAGAGAATCCTTCAGAGGATGATAGCATGACAGGTTTACCCTGCTTCTACAGAATGGGCCCCAGAGCACATTTGGAATAGAGATTCTGCAAAGATGAAATGCCAAATAATGTAAAACCTGTTCTGACTCAATACTAAACCCAGTGGTGATGAGTTGCATACGCACTTCTCCCCAAAGCCCCACCCAAGCATCGGTGATTCTGGGCTCTCCACGGTCCACGTCAGAGCAGCTAACACCTGTGCATGCTTGATGGACAGGCGGGTCCACAGCCTTAGACCCATGCTCTGCCAGAAATGCTGCTGGAGGGGAGGAGGATGAACTTTTTCCTAGACTGAAAAGCAAAGTGCCGATTGGTGTAACAAAGCAATGGCTGTGTCTGCTGGGCCTTCAGGAACAAACCAGCACAAACCAGCATCTTTTACCAGTCAACACTGGCCACCTAGATGGTGCTGAGGGTTGGGCCTCTCCCTCAGAGTCCCCTCTCATTGTATTTCTGTGTGCCTGTTCCCTTCATGCCTGAGTCAGGAATGCATGGAGAGACAGCTTACATCTGACAGACTCCCATAAAACAAACTGCCAGCAAACTTTCTAACTTGTATTCTAACTGTTCAAGGGGGAATTAAAGTTTTGGACTGTGTGGGGGTTTTTTTGTTTTGTTTTGTTTTTTTAATTTTTCTTTAGGTTTAAAACTTCCAGAATGAGAAGCAGGCTTCTGAGATATGGTGTCCCATTGTGAGCTCTCTCTCCATGCTGCCGTTAAGCCAAAACAAAAGCTGTGAACTTAAGTGCTTGAGAGATTGTGTGTTAAAAAGAAAGTGATTTATTTACAGGTCTAAGTCTTTGTCTCATGAAACTACCAAAAAAGAATGTCATCTTTTTTCTTTGTTATGGAACCAGAAATTATAAAAAGAAAAAAAAAAGTTTTGTTGTATTTTCGACGCTAGCACAAGGTTCTTGTCCACTTTGGTTTTTCATATATCTGTATGTAAGAAATTCTGTTTGTTGTTTACTATGGGATTAGTATTACATTTTGAGGTAAACAAAGAATTTGTATTGCTTGATAAACTATTAGCTTGTAAATTAAAAAAAAATTCTTTACCTCAGCTAACTTAAGTAATGGACCAATAAACCTATAAAAGATGCTTTATTTAACCTGGGTCATGTGCTCATTTGTCCCAGTTAGGACAGGAAAACTGGGCACTTGCCTTTGGGTTTTTTTAAAGTTTCTCCAGACAGATGATAATTTCCTTGTGAGAATCAGAACAAACAAAGTAACCATAAAGACATGCATATGTACACACATAAGCTTTGTATTCACTTCACTGAGGGTCCTGCCTCAGTTTGCCTTCTGCATCTTACAAGTCGGCAGATGAAACTGCTATATAGTATCATGTGATTGGCAGACAGATGTTACACAAAGATTTCTTCCTGCACAGAACAATAGCAAGGCACATTGTATTCTGGGTCAGGGTAGCCACTCCCTGTTTGTTTTTTGCTGTTTTGGATTTGTTTTTTTCTGCCATGTTGTAGGAGACATTTCCAAGAAAAGGAAAGCCCGTAGTTTATGAGAGTTTCTAAGTAGAGGCCAGGGCTGGAGAGAGGCTCGGTGTTAACAGCCTGTGTTGCCTTTGCAGAGGACACAGTCTGAATTCAGTTCCCAGCACCTGTGTCGGGTAGCTCACAACCACCTGGAACTCCAGCTCTAGGGGATCCAGAGATCCCTTTCAGCCTTGTCATCCTCAGCACACACACACAGAGTTAAAAATGGAGCTGGATGTGTCATGCATGCCTTCGATCCCAGCACATGAGAGGCAGAAGGAGGCAGACCTCTGAGTCAGGCAAGTCTTGTCTGCATGTTGAGTTACAGGCCAACCAAAGCTACATTGTGAGGTGCTGTCTCAAAAAAAAAAAAAAAAAAGAAAGAAAAAAAAGCAAGACATTAAAAATGGACTTTGTAATGATGCTTGCTGAACTTGGTCTAGTGATAATCCAATCATTCGGTTAATCCAACATTCAATATTACAGTGATATAAAATGGAGCAGCAAGATGGAGTAAAGAGATTTGAGGCTTAATCGCCATTGTCTTATTTAATAACTGGTTCTAGAATAGTTACATTTCTGAGTCTTCAGTATTATGACCTTTGGAGTACAGACAAGCCTTCCCTAGAGGGTTCTTGACAAACTAGTAATTATGTACACACAAAGCACCTGTGTGGTGGGCAGGTCACTATATGAAGGCTCCTACAGAAGGGTTCTTCCTGGTACAAGTTTAAATATGCCCAAGTTAAACATTAAAGAGGAAGCCTTTTCTATATGCTTAGCTGGCTGACTTATTAAGGAATTTTTGTTTGTTTTTTTTGAGACAGGGTTTCTCTGTGTAGCCCTGGCCATCCTGGAACTCACTCTGTAGACCAGGCTGGCCTTGAACTCATAGAGATCTGCCTGCCTCTGCCCCCTCAGTGCTGGGATTAAAGGTGTGCACCACCACCACACGGTTTAAGGAATTTTTATATAACTCTCCCCTTCCCTCGGAAGAAAGTGCAGAGTTGGGATGCTAGAGGGTTGGGGTCAGACTGGAGACCCGGAAACGGATAGAAATAAACTGCAAGTGCCATGACAAGGACCAGTGAGATGGCTCAGCAGGTGAAGGTGCTTGGGACTAAGACTGACAACTTGAGTTCAATATCCCTGGGCCCCACATGGTAAAAGAACCGACTCATGCGGGCTCTCTTCCGACCTCCATTACAGCCACAGCAAGAAGAGAGAAAGGAGGGGGTTGGGATGGGCAGCTGGATTTAAAAGAACTGTGAGAAAGGGGACTAGGTCAGAGGTAATTTGGAGCCTCTCAGCCAGGAGGTGGAGGTGATGCTATTATAGCAGCCAGGGAAGAGAGGAAAGATGCCATAAGAGGGAGGGGAAAGTAAGGGGGTGTGAGTTATCTTTGGGGAGGTGTTGACTCATGTTGGAAAAATTCAGAGGTCTGTGGGAAAAAATGGACAAAGAACTGAGGACAGTGGCTTTGGGGCCTCAAAGGTTAAAGATTCAAGAGGGACAGGAGGAGGAGGGGCAGGGAAGTTTTGAGGAGGGAAGCAAGGTTCTGATCATTCTTGGAAGGGAATCAGATACGAACAGTCCCAGTGCCCTGGCATTGAAATACACTCTGTATCTCTCACTCCAGTTTGAGAGGGCTACATTTGTCATTATACAGGGAGCCCACCAGAGAAAGGATGATTTGTACTCACACTGTGAATATTGATTTTATTAGAAGATGATTCAGCAGCTCAGAATACCCTGGGGCTTGGCATTTCCTGTCTTTTTACACAGTCCACTCGGGAAAGTATCGGTTGAATGCTGCATATTTCACTGAGGAAGTCTGCTAATTGCTGGATTTTGCTGTCGTTGCTGGGTTTGTTTTTGTTTTTTGAGGCAGGATCTCATGTATTCCCAGCTGGTCTCAAACTGGCAATACAGCTGAGGATAGCCTTGAACTTGTGATCTTTCTGCCTCTACTCCCCCAGTGCAGGGATTCCTGGTGTGTGCAACCATGCCTGGCTTATGTGGTGTGGAAGATTGAACCCAGGGCTTAGCGCATGCCAGGCAAGCACTCCACCAACTGAGCTGCAGTCCCAGTCCTGATCTTTGCTTCCTAAATGGAACAAACGGGACACTACCTTGCACTTCATTACTCTCTTGTTTCCAGCTGAAGAAAACTCAACCAAAAAAGCTCATTTTTCTAAGATTTTACATTAACTTGAAAATTATTGTCACGCATACAAAACTTGTCAGGTTTTTGTTTTGTTGTTTGGTCCTTTTCAAAATGTCCATTTCATGTTCATTCCCCTTGGGCTGGTGACATGCAGGCTTTACTCAAGTATTCCATAGAACCTCCAGCAGTGTTCACATGACTTGTTATCCCTCCTTTGGAGCCTTTAAGACAGTGATGGAAGAAAGGGGCTGGCTGAACCCCTCCAGGACCTAGGAGGCCTGTGCAGCAGCTGCTACCAGGCATCTGAGAACTAGGAAATTTCCTCCAATATCCAGAAAGTGATTTTCCCTCCCACCAGGGACCCAAGGGCCATAGCAGGTCATTGGAAGGCTGGAACTTGGGTTTTATGGGCAGAACCTGGTTATTGCCGGTGTTTTCAGCTTCTTCGTTTCTCTGCACTTTCTCCTTGTGACCTCGGGACTTGTTTGTAGGCCACGATGCTGTAAGAATTTGCAAAAGAGAATTGTAAAAGGAGGGCTGGAATAAGACAAAGGGGGTGGCTTTTCCTCCTCACCTATGCCCGGGTCATCTCCCACCACTGTTTCTCACTGACGTGGAGAGGGTTGACTTCACAGTGCACCAGGGTGTTACTGAATGAGAGGGTGGGCTCCAGAGAGCTCTCTAGATCCCTTCCAGTCCTGGGATAGTGAACTTCTCCCTGTCTCCAGTAACATTGTGAACCAGACAGCTGCCCCGCCTTCCTAGCATCCTTTTTCCTCTCACTCCTGCCTAGTGGTAAGTTCCCGTGAATATCTCAATAGCAAGGCTAACCTCCACTGATCCAAAGCAGTTAGCTGTCTCAAATTTCCGTCCCCAGTGACCTCTGAGGACCTTGTCTGCACCCCATCTCCAGCACTGGGCTTGCCATGGCTTTTCCATGGGTGCTGAACTCTGAACTGATACCTTCATGCTTACACAGCGAGCACTTTACCAAGTCATCTTCATAGCCCCAAATCATTCTTGCTACTGTTTAGACAAGTCTCAGGAAGCCTAGGCTGGGGTTGACCTGGAACTTCTGATCCTCTTGCCCTTATCCTCTGAGAGCTGGGATTACAGGGATGGTCCACCATGCCTGATTTATGAGGTGCTGATGAGGATTGAGCCCAGGGCTTCATGCATACTAGGTAAACTCTACCTGCAGCTCTCTAGCTGCAGACCTAGCCTCTGGTGCCACACCTTTTTGACAAAGCATTTATTCACAAAAGAAATCCTTCTAGAATACTTGTTATGTGCTGAGCTCTCTGCTGGACACATAGACATGTGGGAAGCCACACAGCTGTGGCCTCTGTCCTCTGCAAGCCTACAGTCTAGTGGGAAGCATATTAAACAGATCAACACTAATGGTCAGTAGTTAGTATGCCATGAAGGAAAAAACACAGGAGCTTATGCAGGACTCAACTTAGAGCAAGAAAAAAGGGAGGAGTTTTTGTTTTTTCATTTGCAAAATCAATGGAGTCTTTATGAATTATCACATATAAAGTATTTAATACTGTCTCAACACCCCCCCCCCAAATTTAATGTTTGCTGGTGCCATTTTTTAAAAGCTTAGGATGGAGATGGAACATCGTGAGTTCACCTGTCATTTGGAGAAGGTGCAAGCATTCTGTTTGGTGGATTATATTTTCTCTGTGCAACACAGCACAGCTTTGAGTACGTGTGTGTGTGTGTGTGTGTGTGTGTGTGTGTGTGTGTGTGTGTGTG
>CAJQZJ010032188.1:93540-119445 GCA_907164525.1 Lophiomys imhausi | reverse complement strand
TGACTTGACTTTTACCTGCCTTGGTGTCTTTCTGCTGAGCCCTTAGAAATTGCTTGAAATTACTACTTATTCTCATGTTAGGAAACAGGTGTAATCATACCTGTAGATTTTGTTTATTGGTGAAATTCATACCATCATATACAAATTTTCTTCCTGCGGTATTTGAGTGCTGAATTTAAAGTCCTAGCCCAACAGTACTTATCCCTTATTTCTTCCTTTCTCTCATTTTCTTCTCTCTCTTTTTTTTTTTTTTTTTTGTTTGTGGTGATTTTCAGGCCACTAGTCATGGGTATTGGATTTTCTTTGTGACAGATTAAACTATGCTTACATGCTAAATCTGTGATGTGTTAGGATGTTTTTTTCTATTTTATCCTATTTTGTAATATTTATCTTCCGATTTCTTTTTTGTAAAAGTATTGTTTTCTAAATGTAAATTGTATTGTTTAATGTCATCTATTAATAAATTATTCATGTTTGTGTAGTATTTGTCTGTGTCAATTAACTCCAAGTACTTTTTTAGTATAATTTTTTTTGTGTGTTTCTTTCTCTCTGTGTGTTTGTGTTTGTGCATGTGAGTGTGTTTTGATGTGTGGTATGTCTGTGTTTGTGTGTTGTGGTTTGAACCTCGAGGTCATTTGACACACTGTGAAAGTCAGTTCTCCCCTTCTACTATGTTTTTTATAGGTTGATCTCAGGTCAAAATGTTTATCGCCCGATGGGGGTGGTGGGGTACACCTATAATCCTCGCACTTGGGAGCCAAAGGCAGGAACATCTCTGTGAATTGGAGGCTACCCTGGTGTACAGAGTGAGCCCAGTATGATCAGGCATACACGGAGATACTCTGTCTAGAAAAACAAAAACAAAAACAAAAAAAAAACAGTAAAGAAAAAATTGCTTGGTGCCAAGTAGCCTTTACTGTTGTGTGTCTGCATTTTACTCCATGAGCCTCTGTCTCCTTTCCTAACCTGGGGGCTGAGTGAATCTTTCAGAACTACAGTTGGGAGGCAACATGTCAGGCTCATGTCCAAGAGCACTGAGAAGGCTTTTGTAAAAGTTGAGTAATACTATACAAACAAGAAAAATATGCCCCCTAAGTTAAAGGGTCACATAAATGACCATGGTGTCACCAGTGTTGTGAAAAGTGAAGGAATTCTTTTTTTTGGAAATTGTTAAGTTGTAGGACTTATGAGGGATATCTGAGCAAAGATATGGAGCTTGACATAATGAAATTAATCTTGTTCCGAATCAGGTGGATAAAGTTATTGATGTTGTGGAAGAAAATGTTACAAAGTTGTTTGAGAGTGGAGATGAAGTACAGGGCTCAGGGAATGCACATCAGACAGTTCAACTATCCCCAGTAACAGATCCGCCAACTCTAAAAGCAAATGTGCTGGTTTGTATGGGATGTAAACTAAAACTAAAACCATTAGTTTGGGATCTAAACAAAAAAAAAAAAAATGATAGTTAAAGTCATAGGTTCCTCCTATACCAGAGAGAGGGACTGTCAAATGGGAATGTAACAGAGGAGGGGAATTTTTTTTTTTTTTAAATCCCAATGGTTCGTGTTTACCAATGAAAACTCAGGAGCCAGGCACTGGGGTAAAATCTGTTAGTTCAGAGAGGCAGAGAAAGCACTCAACTGACCTTCCTACTCCACCTCCACCCAAGAAGGAAAAAGTTCTTTCTCCTTCTCCATGCTGTCTTAAATATCCTTCAACTAAATCTCCATCCTTTCTATTTCCTTCTTTCCTTATGTTCACTCCCTGTCAACTGGTTGCTTGCTCCACCTCTTGACCTATGGTTGACTTTATTTAGCTTATGTTTACAGAAAGTTCTTGGGTTAAAGCTGTGTGCTATAGCTGAGCCACACTAAAACAAGAAACAGGTTTTTCCAGTTCACCATCTCGGAGTTCACAATGTGATCAAATATCCTGAAAAATGGAAAGATAATGGGGACTTTTTTGGAATGAAATTTAACACACAATTACTTTATAACATATTTCCCAGGTCCTTGAATTGATGCCAGAGACAGGCTAAAAAAAAAGTTAGTAATGTTTTTAAATACATGATAAAAGAGACAGAGAGAAATTACTATGATTTAAAGAACTAAATAGAAAGAAAGAAATTTTGTGGGTTTGGATATGAGGAAGAAATTGTCCTGAAGGTAAGCATTCTAAGAATGCCATTTTTTAATATAGTAAAAAAAAAAAAATAGTGAGCACTGTACTCAGAAGAAAGACTGATAGTATAACAGGGTCCTAGACCTTAGTAGTCGAGACACCTTAGCACCACTGACTCCAGGATAGAAATGCCATTCAGGCTGGAAAACTCAGCACATAGACAGTGCCAGCTGCCAAAGCTAAAACAAACAAACAAAAAACCAAAGGTCTAATCCATCAAAGTCCATATCATTCGGGGAAAGTATCAAAATGTACTAACCTTGATTTTTGTAGTTCTGCTTCTGCCTAATTGTTCTTACTAACTGAAATACTTCAACCGGGAACATGGTTTTGTACTTAAAACTCATCCTGAGAAAGGCTCCGTGCTACACTGGGATTCCAAACACCCAGTGTAGTCGCTGGCTGCCTATTGGTTCTCTATTGGCTTAAACCCATATCTGAGCAGACTTCTTTGATGAATACCCAAGAACAAGAGGATGAAACAACTGCTGACAGGCAAACAAGGGGGAGGTGCAAAAAGGGATTTGTTTTTTGGGGGGAGGAGGCTTCGGGATTTAGTTTAGTATAAAGAAGTTGCTTAGTAAGCACAAGACCCTAGGTTCTGTCTTCAGAAGGGGAGTTCAGGAAAAATGGCAACATCTTAAACTTTTAGTGCCTGTGAGAAGGCTCCTAGTGTAGAGAGCATTGTGGTAGGTAAGTCTATAGAGCTGAGTGAGATGCCTGGATCCCACAAAGAGAGACTCACTCTATAGATTTATACTCTGGACTCCACAGATCAGCTTTTCCCCCCTGCACATACACATTAAAAACAAACAAACAAATGAACAAACAAAAAAACAGCAACAAAACCTTTATTGTTTTGGCCTTTTGAGACAAAGGCTTCAGGAAGCCCTTGTCTCAAAGGGCCAAACAGAAGCTAAGGTCAAGTTCACTTTATACACCAGGCTAGTCTTGAAAAGACAGTCTATCTCTGTCTCCCATGTACTGGGATTGCAGGCAGAGTCTCCACACTCATTCCACCTTCAAACAGGGGTGTTGAATCAATAAAGAGACACAATGTATTTGCAACAATCTCATTCCCTCTGCCCTACTGCAAACCTAAACTGGGGAAATGAAGGTTGGGAAGTCTTGTTCTTTGCCCAGTACCAACAGAGCCAGGCGCCTTGACTGTACATATTTACAGACTAAAAACTCCACATAAAAGCTGTTGAGTGAGTGTAGTTAGCATGTTAAGTGGTGAACTGAGAAGAAATTTTAACAGCTGTGCAATTCTGTTGAAATGTCTTCACCAAAGGGTTCTCACCAGGAGTGATGTGGTCACTGCCTGGCCTGCCTCTTCTTCTTTTTTTTTTTTTCCTCTCCATTGGTAGTAATCCAAAGAACTTAACCTATGTCCCAGCGACAAATTCTCCCTGTAAATCAACTTTACTAGCCTACACCAACCTTTCTTGCTTCTTGCACTGTAGGATTCATCATCCTGCCTCCCAGTTTTCCCAGCAACTGCAATTGGAAAACCCTTTGGAAAAGCAAATTCCAAGTTCTGTAACAGAACTCCCAAAGTGGAAACCTCCTTGCGCCTCCGGGGTTTCAATTCCTGGGTGCGTGTCCCGGCACAGCAGCTCCCTCGTGATTTCCTGCCTAGGACACGTCGCAGCTCCAGGACCCTGGAGTAGCCAGTATCCTTCCTCGCCTGCACTGTGATCCCAGAGGCATGAGAGCCTCCGCTGTACGGCGGGGTCCCTGCCAAGATGGCCGCGCCCGCTAGCAACCTCCGCTGGGCGCCGCCATCGAAGCCGTGGGACCCTCTGAAGCGGTGCTCTGGGTGGCCGCCATGTCGGCCTCTGACTCAAACCAGGTCCTGACAAAGCCAGAGGCGTTGGGCCGGAGGAGTGCAGAAACAGTCGACAAAACCAGGTGTCCGATGGCTGCATCCGAGCCCGCGGACAGCGATGCGGTGAAGGCGGTAAGGGTTTGGGGGCAGTTTGGCAGTCAGTGATTGGAGGGTGACTGGGTCTGTGAAGACAAGGTTTGAGAATCTGTGGCGTCGATGGTAAATATTCTTTTGGGAGGCCCGTGTTCTTAGGAATCTGGGTATTAGGGTATTCCAGGCATATAGAATATTAAATATACTGATGTAATGCCCGTGGTGTTAGGGGCATATGAAGTCAGGGATTGCTGTAATTTTAGGAAATCAGTGTTTTGACGGATCTGCCTAGATAGTGATGCTGGGGGGCAGGGAAGCGTCAGTAACAGTCACTCAAAATGATTGAGCCTTAGTCTGGAAAGCTAGCAAGATCAGAAATGGGGGCTTTGTGATGTATAAGAGATGGGGAAGCCCTACAAGGACGAAAATTTAGACTGTATGAGAGCTGGCGTTATAGGTAACTGGGGATTACAGGCTGAACTGGCAGAGGGGCACTGTTGAGATTTGGAGAATTGGCTCATTCGGAATATGTGAGGATCAGAGGTTGGGGCCTTGGGATCGGCGGCGGTGGTATTTCTAGAAGTCTAATCAGCAGTGTCTTTCAGAGTTGGCGTTTTGTATGCTGTGATGATAGTGGGGAGCCTGGAAGCTAATTGGAGGGTGATAGTTGGTGGAATATGAGTAGGCACTTCTTATATTAGAGTGCCTACTGGGATGGCAGATTGTCCTCTGGGAAGAGAAGATATAATGGTCCTAATTGTCCTGTTAGTGGTGGGATTCTTGGTTGAATTATTAATAATTATTAAAGGTCCTTTATGGTTCTGTGACTAGGATTTTGAGGTCAAGAGTTTGAAGTTGCAGGTCTTAATGATAGAAGGTTCTGTGAGGTCAATGACTGGGTTCAGTGGAGGTTAGTGACTTCTGTAAAGAATATGGTAATTGGGAGCTTCTATGCAGAGGAGGTTTGTGAAGGTTATTTGAGGAATATTTGGGTGTCAATGGTTAGAAAACTGTAGTACAGACTATAAGATCAGCACCTATTTTATGCCAGAGAATGTTTTAAGTAGCAACACACAGGGCCAGTCTTGTCTTTTTTTTTTTTTTTTTAATTTCTTCAAGTTACATCTCAATCACAATCCCCTCCCTACTCCCCCCTCCAGTCCTACCCTCTCACCCTCAATCCACCCATTCCCCCCCACCTTTGTTTTTAAGTTTAAGGTATATCTTTTTTCCCCTCATCAGCTCCCCCTATCAGTCCAACAAATGGCTCTTTCTCTTATAACAATAAATACAATATAAAACAACAGAAATAATTAGGCCACAATTATGAGAGTTATATGGCTTAGCATACATTCCCAATGTCCAGTCCATATGTATTTGGCACCTGACTTTAACATTCTACTATCTAACCATCTCCATGAGTTTAAAGTTCTATATCCAACTCAGCTTTCATCCTAATTTGCATCACAATTTTAAAAACATCTTCTTAGACCCAGAACACCCTCTTAATTACTAAACAACTCAAAATTTAACTATGAGACTCTAGCTATCTAGCCTTCAACCACCTCAGAGACCTGAGAGGGATAAATATATCTGGTTATACAGGAAGTTCAGGGCCAGCAGCTTCCAAAACTAAGAAATGACATACCAGTGGCTGCCTGGACAGTTCCCATTTTCTCTCCATACATTACAGCATCAATCTTCAGCCATTTGGCCCCATTTCTCTGACAGACATTGATTATAAATCAGGAATTATGAAGGACTTGCCTACCCTGTCTTGGCAGAGCTAGGCTGTCGACTTACCTGCTTCCAAGTTTTGTCCTTTTTGGACAACATTCTGTCTACAGTTGAAGCAAGGGATTTTTCTTGCCAAGAGGTAGGCTTGCCACTAATTCAACCATCTCCAATTGGAGATTCTTCGATGCTAATCTTCTACTTGGAGTAGAATAGGGGGTGCTGTCAGGAGCTGACATGTCTCGATATCAAAAAATCTTAAATTAAGAAAACATCTTTGAATGCCATATTCTGCAGATCTCTTGAGGTGTTTGAAGACCACCTATCTATCTCTTATATTTGGATAAGCAAATGTTGCTTGTCTCTTAGCAACTTGATTTCTGATTAGCTTAGAAAATAACTGTGATAGACTGTCCTCGTACCTAACAAAATGACATACTTGAATGACTATTAGTTTGCATTTCTTAATTATCCTAAACAGTTTATGACAGTTGGTGGCAAAAGGCCAAAACTTCACATTTCATTTTTAAGCATTACTTAGGTACAATACCTTAAAAAGAGTTAACCTTAATTTTGTATCAACATACAAAGATCAATACCAATGTGACCAAATATAATCTTAATTTTGTATCAATATACAAAGATCAATACCGATGTAGCCCAATACAATCTTAATTTTGCATCAATATACAAAGATCAATACCAATTTAGCCAAATATAATCTTAATTTTGTATCAATTTACAGAGGTATAAGGGCATATTAAATAATCTGTCCTTTTTCTTGATCATTCCTATATTATGTCTATGTCCCATTTTTTTCTCAAGTCTATTCACCCCTACATAGGAGAGAAAGAAGGATACAGAAAAGAAAAAGAGAAAAGTCCCTAGGTCTAACCTCCAAAAGCTATTTAATAAGACCATTTAACAGCTTGTAATCTCTCCCCCTAAATAACAAGATTATCTATAACCCATCAAATGACCAAAGGGGGGAGAACACCCACCCCACCTTCTGGAGATGGGATGTCGCTCTTTTAAAATGACTTCCTGCTGATTTGGAATGTAGTAAACCTGTTTGGGGTCCAAATAATACTGGAAAATGGTTAAAAATGTTAATAGAATCATTTGATGGTGAGTCCTTTTGTGCTCAGCTATTTGAATGTCCTAAGAATTTTGTAGACAGAAGCTGAACTTCAGGGCTTTACTGAAGTTCTGGCTGGAACAGTTGGTGGTGCTAAACAATCTTAGCGATTTTGAGTTGTTGTGATTGTAGACATTTGAGGAAACAGCTATTGAGGAAGTCCGCAAGGATGGATCGTCTGGGCTACTTGTCTTCTTTGGTGTCGGATCTGTTTTCTTCTGAGGTTTCAGTTGTCCAGTTGTCCCTGGATTCCTTGGATGGATGCTTTAATCTCCTGGAAAGATAAGAACAGAGCCCTGCCCTAATCCTAACTCTGGGACAGTACCTTTTTTTGGGGGGTCAGGTAATATTTTTCCTGATGCAAATTTGTTTTTTTTGACAATGTAAAAAGTATTATCTTTCAATTGAGATTAAAAAAGATATTATTTTGATATTTTGGAACTAAACAAACCTTTAAGTATATATTTTTTGAGATCTCAAAGGACAGTTTGTTTGAATTTCAGCATGCCTTTTGTGAGGAGCTTTTAAACTTAAATCCTTCCAAATCCTATGTGCCTGTCTCTGCATTCTAAGTATTGGGATCAAAGGCATGTGGTTCCCAACTGATGTGATTAAAGATGTGCTCCTCCACCCCTGGATTGAAGTTTTTCTCAATTTAGAGCTTGCTTTGTGTCAGGGTGACCTTGAACTCTGAGATCTGCAGGTTTCTGTCTCTAGTGTGTTGGGATTAAGGGTGTATCCTTCTCAAATAATGGGATTAAGGGTGTGTACCATCACCACCCTATTCCTTGTAACTCTCGAATTTATAAGACAACTAACTCTATAGTGATCCTCCTGTCTCTGCTGGAGTTAAAGGCATGGGCTAACACCACGCATTTCATATATTTTACCTTAGCTCCAAATTTTTTCAACTCTTGGAGGTTCAGAAAACCAGGTTGAACTGCAGTAACCTTTAATTTCTTTACAGTATTTTAAACCTCTTACCTGCTTTTTAATGCCAAACCATGAAAATATCCTATATATCTACAACATAACCTTTTAAGCTGCTATCAAGTTTGTGTAAGCTATGTGGCCACCTGCAGTCTAACATTCTAATCTGAAATTAAGGCCATTTTCCTTTCATGCCAGTAAGGCAAGTATACCTATGGTAAATTATAGTTTGAAAATTTTATATTTTATTTTTATTATATTTTTTAAGCTTATTAATTCTTTTCTTTAAAAAGTATTATTTTGTTTTCTCAAGTTACTTCTAGAACATAGTTTCCTCCCTCCCTCTTTCTCACCCTTCCCCCCTCCCTCCCTCATTGTTCCTCTACTTGGTAGTCTCCTCCTCAGATGAGGTGGACCCTCACATATCATACTCCCTCAGATCTTCAGTCATGTGAGGGCTAAGAGCTTCCACTTGTACTGGGGCTTGATATGGCACACCATCTAGAGTATGATGTTCCACTAACCTGCAGCAGATTCCATGACTCACTGGTAGGTGAAATTTTTCCTAGGATGGATATGCTAGGTTCCTATCCATTTGGGTCTGTGGGTTGTAGGATAGTTATCCTGTGATGTATGGTTAATATCCAGTTATAAGAGAGTACATACCATGTTTATCTTTCTGGGACTGAGTCAGCTCACTTAGGATGAGGTTTTCTAGCTCCATCCATTTGGTTTCGAATTACATGATTTCCTCATTTCTGATAGCTGTGTAGTATTGCATTGTATAAATGTATCACAGTTTTTTTTTTTTTAATCCATTCTTCAGTTGAGGACATCTGGGTTGCTTCCAGTTTCTGGCTATTACAAATAAAGCTGCTATGAACATTGTTGAGGCAATGTCCTTGTGGTTTGGTATAGAATCTTTTGGATATATGCCCAAGAAGGGTATGGCTGGGTCTTGAGGTAGAATTATTGCCAATTTTTTAAGATATCTCCAGATTGATTTCCAAAGTGGTTGTACAAGTTTGCACTCCCACCAGCAATGGGGGAGTGTTCCTCTTTCTCCACATCCTTGCCAGCATGTGCCATCATTTGAGTTTTTAATCTTAGCTACTCTGACAGGTTGAGATGGAATCTCAGAGTTGCATTTCCCTGATGACCAAAGATGTTGAACATTTCTTCAAGTGCCTCTCGGCCTTTAGAGATTCCTCTTCTGTGAATTCTCAGCTTAGCTCTGTACCCCATTTATTAATGGGGTTATTTGATTTTTTGGTGTTTAATTTCTTCAATTCTTTATATATTTTGGATATTAGCTCTCTGTCAGATGTTGGGTTGGTGAAGGTCCTTTCCCAGTCTGTAGGCTGCCATTTTGTTCTAAGGACAGTGTCCTTTGCCTTACAGAAGCTTTTCAATTTCATAAGGTCCCATTTATTGATTGTTTTTTTTAGTTGCCTGAGCTATTGGTGTTCTGTTCAGGAAGTTGCTACCAGTGCCAATGAGTTCCAGGCTTTTCCCTACTTTGTCTTCTATTAATGTTAGTGTGCCAGATTTTGTTGAGGTCTTTGATCCACTTAGACTTAAGTTTTGTACAGGGTGATAAGTATGGATCTATTTGCATTCTTCTACATGTTGACATCCAATTGGAACAGCACCATTTATTGAAGATGCTTTCCTTTTTCCATTGTATGGTTTTGGCTTCTTTGTCAAAAATTAAGTGACCGTAGGTGTGTGGCTTTATTTCTGGGTCTTCAATTCAATTCCATTTGTCAATTGGTCTGTTTCTATACCAGTACCATGCTGTTTTTATTACTATTGCCCTGTAGTACAGCTTGAAATCTGGGATGGTGATACTTCCAGATGTTCTGTTATTGTACATGATTGATTTAGCTATTCTGGGTTTTTTGTTATTCCAAATGAAGTTGAGAATTGTTTTTCCAGGTCTGTAAATAATTGAGTTGGTATTTGGATAGGAATCACATTGAATCTGTATATTGCTTTTGGTAAGATGGCCATTTTTATTATGTTGATCCTACCTATCCATGAGCAAGGGAGATCTTTTTATCTTCTGATATCTTCTTCCATTTCTTTCTTCAGGGACTTGAAGTTCTTATCATACAGGCCTTTCACTTGCTTGGTTAGAGTTACCCCCCGGTATTTTATATTATTTGTGGCTATTGTGAAGGGTGTTGATTACCTTATTTCTTTCTCAGCCCATTTATCATTTGTGTAAAGAAGGGCTACTGATTTTTTTTTTTTAATTGATTTTGTATCCAGCCACCTTGCTGAAGGAGTTTATCAGCTGTAGGAGTTCTCTGGTGGAATTTTTGGGGTCACTTATGTGTACTATCATATCATCTGCAAATAGGGATACTTTGACTTCTTCCTTTCCTATATGTATCCCCTTGATCTCTTTTCATTGTCTTATTGCTCTAACCAAAACTTCAAGTACTATGTTGAAGAGATATGGAGAGAATGGGCAGCCTTGCCTTGTCCCTGATTTTAGAGGAAATGCTTTAAGTTTCTCTCCATTTAGTTTGATGTTGGCTATTGGCTTGCTGTAAGTTGCCTTTATTATGTTTAAGTATGTTCCTTGTATGCCTGATCTCTCTAAGACTTTTAACATGAAGGGGTGCTGTATTTTGTCAAAAGCTTTTTCAACATCCAATGAGATGATCATGTGGTTCTTTTCTTTCAGCTTTTTATGTGGTGGATTACACTGATGGATTTTCTAATGTTGAACCACCCCTGCATCCCTGGGATGAAGCCTACTTAATCATGGTATATACTTTTGATGTGATCTTGGATTTGGTTTGCAAGTATTTTATTAAGTATTTTTTGCATCCATGTTCATAAGGGAAATTGCTCTGAAATTTTCTTTTTCCGCTGGGTCTTTGTAAGGTTTAGGTATCAGGGTGAGTGTGGCCTCATAGAATGTGTTTGACAGTATTCCTTCTGTTTCTATGTTGTGGAAGAGTTTGAAGAATATTGGTGTTAGCTCTTCTTTGAATGTCTGGTAGAATTCTGTGCTGAAACCATCTGGCCCTGGGCTTTTTTTGGTTGGAAGACTTCTAATGGCTTCTTCTATTTCCTTAAGGGTTATAGGACTTTTTAATTTGTTTACCTGTTCTTGATTTAACCTTGGTAGGTGGAATCTATCAAGAAAATTGTCCATTTCATTTAGATTTTCCAATTTTTTTGTAGTACAAGTTTTTGAAGTCGGACCTAACGATTCTTTGGATTTCCTCAATGTCTGTTGTTATTTCCCCCTTTTCATTTCTGATTTTGTTGATTTGGGTATTTTCCCTCTGCCTTTTAGTTAGTTTAGGTAAAGGCTTGTCTATTTTGTTGATTTTTCTCAAAGAACCAGCTCTTGGTTTTGTCGATTCTTTGTATTGTTCTTTTTGTTTCTAAGTTGTTGATTTCAGCCCCGAGTTTGATAATTTCCTCTCATCTGCTCCTCTTGGGAGTGTTTGCTTCTTTTTGTACGAGCTCTTTCAGGTGTGCTTTTAGGTGGCTAGTATGGGAACTCTCCAGTTTCTTTTTGAAGGCACTTAGTGCTATAAACTTTCCTCTTAGCACTGCTTTCAATGTGTCCCATAAGTTTGGGTATGTTTTGCCTTCATTTTCATTGAGTTCTAAGAAGACTTTAATTTTTTTTTATTTCTTCCCTGACCCAGAGGTCATTGAGTAGAGAGTTGTTCAGTTTCCATGTTTTTGCAGGCTCTCTGTTGTTTTTGTTATTTTTAAGTCTAGCTTTATTCCATGATGGTCTCATAAGTTACAAGGAGTGATTTCAATTTTCCTTTATCTCTTGAGGCTTGCTTTGTGACCGACTATATGGTCGATTTTGGAGAAGGTTCCGTGAGGTGCCGAGAAGAAAGTGTATTCTTTTGTTTTGGGTGAAACGTTCTGTAGATATCAATTAGGTCCATTTTATTCATGACATCTGTGAGGTTCATTATTTCTTTGTTTGGTTTCTGCATTGTTGATCTGTCCAGTGTTGAGAGTGGTGTGCTGAAGTCTCCCACTATTAATGTGTGAGGTTCGATGTGGGATTTGAACTTCAGTAGACCACTACTGAATGTGGGTGGTCTTACATTTGGGGCATAGATGTTCGGTATTGAGATTACATCTTGGTGGATTTTTCCTTTGATGAGTATGTAGTGTCCTTCCCCATCTCTTTTGATTAATGTTAGTTGAAAGTCCGATTTGTTGCATACTAGAATTGCTACTCCAGCTTGCTTCTTGTGTCCATTTGCTTGGTATATCTTTTTCCAGCCCTTTACTTGGAGATTATGCCTATCTTTTTTGCTGAGGTATATTTCTTGTAAGCAGCAGAATGTGGGATTCTGTTTTCGCATCCATTCTGCTAGCCTGTGTCTTTATTGGGGAATTGAGTCCATTGACATTGAGAGATATTAATGACCAGTGATTGTTACTTCCTGCCATCTTGATGTTGGTGGAAATAGTGTGTGAGTGAGCTTCTTTTCTTTTGCTTTTGCTGCAGGCACGTTATTTGCTTTCTGTGCTCTCTTGTGTGTAGTTAACCTCTTTGGGTTGGAGTTTTCCTTCCAACATTTTCTGTAGAGTTGGATTTGTGCATAGATATTGTTTTAATTTAGCTTTGTCATGGAATATCTTGTTTTCTCCATGTATGTTGATTGATAATTTGGTGGGAATAGTAGTCTGGCCTGGCATTTGTGGTGTTTTAGGGTCTGCAAGATGTCTGTCCAGGCCCTTCTGGCTTTTAGCATCTCTGAAGAAAAGTAAGGTGTGATTCTGATAGGTTTGCCATTATATGTTACTTGACCCTTTTCCCTAGCAGCTTTTAATATTCTTTCTTTGTTCTGTACATTTAGTGTTTTGATTATTATGTGGCAGGAGGAGTTTCTTTTTTGGTCTAATCTATTTGGAGTTCTGTAAGCTTCTTGCACAGCTATAGGCATCTCTTTTTTTTTAGATTTGGGAAATTCTCTTCAATGATTTTGTTGAAGATATTTTCTGGTCCATGGAGCTGGGAATCTTCTCTTTCTTCTATTCTTATTATTCTGAGATTTCATATTTTCATTGTGTCCTTGATTTCCTGAAGGTTTTGTGTCAGGACTTTTAAAAATTTGACATTTTCTTTGACAGATGCATCAATTTCTTCAATTTTATCCTCTGTGCCTGAAATTCTTTCTTCCATCTCTTGTATTCTGTTGGTGATGCTAATGTCTGTAGTTCCTATTCTTTTCTTAAGGTTTTCCAATTCTATGGATGTCTCAGATTGGATTTTCTTCATTGCTTCAAATTCCCTTTTCAGGTCTTCCATTCCTTTAAGTGCTTTATTCATTTCCATCACCTCTTTTGCAGTATTTTGTTGTTGCTCTCTGAAATATTTGATTTCCTCCCTTAAGCCTTCTGTTATTAATATAATTTAGATTAAGGTCATTTTCCTTTGTTTCAATCATGTTAGGATGTCCAGAGTTGTCTGTAGCATTATTGCTAGGTTCTGGAGACATCATATTGCTTTGCGTTTTTGTTTTTTGTTTTTTTTGTTTTTTTTGTTTTTTTTTTACCATGTTCTTGTGATTTTTGTCATCTGATTGACCCTGGTGTTCTCTGTTTGTTTCTTTTGTCAGTTGACCTTGGTGCTCAGGAAAACTCCCTGTTCTGGGGGTTGGCTGATCCTGAGATCCTGGTCTCCACCTCCAGATGGTTGGCAGGTTCCTGTAATAGACTGGCTCTCAGAGAGGAGAGTGGCTGCTGCTCTCCTCAACTGCTTGTGACCCAACTGGACCAATATACAGGGGATTGGAGTGGGGAGGGGCCTATCCTCTGAGGACCTGGGAGCTGGCAGGTCTCCTCAGAAAGGCAGGTAGAGTTGTGGTTGGGCCTGTGTTCTCCCCTCACTGATACAGTCGTTCTGGTTCACCAGCTAGGCAGACTGTGCAGATAGGGAGCTCCACCCAAGCTGGGTGCCAGCCTCAGTGTGCCTGTTGTTGACTGCCTCAAATGCTTGGGTGCTAGGGTGAGTGACCTGCCCCAATATTTGTGGAGAACACACAGTCGCCAGCTCTGTTTCCAGTCAGTCTTGGCTCCTAATTGCTTTGCTGTGACTGGATTAGGTCTCTGCCTCTCAGCTACAGTGCACACTGTGCTGCCATGTTGGAAACTCTGGAAAAAAAAAGAAAATCTTACTTACCTTTGCACTTGTGGTCTAGCTGTTTTTCCCTTGTACAGGTCCGCATGCAGGCTGGATATCAGGCAGACAGGCAGGGCCGCTGATCTGTGACTGGTGCCATGTGTTGGATCCGCTTGTGGGCTAGATCTGCTCTGGCCAATGCTTCATTTCAGATGGGTGACCGCGCTGGCTGATCTCAGGGGTTGTTCCAGGGAACTGCATGAGCTGTTTTATGTGGTGATCAATCTCAGTGTTCGACGTGGGAATTCAGACACCATCTGTGTTTCACAGTCAGCTATGGGACCTCACATTCACTCCTCAGTGACTAATCTCATTCACCTACTACTCAGATACAATGCTCTATGGTTGGCGCCATCTTGGATCTCAGGCAGTCTGTCTTTTAATGTCTTAAATTTGAGAAATAGGAGACAATAAAAATGTAAATATAAGCATAAATAAGATAATTCCAGGCAATAGTAAGTAATACTCCTATTAAAACAGTAAAAGAGGATAATGTAGAATGTGAAGATTGAGAATGTGAGTTCATCTTTTGAAGAAATATCAGTTGATTTGAACACAACAACAGGTTAATGCAGGGATCCAAAGAGTGTTCAAAGACTAAAGAATGTCAATTGCTAAAGTCTCAAGATAGGAATTAACACAATTAACTTAATGTGACTGGAACACACACACACATACACAGGAAAAGTAGAAAAATGTAAAATCAATGGTGGAATGTACTAGATAATGTAAGATCATATTGGCTACTGATGGATTGGGTTTTTATTCTAATTTCAATGAGAAAACATTGGCTTTAAGCAAGGAAGTGATTTGTTCCGATTGATATATCAAAAAGATCATCGTGGCTACTCTATGGAACTTTAACTACAGGGCAGAAGTAGATACCAAAAGGTCAGAAGTTTATATTGCAATGGTCAAAAGCAAGAGATTATGGTGAGAGTTTGGAATCATACTAGAAAAATGAAATCACACTCAACGTCCATTGGATGTGAGCCAATATGACTTATCGGTGAATTACTATGTACAAAGAGACTGAGACCTAGATTTTTAGCTTCAGAAAAGGAGTGTAGGGTCTTTGTATATGCCAGCAGATGATCCAGACCCTAGACCTACCAAATATAAGCCAGACCCTAGCAAAAACCTCTTTGGACTTTTGCAGGAGCTTTCCAATACATTTCATATGTGTTGCCAAAGCTTGTTTCTGGGGGAATTAAGTGTGTCATGTGACTCTACTGGGAAAGGATTCTTGGATGTTTATGTTTGTTTTCATTCTGACATCAGTCTTCACTGATTAAGTGATTTGCTTTGTGTCCTTTAGCTATAATGAACCATGCTGTGACTATAGTTATGTGCTGAGTCTTGTCATTCTTCCTGTTGAATCACTGAACCATAGAAGATTAATGTATTAGAAGCTGGTGAGTCTGTAAACAGACTTTGAGACAGTGAAAGTAATTAAATTGTCGAAGCGATCATTCTCATTCATTAGTAGATCCTGAGGTACACAAGCCATGGGGAGAAACTAAAGGCAGCCTCTGCTCGAGATCCCTGTAAGGAAGCAGGATCCTAAGGAGGTGGGTGGATGTTATTGAAAGGGGAGAGGCTAGAGCTGAAGTTTGCTGACAGAGATGAGGGTTTCTGTAATGACTTCTGTAGAGTTCTGTTGGTGTCAGTGAATGGGGATTAGGCAGATTAGAGATCTGGGGATTTCTGGGACAAAGAGATCAATGTGTTTTGTGGGCCTCTGGGATTGAGGAACTAGTGGGGCAGGTGAATGGGAGGATCTACTTATGTTTGGTGTTGGAGTTGTTGCTGAGTTAGAATTATGCAGGTGATTAAGAAGTGAGCACTGTACTGACCTGGGGATTGGGAGGGCAGTGGCTGTCAGTGCTGGGGGTTGAGTGCAGACTGGAGGTCTGTGAGGGGGGGTACTAGGGACATAGTCCAGTCACATATTGCTGGTCTGTGAGAATGAGGGATTAAATTGAAGTGTTAAGTAAGCATGTTTAGGTATGTATATTATGGTCAATAGTGGATAGTTGGGGTAAATACAAATTCTATTGTTTAAATCTCTCTGGAATGTGGAGAATTAAGAAGTACTGAACTGAACAAGATATGATAGGGATCAGTAACATTCAAAGATGTATTATGGCTTTTACACAGAAGGAATGGGAACAGCTGGAACCTATAGAGAGAAACTTGTGCAAGGATGGAATGCTAGAGATCTGCAGCGACCTAACCTCAGTGGGTAAGGACAATTCCCCATCACATAGAACCTGCTCATTACAATCCTTTCTTTCTCAAGTCCTTAATGTCTGCCCTTGATGTTTGTTTTGTTTTGTTTTGGTGGTGGTGGCAGTGGTGGAGGTGGTATTTCTGGTGGGAGTGGATCAGGGAGTTTTAATTGGTTTTCAGTACTAGGAAGGACACTTGTGCTATTGCCTCAAAATGAGAAGGTCTACTCAGTTGAAGTTTATGGACATCCTTATTGCAAAACATTAGAAGCCATATGTGTTCATTAGCCTTGAAAGGCCCAGAAGTGCAAACATTGGGGCTCAATTTCTGAGATGGTTGGTCCAACACTCAGTTTCTACCATTTCTTATGAGTAGGAAGTCAAGATCCTAAACAAGACATGATCTCTCAGTTGGAAAAAGATGAAGAGCCATCATTGGGAAAGGTGAAAAAAAACAAACCAAGTAGCCTGAACAAAATAGCAAAGTCCAAGAAAACAGGAGCCAGTACAAGTAAGTTTTTAGTTTCTTGATGGTAAGTTTGGAATTCTTCAAAGAGTAATTTGTACAATTTTATTAGAGCTGGGAATTCAGCCCAGAATAGAAAGTGATTGCTTACAAGAACCTAGATTTAACATCAATATGAAAAAATAATTTTTTTTCTTAAAAGTTCCAGATTTTTTTCTTAACCAGCAAATAGTAGAAAAAGAAAATACCAGAATGTCTCAGGAGAAAAAGATTTCAAACTACAGATACTTTCTTACCTTGGAGATTCTAATATCTCCTTTTTCTGTAAACATATCCACATGAGAGACTCATAATGAGCTCTTATTTTATGGAGAAGAAAAACATAGGTGAGTGGAACCACTTAATTGTAGCCAGCATTTGTTATGTTGTGGGTTCCTTTTTCTCTTTTCCACCCTTCTCTATCCTTATTAACCCCCTAACACTAGATAGGAGAGAAAAAAGGATAGAGGGGAAAGGGGGCAAAGTTATCCTTAGACTACTTTCTGCTGATTAGGGGCATCAAGTTCCTTGGGGCAATTTTAATCTTTGTCGTCAAGATATATAATTTCTTCTTCTCCTTCTTCTTCTTCTTCTTCTTCTTCTTCTTCTTCTTCTTCTTCTTCTTCTTCTTCTTCTTCTTCTTCCTCCTCCTCCTCCTCCTCCTCCTCCTCCTCCTCCTTCTACTCCTCCTCTTCTTCTTCTTTCTTCTTTGCACACAACCACTTGACAAACTGCAACCAACAGCATCCAAACACCAACCAGCCAACAACAGCAACCCTGCCTCTCTAGGCTCTAGTATTTACATATTCTCTGAAAAGTTCCCAGAATTCTAACCATCACACACTGTTTACACTTGACAAAAACACGTGCCTGCTAGAGTGTGAAGCAAATCATAGTCACTTGCTGTGAAGCAAGCATCATATCCCCACACCTGGGATTAAAATGAAAACATATTCTCATAACATTTTTGTGTTTTTTAAAGAAACCAAAATTACACAAGTCTCACTATACTGAACTCCTAAAATCACTTCTTGGATGTGGTAGCTATCCATTTCAGCTCACTTTGAAATGGTTAGAATAAGCCACCTGGCTCAGAGGGGTAGGCATGCATAATCTCTCCACACAAGATGTGCTGTAATTCAAACAGCCATGCTACTGGGGAGCGTGGAGATATATGATCTTCCATAAAGAGCAAGAGTGCAAACTGTCACCATTCTGACTGTGATGGGGGGAAGTTATAAACCAGGACTCTGAGCCTATTGTAGCTGATTCCTTCACTTATCCCCCTTTTCCTACCCATGTGCCCATTGCTTAGCTTTCATAAGACTTTTTTTTTTTTTAACTCCTTTCAATCTCATTCCTGTTTACCATATTTAAAAAAGAATCCTCTTGCCGGGTGTGGTGGCACACACCTTTAATCCCAGCACTAGAGAGGCAGAGGCAGGCGGATCTCTGTGAGTTCAAGGGCAACTTGGTCTACAAAGTGAGTCAAGGACAGCCAGGGCTACACAGAGAAACCCTGTCTTGAAAAACAAAAACAACAACAAAAATCCTCTGTTTATATCCTCAACTTCCCTCCTGCCCTCTACCCACACACCAGTTCCCTTAGGTGTCATATTTTCTCCTAATGAATTCAGACATTCTTAGATCAGTCTTCTTTCTGCATCTCTGAGAATGATGCCCCTGCTCCTAATGATTTTGTTTCCTTCCCTTAACTACAAAGCTGTGTACGTGTGTTCTATAAGACATCATCATGCCCGTTCGTCCTTAATCCCTGTGATGATTTGAGTGAGATGTCACCCATAGTCTCAGGCATTTGAATGAGTGGTCTCCAATTGGTAGTGCTGTTAGGGGAGGCTTAGGAGGTGTGGTCTCACAGTATTCAGGATGTGAGCTCTCAGCTTTCTGCTCCATGACTGCCCATTGCTGCCTGTCTCCCTGCCATGACAGACTATCTCTCTGAAACCATAAGCGCACCCCCCCCCCCCCGCTACTTGCCCCCTTGTTGATGTAATTTTTAATATAATTGTATTTGTTTCTCAGTTTCTTTCTTAACCCAGTTATCACCCAAATAATTGAGATACTATTATATTATTTGTTTTAAAAGCTTCATAGCACAGTCTTGAGCAGTTTAAGTCTGTTGTTAATCTACTATACCAGTCTGACTCCGTCTTTGCCAAAGTCCCTGAAATACTTGCTTTTTCAGGCTCTCTCTGCTCCAGCTACTCCTTCTTCATGTCCCCTGTGCCTTGCCTATGGCTGAATTTCTAACTCTCCTCTACATCCTCCTCCCATTGAGGGCAGGAAGTCCAGTCTTATTCTCGCCCTCTGCTTAGCAACTGGCTGTAAGCTGCTTTATTGGCATATGGGGGACAATTAGGAAGCAGTGTTTATACAACATTAAGACAGGAGTTTCTCAGAACAAGGATTGCTACAAGATATGGGAGGTACAGAAATAGCATTTGAATTACACAATAACCTAGTGCCTATACTTCCTATTGCCTTGGTCATGGTGTTTTATCACAACAGTAGGAAAGTAACAAATACAGTCTCTATAGTCAACCTGCTTGTCCTCTAGTGCATACATTAATAGCTTTGATTAGCCTTAAATTCTGGCCTTGTTTTTAAATGGGTGAGTTTACTCACCAGCTTCCCTCACTTTGCTGATGGTCCCTTAAGGTCATGTCTCCTTATATTCTAGTCCTCTATTGCATCTCTTTTAAAAAAGATCACCCATTGTACAAATACAAGCTAATTTTTCTACATTGGCAGCTTCTAAAGGGACATCTACAGTGCATTTGCCATATCTTCTTACTGGAGTTGCTTGTAGGAAATTCTTTTTTTTTTTTTTTTTATAAGTGCTTTATTTTTTTTTCTTCAAGTTACATCTCAGTCGCAAACCCTTCCCTATTCCCCCTTCCTGTCCCACCCTTCCACCCTCTCCCCCCCCAACAGCTTCTCTTTTCATTCCAACAAATGGTTCTTTCTCTTATAACAGTAAATTCTATACAAAACAGCAGAATTAAATATGCCACATTTATGAGAGTTAAATGGCCCAGTATACCTTCCCAATGTCCAGTTCATACATATTTGGCCCCTGACTTTAACCTTCTACCTTCTAACCATCTCCATGAGTTTAAAGTTCTATAACTGACTTAGTTTTCATACTAACTTGCATCACTATTATAACCATCTTCTTAGATCTAGAACGCCCTCTTGATTCCTAAACAACTCAAAATTTGGCTATGAGACTCAAGCTGTCTATTCTTCAACCACCTCAGAGAGCTGAGAAGGATAAATATATCTGATTGTATAGGAAGTGCAGGGCCTGCAGCTTCCAATACTAAGAAATGACAAACCAGTGACTACCTGGACAGTTCCCATTTTCTCTCCATACATTCCAGCATCAGTCTTCAGCCTTTTGGTCCTGTTTCTCTGACAGACATTTATTGTAGAGCAGGGATTGTGAAGGACTAACCTACCCTGTCTTGGCAGAGCTAAGCTGTCTACTTCCCTGTTACCAAGTTTTGTCCTTTTTGGACAGCAGTCTGTCTGCAGTTGAAGCAAGGAGTTTTTACATGCCAAGAGATAGGCTTGCCACTAATTCAATCATCTCACACTGGAGATTCTTCGATGCTTTTCTTCTACTTGGAGTAGAATAGGGGGTGCTGTCAGGAGCTGATATGTCACAATATCAAAAAAAAAATCTTAATTTAAGACCACATCTTTGAATGCCATATTCTGCAGATCTCTTGGGGTTTTTGAAGATGCCCTATCTATCTCTTGTATTTAGATAAACAAATGTTGCTTGTCTCTTAACAACTTGATTACTGAGTAGCTTAGAGAATATCTGTGATAGACTGTCTTAGTAGCTAACAAGGTGACATGCATGCATGACTAGGAGTTTGTTTTTCTTAACTATCCTAAACAGTTTAAGACGGTTGGTATCAAGAGGCCAGAGCTTCACATTTAATTTTTAAGTATCTCTAGGTACGATACCATTAGGAAGCGTTACCTTTAATTTTGTATCAATATACAAAGATCAATGCCTATGCGGCCCAATACAATCTTAATATTGCGTCCATATACAAGGGTCAATACCATTGTGGCCAACTATAATCTTAATTTTGTATCAATATACATATATCAATACTGACGTAGACCAATACAATCTTATTTTTGCACAATAAACAATGGTCAATACCACTTTAGCCAAATATACTATTAATTTTGTATCAATATACAAAGGTATAAGGGCATATTCAATAATGTGACCTTTCTTCTTGATCCTTCCTGTGCTGTCTATGTCTCAATTTTTCTCAAGTCCGTGCATTCCTACATAGGAGATAAAGAAGGATACAGAAAAGGGAAAGAAGGATTACCCTGGGTCTAACCTCCAAAACCCATTAAACAGGACTATTTAACAACTTGTAATCTCTTCCCCTAAATAACAGAGTTTTCAGTTGTCCTTCAAATAACCAAAAAGGGGGGGGGGAACACCCTCCCCACCCTCTGGGTATGGGACGTCGCTCTCTTAAAATGACTTCCTGCTGATTTGGGTCGTAGTAAACCTGTTTGGGGCCCAAACCAAAATGGAAAAATGGTTAAAAATGTTAATACAATCCTTTTATGTTCAGTCCTTCTGTTCTCAGCTGTTTAGATGTCCTAAGGAGTTTGTAGGCAGAAGCTGAACTTCCAGGCTTTACTGAGGTTCTGGCTGGGGCATTGTGTAGAGCTGAACGGTCTTAGCGATATTGAGTTGTTATGGTTGTAGGCTTTTGATGGAGACAGCTATTGAGGGAGTCTGTCAGGCTGAATCATCTGGGTCACTCGTCTTCTTTTGGTGTCTGATTCTGATTTCTGCTGAGGTTTCCGTTGTCCAGTTGTCCCTGGGTTCCTTGAATGGATGCTTTGATTCTCCTGGAAAGATAAGAACAGAGCCCTGCCCTATTCCTCACTCAGGGACAATCATCCTCTTTTTTTTGGGGGGGGTAGGTAATATTTCTCCTGAAGCAAATTTGGTTTTTGACAATATATAAAGTGTTATCTTTCAATCTGGTTTAAAGAAGAAATTATTTTGTTATTTTGGAGCTAAACCAGCTTTAGTGTATATATTTTGAGGTCTCGAAGGACAATTTGTTTGTGTTGTGTGGGCCTTTTGTAAGTAGCTTTTAAACTTAGGTCCTTCCAAATCCTATGTGTGTGTCTCTGCATTCTAATTATTGGGATTCGAGACCTGTAGTTCCCATCTGAGGGGATTAAAGATGTGTTCCACCACTCCTGGATCGAAGTTTTTCTTTATTTAGAGTTTGTTTTGTATCAGGCTGACCTTGAGCTCTGAGATCTGCCTGTTTCTGTCTCTAGTGTGTTGGGGTTAAGGGTGTACTCTTCTTGAATGATGGGATTAAGGGTGTGTACCCTCACCACCCTTTTCCGTGTAACTCTAGAATTTATAAGTCCACTAACTCTATGGTGCTCCTCCCATCCCTGCTGAAGTTAAAGGCATGGGTTAACACCACATTTCTCCTGTATTTTACCTTAGCTCTACGTTTTTTCGATGTAGGAAATTCTTAAGAGTCATATATTGAAAAAAATTAATTAAATTACATTGGGTTCCATTTGTAGAAATAATTAATTTATTTACCAGTATTTATGTTATATTTAATTGGTTCAGCGGCTAATCCTTAACCTACCATTATAAATAAATACACAGAGACCGCATGGATTTTATCAAACCTAGGCCTGAGTTGAGGAATCTTAGCCCATCTAAGCTAGCTCTCAGTTCTATTACCCAAATATGACTCCATATATACATACATCACCTTGGACTGCATTCTCCACAATATGCCAATGTTCCTGGCCATGTGAAATGAGGTTCTTTTTTTCTAACCCATGGTGTGTGTCTCCTTCTTCCTGCTCCTGACTGGAATGTCTGAATCCTCTGTCTAAAGCACAGGCTTCCTACTCTAATCTCAGGAAGTCCTACCTTTCTCTGTCTTTGCCCAATCTCAGGCCTCAGCATTTATTTAACCAATCAGAGTCAATGTAAGTAACAGACAGCAAACAGGACCAATTAACATTTAGAATGCTTAACACTACCCCAACAGTCATATATGCAAAGTTTCATCTTTATTAGTTAGAGGCTCCCTTCATCTTCCCTATTTCTGTACTCTGATTTTAGCCCTGTGTTCCATGATCCTCTTGTCAAGTCCCACTTCTTTTTTCTTAGTTGTCATTGACATTACACAAATCCATGGACTTATGTTACCCCTAAGTCCAGCTCTTTAAGTGATTTAATCAGTCCACTTTTCTTATATGTTATTGATAAGCTTTACCTATTTTCTGGGTCTAGTGAGCTCCATGCTTAAGCTTCTAAAGTTACATTTAGTTTCTCTTAAAGTTCAAGTTCTAACTGATGTCTCAAATTAAGACAATGATTTTCCTTGGGGTGGGGAGATGTCAGTTTATTCCTTTGATCTCAGCATCCAGGAGGCAGAGGCAGGAGGATCTCTGTGAGTTTGAGACCATCCTGGTCTACAGAGTGAGTTCTATCTTGAAAAACCAGAAAGGAAGGAAGGAGAAAGAAAGGAAGAAAGAGAGAGAAGAAAAGGAAGGAAAGGGAAAGGAAGAGAAAATTATTTCAGCCTTAATCAGTTATTACCCTGTCACACCCAAATCTCCCCTGCTTCCATCTTGTCACACACTAAGACTGTGATTTGCATTCTTCAAAGTGAATTTTTCTTTTTATGCTTCCTGTCTTTTCGGGGAGTGGATATCAGTTGTGACTGCTCAATCCATCCCTGTAAGAAGTTTGTTATGGGGAGGAGATGGCTCAGTTTGTGAAGTGCTAGCCATTCAAGAATAGTAGATAGATGCTTTTCCTCTGTACCCTAAGAACCCGGAATAAAGACTGTGAGACTCAAAATATATTTACAAATACCTAGGCCATACAGCTAGGCTTGTTCCCTGACTAGCTAATAACTTAAAATAACCCATTTGTTCTAGTCTAAGTTCTCCCATGTGGCTGGCTACCTGTGCTCAGGTACCATGTTTCTGTCCTCTTCCATCTTCTCAGGTGAATCTTCTGTGCTCAGAATCCTCTCTGCCTACCAGACATCCCACCTCCTATTCTAACTTTTCCTATAGGCCATAGGTCTTTTATTGACAGTTGCTACATCCATACAATACCCAAGATATTTCTTCCATATACAATAATAAACCTGAATTCAGATCCTCAATCCCCATGTAAAAAGCCATGCCTCGTGGTGCACACCTATAATCCTACCACCAAGGAGGTAGAGACAGGAGCCCGGGAACTGCTGGCCAGCATGTTTAGCCAATTGGTATGCTCTGAGTTTGGTGAGAAACTTTTCTTCAAAAAAATAAGATGAAGAAACCAGCCCAGGAATAGATAGCTTGATGGGAAAGTGGCTTCCACATGCATGGGCATATTATCTGTGCACATATATACAAATGAACATGTACAAACACAGGTAAAGACTGTTTTAATATTTCATGTCAAGAGAGCAATTAATTGTAAGTCTTGATCACTTTCTTTTAAAAAGGAAATTTGTCCCTGTTTTCTCCATCATCACTGGGTGTCAGAAGACTTATCCTTGTCATGCTACCTGGAAGGTCCTGTTAATCTCTTTATCCCAAGGAGCTGCATCTCTTAAGAGTTCCTGGATGAAAAGCAGCTAGCAATTCAGCTTCTCTGGGCTCCATACTACATCTAACTTCTACCAAACTTGTCTCTATGACTTTTCCTCTCTCTCTCTCTCTCTCTCTCTCTCTCTCTCTCTCTCTCTCCCTGTGTGTCTCTGTTTCTCTTGTGTACCTGTCTGTTTCTGTCTCTCTGTCTCTCTTATTTTTGGAGATGAGCATTTATTATGTAGCCCTGGCTAGTCTGGAACTCACAAAGAGTTGCGGGTCTCTGCCTCATGAGTGCTGGGATTAAAGATGTGTGCCACCATACCCCACCAGAAACCAGATCTCTTAAATGTCCTCTAGAGAGAGAGAGAGAGAGAGAGAGAGAGAGAGAGAGAGAGAGAGAGAGAATTTCAGCCATTGGTTCAGATACCCTTATTTTCTCCATATAAAATTATTTTATCACTGAGGTAGCTATTTACTTTACTTTACATATTTGTTTACGTGTTTAAAATTCTTACTTCTGATGATTTTCCTACTCCGTTTCTATGCAGAGAGCTAGTGAGGGATAGTCTTTGAGTGTTTGGGGGCAGTCTTAGAGAAAAGGAGTGATGTTTTTTTTTTTTCTGATCAAGTCTCAAACTTTATTTTCTCATAGCTGAATATATGCTTTACAGAAGCGGGAAGTATTAGCAGAGGAGTGATGTTTTAAGAAGATGTTTCTAAACATACAATTTTACAATGTGCCTGAGAAAGAATATGAGCAAGTACTTAGACTTAAAATTGATAATTGGCTGTTAGAATGATGACAGGAGCAAAGATATGTACTCGATAACAAACTTGAAAACAGGAGTAGAATGTGCATTGTAAACCCAGATGGTTGGTGTAAGGCATTTCCCAAGCTAGTTACTAGGAATTTCATGACTTTGTAACGGCATCAGGGGACTTAGAGGAACTATGGAGTTGTTGATTGTTTAGTAAGAATGTCCTTGTTACATTGTTTATAGATGAGAACAGTGGAGCATCCCTCCCTGCTTATTGCCTCAGTCATCTATTGGCTCCTCAGTTCTCCTTGGTAGATGTGTTCTCTGTATTAGTTTATTTTAGCTAGCATTAGAAAATAGAGGGATTGGGACTGGAGAGATGGCTCAGCAGTTAAGAACACTGACTGTTTTTCCAAAGAACCTGGGTTAAAATCCCAGCACCCACATGTCAGTTCTAAACTGTCTAAAATGGCCAGGCATAGTGGCACATGCTTTTAATCCCAGCACTCCGGGAGGCAGAGGCAGGTGGATCTCTGTGAGTTCAAGGCCAGCCTGATCTACAGAGTGAGTCCAGGACAGCTAGGGCTACACAGAGGAACCCTGTTTTGATGAAAGAAAGGAAGGAAGGAAGGAAGGAAGGAAGGAAGGAAGGAAGGAAGGAAGGAAG
>CAJQZJ010032188.1:51129-93530 GCA_907164525.1 Lophiomys imhausi | reverse complement strand
AAGGAAGGAAGGAAGGAAGGAAGGAAGGAAGGAAGGAAGGAAGGAAGAGGGAGGGAGGGAAGGAAGGAGAAAGAAAGGAAGAAAAGAGAGAGAAGAAAAGGAAGGAAAGGGAAAGGAAGGAAAGAAAGAAAGAAAGAGAGAGAAAGAAAATAGAGGGATTTATTGAAGAGGCCTGAGTGCATCTCTTCTAACCCAAAGACAGAGCCTTTGCCACTCTACACCAGGAACAAGAACTGGCAACTTGGAGGTCACAGGGAATGATATTCTTCATGTTGTATCCTTGAAGACAAACAGTTGTCTATTTCTGCTTCTCTCTGTGTGTGAGTGCTTCATTCTTTGAAGTGTAGAGCTCTTCATCACATAGGATAAGTATGCCTTTTGTCGTACTCATGTCATCTTAATCACAAGGGGAGATTAGTACCGCCTTGCCATTTAACCCAGGTTGACTCTGAACTTAGGAAAATCCTCTTGTTTCAGTCTCCAGAGTAGCGTACTAATATTAACAGGCATGTGCCGCCATACCTGGTATAACCATAAAGTCTTTTTACTAAATGCATTGCTTTGTGCTCAGTGTTCCTTGTGTCTGCCTCACCTATCTGAGGCTACAAGATCCCATTTCTAAGCAACCAAGTGTTTTCCTAATGACTACTATCAGTTTTCTTTCTCCTGGTTTTACTACATCTTTCTTCTCAAGTCCAAGAGGATAGGGATATTCATTCTTGATGCTTATTTTACATTTGGAACATTAGTGTTTAATAAGTATTTAACCCCAAACACAGTATCTCTCTAGGAAACTTACAAAGAACTTCAGAGGAAGGGCAAAAATTCACAAGAATGTCTCATTAAATTCTATTTTAGAAGTCCAACAAGATGAGCAGATGGAGGAAAAGCAGAAATCTCAAAGCAAACTCATTAAGGAAGCTACATTCAAGAAGAAAAGTTCAACTACTAAGAAAAGCAGTGAGTGTGTTTTGTTGGAGGAAAAACGCATCAGTCCAAAACTTGTTTCTTCAAAAAAAAGACCTCTTAAATCCAATTTTGATGGAAAAAACTTAAATCAGAATTTAGACTTACCTGGTCAGATTAAAAACTCTACAAAGAAGAAACCTGATATACCTAAAGAACACAATAAATCATTCAGTCATACTGCATCTGATACAAAGAAAGATGAAATTTCAGATAGAAAGAAATGTGAGAAATTACCCAACGATAAGTCATTTGGTAAAGGTGAAAAAAATCAAACTGGAAAGAAATGTGAGAAAGTATGCCATCATAGCTCACCCAATTCTAAAGAAGATAAAATTCAGACCAGAGAGAAACAGAAACCATCCAGCCGCAGTTCATCTACTAAGCCTGACAAAGCTCCATCTTCTGGGAAACCTTATGAATGTAGTCAGTGTGGCAAGGTCCTCAGCCATAAACAAGGACTCATTGACCATCAAAGAACTCATACCGGGGAGAAACCATATGAATGTAATGAGTGTGGGATAGCTTTCAGCCAAAAGTCCCACCTTGTTGTACATCAGAGAACTCACACTGGGGAAAAACCATATGAGTGTGTTCAGTGTGGCAAAGCTCATGGTCATAAACATGCTCTCACTGACCATCTAAGAATTCATACTGGAGAAAAACCCTATGAATGTAATGAATGTGGGAAAACCTTTAGACACAGCTCAAACCTTATGCAACATGTGAGATCTCACACAGGTGAGAAGCCTTATGAGTGTAAGGAATGTGGCAAATCCTTTAGATACAATTCATCTCTTACTGAACATGTGAGAACACACACAGGTGAAATACCATATGAATGTAGTGAATGCAGCAAAGCTTTTAAGTATAGTTCATCCCTGACTAAACACATGCGAATTCATACAGGTGAGAAACCATTTGAATGTAATGAATGTGGGAAAACTTTTAGCAAAAAGTCACACCTTGATATACATCAAAGAACTCATACAAAGGAGAAACCTTATAAATGTAATGAGTGTGGAAAAGCCTTTGGACATAGTTCCTCTCTTACTTACCATATCAGAACTCATACAGGTGATTGTCCCTTTGAATGTAGTCAGTGTGGAAAGGGCTTTAAGCAAATAGAAGGCCTTACTCAACACCAGAGAGTTCATACAGGGGAGAAACCCTATGAATGTGTTGAATGTGGGAAAGCTTTTAGTCAAAAGTCACACCTCATTGTACATCAGAGAACTCATACAGGGGAGAAACCTTTTGAATGTAATGAATGTGAAAAAGCATTCAGTGCAAAATCACAACTTGTTATACACCAGAGAGCCCACACTGGAGAGAAACCCTATAAATGTAACGAATGTGGTAAAGCCTTCAAACAAAATGCTTCTCTTACCAAACATATGAAAATCCACTCAGAAGAGCAATCTCATGAGGGAGATTAATGTAGGAAGTCTGACAACTGACTGCTTTGGTCTTTAACCTTAAAGATGTTCCATTTGATGAAATGAAAATCTTTTTCATGAAATCACTCCTTGTTACACATGAGAGAATTTGAATGTGGATCTTTACATAAGAGCAATGGATGGTAATAAAATTTCAACTTGATCCTAAACCTTTACAGAAAATACTGTATTTTTACACTTGTTATGAATTATCACCTTATTTAGATTAAAACATGAAACCTGAAAAATTGTGACTAGGGCGCTAAGGAGATATCTTAATCAGTAAAATTCTTGTTAAGCAAGTGTGGGGAACTGAATTCCATCCTTGGGATCCATGTAAAAAGCTACATGTGGTGGCATGTGCTTGCAATCTCAGAATTGGGAAAGTTGAAAGAGGAGAGTCCTTGAGACTACCTGGTCAGCCAGACTAGCCTAATTTGCAAGCCCTAGGTCACAGGGCGAAATCCTGTTTTAAAAACAAGGTACAGGGCTCCAAAGAAACAATGCTCAAGGTGTGCACCCACACACATGACAACACACACACATTTGTGAAAATGTTAACTGATTAGAGCAACACACAGTAAATTTGTGAACATTGTTAGGTATTGTATACTTAAGCACCACAATTAGCATTAATTTGCATTTTTGCTTACTGCCTTCTGTGAAAACCAGCGTAGGCATCCCTTCTGGTGCCATCTAGCTTTCTTTGTTAATATCTTCGTTAGCTTCCGAATCAGTATAAAACTTTGGTTTTTTGTTTTGTTTTGTTTCGTTTGAGACAGCATTTCACTGTGTAGTCCTGGCTTGCCTGGAACTTTCTATGCAGACCAGGCTGGCCTCGAACTCAGAAATATGCCTGTTTCTGCCTTCTAAGTGCTGGAACTAAAGGCTTCACTAGACAACTTTAACGGGTTTTGTCTAGATATTGTTAATAAGAGGTTAATAAAAATGGGGGGAAAACAACAGAAAATGTGCTGGTAGTGAATGATACTTGTTATATTGTTAAGTACATAAAAGTAAATTGTTGAACAGTATATATAGTGTCTTCTCATTGTGTGTAAAAAATGTGTGTAACAAAAAGTGTGTAGGTCTCTTTTTCTTCCTTTCTCTGATAACATATGTTTATACTCATATTTGTATGTAAATAGACTTGTTTTTTTAATCTAGAAAAAAACCTAATAGTGACTACCACTGAACACAGGGGTACAGTATTGAGGTCTGACATTTATATCATGTACTTGTGTTTTATTCAAATATGTTATATTAAAATACTTTTATATGCACAAATTGACACAGTTTAAAAGTGCAGCTGAGTCTATTCTACAGTGTTGTCTGGTAAAATGATGTAAGGCTCCTATGCTCATTTATGAATAATGAATTTGAGGTCTATGGCATTAAATCTGGATATTGAATTCACAAAGATTTTCCTATTGAATACATGTTTTGTTAACATAATGACTCATAACTGTAGCAGTACTTTATTTCAATTGTTTGCTATTAAGAACTAAAGATGAATTCCAATCTCAGAGGAATGTAAATTGTATTTTATTTCATATTCAGAGCGCTAATTCATAAATGCCTTAGTCAGGGATTTCAACTGTATTGTAACAAATGCCTCCATACTCAGTCTTTTCCTAGTAGCAGATGCTGATGGATCACTCACTCAGCTTCTCACAGAATCTGCTTCAGAATGCTTGTCAAGCTTGCATTCCAGAAGGTACTGTGCATCAGTTTGATTTTGTTCAGGAGAACTGTCTGCCATTGCCTACTATATTAGCTAGTGTCCACTGCTGTGCTAAAACACCACGAGTGAGAGTAACTTGGAGAGAAAAGGGTTTATTTCATCTTGAAGCTCACAGATTATCATCCAGGGCAGGATCTGAAGCCAAGAACTGAGACAGAGACCATAGAGGAGCACTGCTTATTGGCTTGCTTCTCATAGCTTGCTCAGCCTGCTTTATTGTACATAGGACTATCAGCCCAGGGATGGCACATTCCACAGTGAACTGGGCCCTCTCACATCCACCATAATACAAGAAAACACACCACAGGCCATTCTAGTCAGGGCATTTTCTCAACTGAGATTCCCTCACACACTCATTGTCCTAGCACTTAGGAAGCTGAATCAAGAAGATTACAACTTTGAAGCAAACTTAAAAAATTACAGGCCCTTGGGCTGGAGAGATGGCTCAGCCATTGAAGGCTCGGCTCAGAACCAAAAATATGAGTTCAGTTCTCAGCACCCGCAGCTGTCTCTTCAGCCAAAACAAAACATTAAGAACAGGCCCCATCTAATTCCTTCTTTGCAAAGAAAATATTAGGTTGCATGTTACTTTTTATATTCTCACGGCATATTCACTAAATCCTGTCTCAAAATATCCGTGGCCCAGTCATTAGAACTTGTCTAGTGTTATTCAGTTCCACTCAGTAAATAGTTTATCTACAAAGTAGTCTAGCATAATAATAGGCCCTAAATGCCGGGCGGTGGTGGCGCACGCCTTTAATCCCAGCACTTGGGAGGCAGAGGCAGGCGGATCACTGTGAGTTCGAGGCCAGCCTGGTCTACAAAGTGAGTCCAGGACAGCCAAGGATACACAGAGAAACCCTGTCTCGAAAAACAAAAAAAAAAAAAAAAAAAAAAAAAAAAAAAAATAATAGGCCCTAAAGGAATAGGTAATTAAATGCTCTCTGCAAATACTTCATTGTTCTTCCTAACTTCCTCCTTTCAGAAAACAATAAAGCATAAATATGGACAGAACACAGTGTGTGTGTGCATATGGACATGTTTGGACGGAAAGATGATTGCCTTGTGGGTATTGTTCCCCCATTTTCAAGTAACTGATTGCTCTTGGGTGAAGAAAGGGCAATGTGAAATCGATTGCATCAGTAATTTCTCTCCATGTGGAAGTCTGGAACATGCAAAGAGCTGGAGGACGCCTGCATCTTTTAGAAGAATAAAGCAGTTATAGGTTGTGGCTATGTTTTACCTTTCTCACCTTTTGAAAAACTTAGTTCCATAATAAGGCAATCAGAAATTTAGAGATACCCGAACAGTAGACATTAGTACTTCAGATCATTTTGTGTACTAAAATTCTCATTGGTGAAAGAAAAAGTCTAAAAACTATATGTGAGGGCTGAGAGGTGGTTCAGGGGGCAATAAGGCACAAGAATGACCTGGTTCTGGATTCCAGCAACTCCTAAAAGACAAGACAGGCTGGCATGTGTCTGTACACCAAGTGCTGGAAGTCAGGTGAGTTCAGGGGCATATTGTCCAGTCATCTCCAGGTTCATTGAGATACCTGTTCCAAATATATAAAGTTCACAGCAGGAGGAAGACACCTGACATAACCCTCTGGTCTGCATTAGTGTCTGTGTGGGCAAATGCATGTGTACACACATGCATACATTATGTAGTCCCTGAGCAATCCATAGCACCACAAGAACTGTCAAAGCAGAACCTCCCTTCTTGGGTCATTGTAAGATCAGTAAAAATGGGGTCATCTGCCAAAACAGCGAGGCCTCAGTCTACTGTGGTCATGGAAGATGGCCACAGCATCTTTCCTGCCTAAGCCCATTATAGTCACAGGAGCTGTCCAAGGTTGATGACATCTTTCCCTCCCTCAGCCTGCTGCCATTGTGGGAGCTGTTCATGGTGGCAGCACCACAGAGATGGTACCTCAGCCAAAGCTGACTACCACCAGAAAGGACTTCCCATCTTAACCCATGGGCCTGATACAAGGAAAGGGGGGGGGGGTGAAAAAACCCACCAATCCCTAAACTCCCACAAGCTCAGGACTTGAAATCCCATGGAAGGAAATATATAGCTGGATTTTCACTACTTCGTGTGTTCTTTCTTCCTCCACCCTTGTTTACCCCTTTTCTTCTTCCTATTCAACCCTCTAACACTAGAGATCCTTGAATAAAGTCAGAGGTTGGAAAGGGGGCAACCTTAGATGACCTCCTGCTGATTAGGGGCATTGAGTTCCTTGGGGAAGGATATCTAATTTCTTTTTCTTCTTGTTTCTTCTTTGCACACGGCTACATAACAAACCATGACCAACAACCAACCAAAAACCCACCCCACCACTTGGGGCCCTGGCATTTATATACCCTCTAAAAAGTCCCCAGAATTCCAAACATCAAACAATTGCAGAAACTATCTGCAGCTGACAAAATCACACCCCTGGCTAAAGCATGAGGCAAATCATAGCTGCTGTGAAGCAGCCCCATATCCCCACACCTGGGATTAAAACAAAAACATATTCTTATAATATTTCTGTATTTTTTAAAGAAACAAAAATTCCAAAATTCTCACTACAGAAGTACCTTAAGAGGGCTATCTGAACCACCATGATTTAAAGGAGAAAAGTGAAGGAGGGCCAGGGAAACTCGGGCCCATCTAGAAAAGATTGGCCCCTTTGAAAGGGCTACTCCTTACTCCCATGGCTGCTTTCCCCATACCCAAGAGATTGCAAGTGATAAGGCATTCATAATAAAGACGCAGAGGTTTCTGACTATGAAGATGGGAAGAAGAGGATCAGTACTGAGCTGAAAGTGTTGACAGAAAGGAAGGCAACCTGGGAGAGACATGCGATTTTACTTTTCTCCATAATGAAGGTTTTTTTTTTGTTGTTTTAAGTTTTTTTTTTTTTGAGACATAGTTTCTTTGCATAGCCCTGGCTATCCTAGAATTCACTCTGTGGACCAGGCTAGCCAGAGTGCTGGAATTAAAGGGATGTACCACCATGCCCGGCTTCTCCACAATGAGTTTAAGGTAATTTAAATTGAAATAGAGTCTAATGGAGAAAGGATTTAATTAGAGGGATATATTGCAATAGAATGTAAATAAGATCCATGGGCTGGAACATAGGAAATTAATGATGTGGAAAAGGTATATAAAGATATCACAATGCCTAGGTTCTTTAAGAGAACATACAGGTAGAAAATACACCTGTGATGGCTCTTGCTCGTTGACTACATCTGGAATGCACCTGGGTACACCTGTGAGGGATTTTTTTTTTCTCTCAGTTAAATCATTTGAAGTGGGAAGACCCACTTTAAATCCAGATCTTTTGAGGGGTGAAGATGCATCTTTAATCTGGGCCACACTTTCTGGTGCCAGCCTATATAAAGGACATGGAAAAAGGAAATTTGCTCTCTCTTTGCCTGCTTGCTCTCACAGGTAAGTCGATTTCTTCACTGGTATTAAAGCCTATTTCTTTTAAGACACTAGCTTATACTAACAACCACCTGGGACACCCAGCCTCATGGACTGAACAACTACTAGATTCTTGGACCTTCCATTAGTAGACTACCATTGTTGGATTAGTTGGACCACAGCCTATAAGCCGTTCTAATCTCATACACACACACACACACACACACATTTATGTATTTTGTAAGTTTTGTTCCTCTAGAGAACCACACCTAATACAATACTACAAAGGCATTTACATTTGATTTCTATTGGGGAAGAAGTGATGAAAGCATTTACAAAGAAACTGAAACAGAAAAAAAATCTTGCCATATCAACAAAGACAAATTGTCTAACACAGAAGGACAAAGAACAGGTCCCTATGGAGAAAGAGCTCAGACTATCTAATAACTTCAGTAGATGACTCTAACTTCTCAGAAGGGGTGCACTTTGCTGGTGGTAAATGGTGAGCTGGTAACCATGACACCCTGAGTTCACTCCTTAGCACTCAGAGAACAACAACAAAACAAAACAAAACAAAAAAAGAATGTAACTCAAAGATTAAAAGAATAGTAACAATAATAAGTTAGGGTTTCTATTGCTGTGACAAACATCATGACCAAAAAGCAAGTTGGAGAGGAAAGGGTTTGTTTGGTTTACATTTCCAGATCACAATCCATCATTGGACAAAGTCAGGATAGGAACTCAAGCAGGGGTGGAAGTTGGAGGCAGGAGCTGATGCAGAAGCCATGAAAGGGGTGCTGCTTACTGGCTTGCTTCTTGTGACTCGCTCAGCCTGTTTTCTAATAGAACCCAGGACCACTAACCCCAGAATGGCACCACTCACTCACTATGAACTGGACCCTCCCCCATTGATCACTAATTGAGAAAATGCCTTACAACTGGATCTCATGGAGGCATTTCTCAACTGAGGCTCCTTCTTCTCTGATGACTCTAACTTGTGTCAAGTGGACACAAAACCAGCCAAGGCTTTTTTTTTTTTTTTTGAGACAGGGTTTCTCTGTGTAATAGCCCTGACTGTCCTGGACTTGCTTTGTAGACCAGGCTGGCCTCAAACTCAAACACACAAAGATCCAACTTCCTCTGCTTCCCAAGTGCTGGGATTAAAGGTGTGCACCACCACACTTGGCCCAGTCAAGGCTTTTAACTGAAACTGTTGGAATTAGGCCCGGAGTTGATTTCTCCAGGTGGAGAGGCGTGAGAACCAGGGTGGCCCTTATGCCCATAAAATAAATACAGCAAGATCTTTTAATATTTCAAAGCTCTGGCCTTAGCTGGACAGAGTCTCAACTAGCTCACCTAAATTAATCTGACAACCTAGTCCCAACCAGCCACGTGGCTTGTTGTATATTTGAAGTCCATGGTCATGTCTGTCTTCTCCTGTTTCTCTAAAAACAGAGCCTCTTCTGTTTCTTCCCAGGGCTCCTTTCTTCCTCCCAGGAAGTCCAACTTTCCTATTCTTTCTTTGCCCAGCTCTCTGGCCATCAGCAACTTTATTATCCAATCAGAGAATGCCTCAGATAGGGCAGTAATCAGATCTCAGAACTTTGAGATCAGCATTTGAAAACCATGCATAAGACTTTCTGCAACAGAAACATTGGCTTGAGACATTTGTAATGAAAGATGAGATTATTATTTAAAAGTAGGTTAAAACTGAATCCCTGGGAACTGGAGTTATAGATGATTATGAACCACCATGCAGGTGCTAGGAATCTAGGTCAGGTGCTCTGAAAGAACAGCCTGTGCTCCTAACTGCTGACCCTTCTCTTCAGACCCCCATTTGTTTGTTTATAGGCTTTTTTAGATTTATTTTTATGTGTAAAAGTGTTTTGGCTGCACGTATGTCTGTTCCACCACATACACGACTAATTCCTGAGGAGGTCAGAAGAAGGTTTCCGATCTTCTGGAGTTATAGAGGGTTCTTCACTATCACATGTTTGCTGGAAACTGAGCTCAGACTCTCTGTGAGGGCATCAAGTGTTCTTCACCCCCAAGCCAACTCTCCAGTCTCAAATTTCTATTTTTTTTCACATTAACTAATATGAAACATTTATGGGATTTCATTAAACTTTACAATTCCTCATAAATATTATCATTTAACTTTAATCACAATTCTTGTAGGCCATAGGTAGATGTGTGGGTTGTTAAGAAAGAGAATTATATATAGCCTAACACAAAAAGACACTCAAGGTGAAGGATGCCGTTCCCACTAACCTTCCAAGTAACTTAGCCTTGGCATGAGATCAATATGTAGTGTCTAGAGAAGAGATTAGAAGAAAGAAGGGAGTAGGAGGCAGAAGTGCACAATATCCAGGCTCAGTCAACCAGGTGATACAGACAGTACTGTGAGAAAATAGGTAAATAAATGTAATGGCCCAAAGCACAAGGGTGAGGGATCCATGGCCTCTGCGTATGCATCAAGTGATAGTCATGTCCACATGGATGATAGACACATCAGAATGTACCACGTAAAATGCAACAGTGAAAAACAAAATATGAAGGACAAGAATTGATGCCACTGTAACAAGGGAAATCACGTGTGTGCGGAAACGCTCGCTTGTATGTTGTCACTTGGCTGGCATGTAGGATTTGATTTCCTTTCTCCCCCCCTTTTCTTTTTTCCTTCCCAAGCCCACTCTCCCACCCTATTCCCCCATTACCCCTTCCCTTTCTCCTCAGAAAACAGAAGCCCCTCTTCCCCTGTACCAACCCACCCCAGCACACCAAATTGCATCAGGACTAAGTGTATCCTCTACCACTGAGACCAGACAAGGCATCCTAGCTAGGAAAAAGTGATCCAAAAGCAGGCAACAGAGTCCATGTGAGAGACAGCTCACACTCCAATTGCTAAGGGACCCACATGGTGACCAAGCTGCCCATCAGTAACATATGTGTAGGGGGCCTAGGTCCAGTCCATGTATGCTCTTTGGTTGGTGGCTCAGTTTCTGTGAGCCTCCATGGGCCTAGGTTAGTTGACACTGTTGGTCTTCTTGTGGAGTTCTTGTCCCCTCTAGGTCCCTCTATCCTTCCCCCAACTCTTCTACAAGACTCCCAGATTTCCATCTAATGTTTGGTTGTGGGTCTCGGCATCTGCTGGTAGTGGATGAAGCCTCTCAGAGGACAGTTATGCTAGGTTCCTGTCTACATGCATAGCAGAGAATTATTAATAATGTCAGGAGTTGGCTCTTTCTCATGAGGTGGGTCTCAAATTAGGCCAGTCATTAAGTGGATATTCCCCCAATCTCTGCTCCATCTTAATTCCTGTACATCTTGTAGGCAGGGTAAATTTTAGGTCAAAGGTTTTGTGGATGCACTCATAGGTTTGCTGTCCCCCTCCTTCCACTGGAATTCCTGCCTGACTATAGGAGGTGGGCATTTCAGTCTCCATATCTGCCACTGCTAGGAGTCTCAGCTAGAGTCACCCCCATATCCTCCCAGGAGCATCCACTGTCCCAGGTCTCCAGCTTGTCCCAGAGATGCCCCCTACATCAGTTTCCCTTCTCTCTCCAGCCCTCTTGCCTCCCACACCCACTCTCTCCACACCTGATCCCCATCCTCGTTCCCCCTTTCCACCCCATCTCCCACCCAGTTCCCTCTCTTCATCCATTTCCGATGTCTATTTTATTTCTCCTTCTGGATGAGATTCAAGCATCCTCCATTGGACCTTCATTGTTACTTAGCTTCTTTGGGTCTGTGGATTGTAGTATGGTTACCATGCAATATATGGCTAATATCCACTTATGAGTGAGTACACATCATGTGTGTCTTTTTAGGTCTGGATTACAGCACCCAGGATGATATTTTCTAGTTCCATCCATTTGCCTGAAAATTTCATGATATCAATGTTTTTAATAGCTGAGTAGTATTCCATTGTGTATTTACATTTTCTTTATGTATTCTTCAGTTGAGGGACATCCAGTTTCTAGCCATTATGAATAAAGCTGCAATAAAAACAGTTGAGCAAATGTCCTTGTGATATAGTGGGGCACCTTTTGGGTATATGCCCAGGAGTGGTATAGCTGAGTCTTGAGATAGAACTATTCCCAGCATTCTGAGAAACTGCCAGGCTGATTTCCATAGTGGTTATATTCAAGTTTGCAATCCCATCAGCAATGGAGGAGTGTTCCCTCCCCTTTCCCCACAACCTCACCAGCATATGCTGTCGAATTAGGTTTTTTTTTTTCCTTCAATTTACATCTCCATCACAATCCCCTACCTACTCCTCCCTTCTGGTCCCACCCTCCCCCCCCAAACAGGTCCCCCTTTCAGTCCAACAAATGGCCTTTCTCGTATAACAACAAATACAATACAAAATAACAAAAATAATTAGGCCACAATTATGAATATTATAAGGCTTAGCTTACACTCCCAATGTCCAATCCATACATATTTGGCAACTGACTTTAACATTCTACTATGCAACCATCTCCATGAGTTTAAAGTTCTGTATCCAACTTAGCTTCCATCCTAACTTGCATAACAATTTAAAAAGCATCTTCATAGTTCTAGAACACCCTCTTAATTCCTAAACAATTCAAAATTTAACTATGAGACTATAACTATCTAATCTTCAACTGCATCAGAGACCTGAGAAGGATAAATAAATCTGATTATACAGGAAGTTCAGGGCCAGCAGCTTCCAAAACTAAGAAATGACAGACAACTGGCTGCCTGGACAGTTCCCAATTTCTCTCCATACATTACAGCATCAATGTTCAGCCTTTTGGCCCTGTTTCTTTGACAGACATTAATTGTAAAGCAGGAATTATGAAGGACTTGCCTACCCTGTCTTGGCAGAGCTAGGTTGTCGACTTAACTGCTTCTAAGTTTTGTCCTTTTTGGACAGCGTTCTGTCTACAATTGAAGCAAAGGATTTTTCTTGCCAAGTGACAGGCTTGCCACTAATTCAACCATCTCCAATTGGACAATCTTCGATGCTCATCATCTACTTGGAGTAGAATAGGGGGTGCTGTCAGAAGCTGACATGTCTCAACATCAAAAAAATCTTAAATTAAGAAAACACCTTTGAATGCCATATTCTACAGATGCCTTGATGTTTTTGAAGACCACCTATCTATCTCCATATATTTGGATAACCAAACGTTGCTTGTCTCTTAGCAACTTGATTTCTGGTTAACTTAGAAAATAACTGTGATAGACTACCCTAGCACCTAAGAAAATGACATCTTGAATGACTATTAGTTTGCATTTAATTATCCTAAACAGTTTATGATAGTTGCTAACAAAAGGCTAAAACTTCACATTTTCATTTTAAGCATTACCTAGTTACAATTCCTAGGTTTATATCAATATACAAAGATCAATACCAATGTAGCCCAATATAATGTTAATTTTGTATCAATATATAAAGATCAATACCGATTTAGCCAAATATAATCTTAATTTTGTATCAATATACAAATATATAAGAGCATATTCAATTATCTGTCCCTTTTTCTTTATCATTCCTATATTATGTCTATATCCCATTTTTTCTCAAGTTTCCCCCCTACATACGAGAGAAAGAAGGATACAAAAAAAAAAAGAAAGAAAGAAATCCCTGGGTCTAACCTCGAAAACCTATTTAACAAGACCATTTAACAACTTGTAACCTCTCCCCCTAAATAACAACACGTATCTGTAACCCATCAAATGACCAAAGGGGGGAGGGAATCTCCCAACCCACCTTCTGGGGATGGGATGTCACTCTTTTGGGATTATTTCCTGATGATTTGGGACATAGTAAACCTGTTTGGGGCCCAAACAAGAATGGAAAATGGTTAAGCACATTAATAGAATCATTTGATCTTCAATCCTTTTTGCTCAGCTATTTAAATGTCCTAAGAAGTATGTAGACAGAAGCTGAACTTCAGGGCTTTACTGAAGTTCTAGCTGGGACAGTCGGTGGAGCTGAACAATTTTAGTGATTTTGAGTTGTGTGGTTGTAGATTTTTGAGGAAAAAGCTATTGAGGAAGTCTGTAAGGCTGGATCATCTGGGATACTTGTCTTCTTTGGTGTCGGATCTGTTTTCTTCTGAGGTTTCAGTTGTCCAGTTGTCCCTGGACTCCTTAGATGGATGCTTTTAATCTCCTGGAAAGATAAGAACAGAGCCTTGCCCTAATCCTAACTCTGGGACACTACTTTCTTTTTGGGAGGGGGTAGGTAATATTTTTCCTGGAGCAAAATGGAGTTTTTGACAATATAAAAAGTATTATCTTTCAATTGAGATTTAAAAAGAAATTATTTTGATATTTTGGAATTAAACATACCTTTAAGTGTGTATATTTTGAGATCCCAAAGGACAATTTCACTTCAAATTTCAGCATGTCTTTTGTGAGTAGCTTTGAAATGTAAATCATTCCAAATCCTATGTGTATTGGGATCAAAAGCATATGCCTCCCAACTGATGGAATTAAAGATGTGCACCACCACCCCTGGATCTAAGTTTTTCTCTATTTGGAGCTTGCTTTGTGTCAGGCTGGCCTTGAACTCAGAGATCTGCATGTTTCTGTCTCCTGTGTGTTGGGATTAAGGGTGTATGCTTCTCAAGTGATGGGATTAAGCGTGTCCCACCATCACTACCCTGTTCTTTGTAACTCTGGAATTTATAAGCAACTAACTCTATAGTGAACCTCCTGTCTCTACTGGAGTTAAAAGCATGGGCTAACACTGCCCTTCTCAAATATTTTACCTTAGTTCCAAATTACTTCAACTATTAGAGGTTTAGAATACCAGGTTGAACTGTAGTAACCCCTAATTTATTTACAGAATTTTAAAGCTCTTTACTGCCTTTTTAATGCCAAACAACAAAAATATCCTTTATATATACGAAAAAAGCTGATATCCAAGTGTGTGTGAGGCTAACATTTTAACCTGAAATTAAGATCATTTTTCCTTTCATGCATTTGGTAAATTATAATTTGAAATTTTTATATTTTTTATTATATTTTTAAGCTCATTTACCCTTTTAAAAATAGTTTGTTTTCTCAAATTACTTTTAGAACATAGTTTCCTCCCTCCTCCTCACCTAGCCCATCCTTCATTCTCTCTCTCCCTCCATTCTTCCCTCCCTCATTATTCCTCTATTTGATACTCTACTTCTCCTCAGATGAGGTGGGCCCTCACATATCATACTCCTTTAGTTTGACAGTCATGTGAGGGCCAAGAGCTTCCTCTTGTACTGGGGCTTGATATGGCACACCATGTAGGGTAAGGTGTTCCATTAACCTGCAGCAGATTCCATGACTCACTGCTGGGTGAAGTATTTCCTAGGATAGATATGCTAGGTTCCTCTGTGTTTGGGTCTGTGGGTTGTAGGATGGTTGTCCTGTGATGTATGGTTAATATTCACTTATAAGAGTGTACATGTCTGTTTATCTTTCTGGGACTGAGTCAGCTCACGTAGGATGAGCTTTTCTAGATCCATCCATTTGGTTTCGAATTGCATGATTTCCTTATTTTTGGTAGCTGTGTAGAATTCCTTTGTATAAATGTACCACAGGTTTTTTTTTTTTTTTTTATCCATTCTTCAATTGAAGGACATATGGGTTGTTTCTAGTTTCTGGCTATTACAAATAAAGCTGCTATGAATATTGTTGAGGCAATGTCCTGGTGGTTTGGTGTAGAATCTTTTGGATATATGCCCAGGAGGGGTATGGCTGGGTCTTGAGGTAGAACTATTCCCAATTTTTATAAGATATCTCCAGATTGATTTCCAAAGTGGTTGTACAAGTTTGCACTCCCACCAGCAATGGGGGAGTGTTCCTCTTTCTCCACATCCTTGCCAGCATGTGCTATCATTTGAATTTTTTATCTTAGCCATTCTGATGGGTGTGAGGTGGAATCTCAGAGTTGTTTTGAGTTGCATTTCCCTGATGATCAAAGATGTTGAACATTTCTTCAAGTGCCTCTCAGCCTTTAGAGATTCCTCTTTTGTGAATTCTCAGTTTATCTCTATACCTATTTTTTTGATAAGGTTATTTGATTTTTTATGTATAATTTCTTGAGTTCTTTATATATTTTGGATATTAGCCCTCTGTCTGGATCTTTTTCCAGTCTGTAGGCTGCTGTTTTGTTCTTAGGACAGTGTCCTTTGCCTTACAGAAGTTTTCAATTTCATAAGTTCCCATTTATTGATTGTTTGTTTTAGCGCCTGAGCTGTTGGTGTTCTGTTCAGGAAGTTGCTACCCATGCCAATGAGTTCCAGGCTTTCCCCCCCACTTTCTCTTCTATTAATGTTAGTATGTCCAGATTTATGTTGTTTAGGTCTTTGATCCACTTAGAGTTAAGTTTTGTACAGGGTGATAAGTATGGGTCTATTTGCATTCTTCTACATGTTGACATCCAGTTAGACCAGCACCATTTATTGAAGATGCTTTCTTTTTTCCATTGTATGGTTTTGGCTTCTTTGTCAAAAATTAAGTGAGCGTAGATGTGTGGGTGTAAGGAGTTAGATTAATATAAATTAGATTTAGTAAATATCTAGGGGTTTCTGATACAGTCTCTTAATCTGGGCCATGTAGTTTAACTTGGCTGTGGGCAATTAGCTTATCAGCTTATGGACTAAAAACAAGGATGAAGTCAGGTGAAACGAGGGGAGTCTCTATGGACTAAACAAGGAGGAAGCCAGGTGAAACAAGGAGAGATTCTATGGACTAAAAACAAGGTTTATGGCCTGGCATTGTTTTCAGCTGCTAAGTGGGCAGAGCTCAGATTAAGCTGAAGCAGGTGGAACAAGGAGAGATCCTATTTAAGGACAAGTGGATGGAGTCCAGGGGGCTGCATGCTAGAGAACCCATGCTAGAGAGCTCCGATGCTAGCAAGTCCTCATGCTAGAAAGGACGAGTAGTTTGTATCCTCTAATGGAGAAAGTGCTGGTGGACTGATGGCCAGATCTCCCTGAGGCAGAAGGAAGCTGGTGAGCAGAGAAAGCCTCAGAAAAACAGCAAAAAGCCAAGGACTAAACCCTGTGGCTCAGCTTTTGCCTAGAGGGGTTTGACCTGTCCAAACAGTGGCCTGAACAGAACTGTGACCAGCTTTAAAGACCGAGGCAGAGCAGCAGAGTTGCTGATACCAAGGAAATAAGTTGGCTTACAGATGACTGAGGTCTCCCAGAGAGAAGAAAGCCTCAAGCCTTATTTAAGGTGAAGTGGCCATAGCCAATTTACCCTGAGCGATCTACGTTTGAGATATTCCAGAAGAAAGACTGCTAAGTGCATTAAAGGGTCTACCAAAGAGATTGTGTTCCTGACGACTGAGGACCTTCCCCGGAGACTGTATCCTTCTAAAGGTTATGAAAATAGTTGTAATAGTTATCAATAGGTTTAGTGGTTAGGTAATAGAGGTTGTAGTCGTTTGTAGAGTTAGTAGTTAAGTGTTTATATTTGTTATAAGTGAATATAGTTACCAATAAAAATTGTTTAATAATTTAAAAATGTTTGGTTTCATGTGGGTTTATTTCTGGGTCTTTGATTTGATTTTATTGATCAACTGGTCTGTTTATATACCAGACCATGCTGTTTTTATTACTATTGCCCTGTAGTACAGCTTGAAATCCAGGATGGTGATACCTCTAGATGTTCTGTTATTGTGCATGATTGATTTAGCTATTCTGGGGTTTTTGTTATTCCATATGAAGTTGAGAATTTTTCTTTAAAGATCTGTAAAGAATTGTGTTGGTATTTTGGTAGGAATTTTATTGAATCTCTATATAGTTTCTGGCAGGATGGCCATTTTTATTATGTTGATCCTACCTATCCATAAGCAAGGGAGATCTTTCCATCTTCTGATGTCCTCTTCAATTTTTTTTCTTCAAGGACTTGACATTCTTGTCATACAGGTCTTTCACTAGCTTGGTTAGAGCTACCCCCAGATATTTTATATTACTTGTGGTTATTGTGAAGGGTGTTGATTCCCTTATTTCTTTCTCACCCCATTTATCTTTTGTGTAAAGAAGGGCTACTGATTTTTTTAATTGATTTTGTATCCAGCCACCTTGTTGAAGGAGTTTATCAGCTGTAGAAGTTCTCTGGTGGAATTTTTGGGGTCACTTATGTATACTATGATATCATCTGCAAATAGGGATAATTTGACTTCTTCCTTTCCAATTTGTATCCCCTTGATCTCCTTTAGTTGCCTTATTGCTCTACCTAGAACTTCAAGTACTATGTTGAAGAGATACAGAGAGAGTGGACAGCCTTTTCTTGTCCCTAATTTCAGTGGAATTTCTTTAAGTTTCTTTCAATTTAATTTGATGTTGACTAGCAGCTTGATGTATATTGCCTTTATTATGTTTAGGTATGGGCCTTGTACTCCTGATCTGTCCAAGACTTTTATAATTAGGAGGTGTTGGATTTTGTCAAAGACTTTTTCTGTGTCTAGTGAGATGACCATGTGCTTTTTAAATTTCAGTTTATTTATATGGTTACATTGATGGAATTTTGTATGTTAAACCATTCCTGCATCCCTGGGATGAAGTCTACTTGATCACAGTGGATTATGTTTTTGATGTGTTCTTAGATTTGGTTTGCAAGTATTTTGTTGAGTATTTTTGCATCAATGTTCATGAGGGAAGTTGTTCTGAGATTCTCTTTCTTTATTGGGTCTTTGTGTGGTTTAGGTATCAGCGTGATGTGGTTTCTAGTAGAATTCTGTGCTCACCCATCTGGTCCTGGGCTTTTTTTTGTTGTTTTGTTTTTTGGTTGGGAGATTTTAGTGACTGCCTCTATTTCCTTGGGGATTATAGGACTATTTAGATTATTAACCTGATCTTGATTTAACTTTGAATCTGTAAAGAAAATCATCCATTTCCTTTAGTTTTCCAGTTTGAGTATAGTTTGGATTTCTTCATTGTCTGTTATTATGTCTCCCTTTTCATTTCTGATTTTGTTAATCTGGATAATATCTCTCTGCCTTTTAACCCTGAGTTGGCTAAGGGTTTGTCTATCTTGTTGATTTTCTCAAAGAACCAGCTTTTAGTTTCATTGATTCTTTGTATTGCTCTCTTTGTTTCTAATTTATTGATTTCAGCACTGAGTTCGATTATTTTCTGCCTTCCACTCCTCTTTGGTGTGTTTGATTCATTTTGTTCTAGAGCTTTCAGATGTGCTGTTAAGTTGATAGTATGTGATCTCTCCAATGTCTTTATGAAGGCACTTAGTGCTATGAACTCTCTTAGCACTACTTTCATTGTGTCCCATAAGTTTGGGTATGTTGTGTCTTCATTTTCATTGAATTCTAGAAAGTCTTTAATTTGTTTATTTCTTCCCTGACCCAGTAGTCATTGAGTAGAGAGTTATTTGGTTTTCATGAGTTTATTGTTTCTGTGGTTGTTGAAGTCCAGTTTTAATCCATGGTGGTTTGATAAGATACAGGGGGTGATTTCTATTTTCTTGTATATGTTCTGGCTTTCTTTGTGACCCAACATATGGTCAGTTTTGGAAAGGGTTCCATGAGGTGCTGAGAAGAAGGTATATTCTTTTGTGTTTGGATTAAATGTTCTTAGATATCTGTTAGGTTCATTTGATTCATAAGGTCAGTTATCTTCATTATTTCTCTGTTTAGTTTATGTCTCATTGATCTATCCATTGATGAGAGTGGGGTATTGAAGTCTCACATTATTAATATGTGGGGTTCTATGTGGAATTTAAGCTTTAGTAATGTTTCTTTTATGAAGGTGGGTGCCCTTGCATTTGGCGCATAGGTGTTCAGAGTTGACACATCATGTTGGTGGATTTTTCCTTTGAGTATGAAGTGTCCTTCCTTTTTAATTAGGGTTGAAAGTCTATTTTATTAGACACTAGAATGGCTACTCCAACTTGCTTTTTGGGTTCATTTGCTTAGAAAACTTTTTCCAGCCCTTTACTCGGAGGTAATGTCTATCTTTGTTGCTGAGGTGTGTTTCTTGTATGCAGGAGAATGATGGATCCTGTTTTCATATCCACTCTGTTTTGTGTCTTTTCAATTGGAGAACTGAGTCCATTTATGTTCAGAGATATTAATAACAAATGATTTCTGATTCCTGTTATTTTGATGTTGGTAGTGGTTGTGTGTGTGTGTGTGTGTTTCCCTTCTTTTGGTTTTGCTCATGTGAAATTTATTTCCTGTGTTTTCTTGGGTGTAGTTACTTTCCTTGTGTTGGAGTTTTGATGCGGTGATCTGTTATGCATTCTAAATGTTAATTAAGTTGCTTCCCAAGGTCTGCTTGATGTACAAGGCCATACACACGTACACCAAGTGATGCTGTGTTAACTTGATTGATAACCATTGTCTCTGATTGGCTTTAATAAAATGCTGATGCCTATGATTGGAGCAGAGAGAGAGGAGGTAGGCAGAGCTAAGGTTCACAGGCTTTTGGGGGAAGAGAAAGATTAAGAGAGTCCATGAGGGAGAAGGAGGTGGAGGAAGAGGAGGAAGGAGACATCCTATGGGTTAGATGGAAGATCATATCTCCATGTGGCCTGGAATATCAGCATAGCACGGAAAATAACATTCCAGGGGATGTATGTATTTGATACATATGGGGTTTTATTTGGAGAATAGAATTAAAAGCTAAGTTAGATGGGCTAAGATTGCATAATCAAGACTAAGGCTTATTAAAATTCATCAGGTGTCTATGTAATTATACATAAATGGCAGGTCAGGGATAACACTGCTGACCCAATAGCAATATATTCTTACTGGTAATTATTAATGATTATCTCTACACAGTTTTCCTTCTAGTATCCTCTGTAGGGATGGATTAGTGAAAGATATTGTTTAAACTTGGTTTTGTCATGGAATATCTTGCTTTCTCCATCTATGGTTATTGAAAGTTTTGCTAAGTGTAGTAGTCTGGGCTGGTGTCTGTGATCTCTTAGTGTTGTAGTAAATAACTAATAGTTGATATATATAGTTACTAGGTCAGTGGTCCTATTCCTGAACCTATAATTCATAAATAAACATACACAGACACTTGATGAATTTAAGTAAGCCTTAGCCTGGGAGTGTGCAGTCTTAACCTTCTAAGCTAGCTTTCTACTTTTATTTCCCCAGATAAAAGCCCATAATATTTACACACATCCCATGGGCTCTTTCTTCCCATGTCATGCTTCTGTTCCAGGCCACAAGGACTTCTGAGCTTCCATCAAGCCCATGTTATCCTTCTTCCTCCTCCTGCTTCCTCCTCTCCTCTTCCTGGCTTCCTCTCTCTGATCTTTTTCCTCCCCCAAAAGCCCACGAACATCAACTTCCCCTGTCTCTTTCTCTCTGCTTCAGTCCCAAGCTTATGTAACCTTTGTAGTAAAAGTTTTAATTTCTTTAGAAACATGGTTGTGATAAGTGAATGTGTTTTTTATTTTGGTCCCAAGTGTAGGATGTGAAAATTTTTGATCCACTGATTAAAAAAAAAAAAAAACTCATGTGGGGTGATCTATTGTGTGTTCTAAATGTTAATTTACTCCCTGAGGTCTGCTTGCTATATGAGGCCATATGCACACACGTACACCAAAAGATGCTTTTATCTTGCTTGCTAACCATTGTCTCTGGTTGGCCTTAATAAAATGCTGAGGCCTGTGATTTGGACAGAAAGAGAGGTAGGTGGAGCTAAGGTTCACAGGCTTTTGGGGGGGGAGGAGATAAAGTGGGAACAGGAGGCAGAGAAGAAGAAGAAACACACCATGGCTTATCTGAAAGATCATATCTCCACATGGCCTGGAACATCAGCATAGCCTGGAGATTAACAGTTCAGGGAATGTGTGTGTGTATATATATATTGTGGTTTTGTTTGGGGAATAGATTCAAAAGCTAGCTTAGATGGGCTAAGATTGCACAATCCGGGCCTGTTAAAATCCATCTGGTGTCTGTGCTTGCTTATTTATAATGCGGTCTAGGGATTAACACTGCTGACCAAATAACTATAATATTCTTACTTGTAATTATTTTAAATATTTTCTACATTTGTGAAAGGGCACATGGTGTTTGTTGACTGGAAACATCTTCATGCTAGGGACATGCTTTTTGCCAGCTCAAAACATCCTTTGATAAACAGATTCCTTAAAGAGCTCATGATCTTAGTCAGCAGGAAAATACCTAGTGTGGTATATAGCGGGATGGTTGTGATGTTTGCCAACTAGAAAATATCCTTAGGCAGACCCTGAGAGGGTACAATGAGAACCCTCAAAACAGAGGGACATTGCTTTTCCTTAGCTCTGCTTCTCATCATCTTTGCTTCAAAATACTCCAGACGCTGGTTTGAGACTTGCTATTGCTGACATTTGTTGCTGCCGTTGTTGCTGCTGGTTGAGGCTCAGGTTAGGCTGAGAGAATGGACAGCCACCACCGCTGCTGCAACTACTGTTACTGCTACAGCCACTGCTGCTGATCCGTGCTTGTTTCTGTTCTGTGTTTCCTGGTTGGCTGTGATTGCTGTTGCCGTTTGGCTGTACTGCTGGAATCATGGCTGCAAGGAGTGGAGTCAGCCCTGGGAGCTGCATCTAGAGAGGTCTACATTTCCTGTCTCTCCTAACCTTTTTTCTCCTGTACCTTGGATTGATGAGTTGGAAGGGAGGTAGAGATATTAATATAACAACAAATAAATAATTTAAAAATACACCTTCAAACCTTTAATTAACCAATCACAGAAATGGATAGCAAGCAAGGTTACACAGTATCACTTGGTGTATGTGCATGTGGGCTAGCACAGTAGGAATGCAGCAAGCAGACTTTGGGGAGCAAAGTCATTAACATTTAGAATACATAATAGGTCATTCCATCATCTTAGAGACTGCATAACATCCTCCCAGGCTCCTCTGGCTTTTAAAGTCTCTGTTGAGAAGTCTGGTGTAATTCTAATAGGTCTGTCTTTATATAATACTTGGCCTTTATCCCTTGTGGTTTTTCATATTCTTTTTTTGTTCTGCACACTGAGTGTTTTGATTACTATGTGGCAGGAGGATTTTCTTTTTTGGTCCAATCTATTTGGTGTTCTGTAAGCTTCTTGTATGTTTATAGGCTTCTCTTTCTGTAGGCTTGGAATTTTTTTTCTTCTGTGATTTTATTGAAGACATTTTCTGGGCCTTTGAGCTGGGAATCTTTTCCTCCTATTCCTATTATTCTTAGGTTTGGTATTTTCAGAGTGTCCCAGATTTCTTGGGTGTTTTGTGTTAGAAACTTTTTATATTTAGCATTTTCTTTGACTGATGTATCAATTTCTTCTTTCATATCTTCAAAGTCTGAGATTCTCTCTTCCATCTCTTGCATGATGTTGGTGATGTTTTCTTCTCTGGTTCCTGTTCTCTTTCCTGGGTTTTACATCTCCAGGATCACCTCAGTTTGTGTTTTCTTTATTGCTTCTATTTCCATGTTCAGGTCTTGAGTAGTTTTAGTTATTTCCTTCTCCATTTTGATTGTATTTGCCTATATTTCTTTAAGGATTTTATTCATTTCCTTCACCTATTTGATTGCATTTCCTGTATTTCTTTGAGGTGTTTATTCATATCCTCTTTAAAGGCCTCTATAATATTCATAAGATTAAATTTAAGTTTGTTTTCTTGTCCTTCAAATGTGTTAGGATATCTAGGGCTTGCTGTAGTAGGATAGCTGGGATCTATCTGGTAGTGCTGTATTGCCCTGGGTTTTGTTGATTGTGGTCTTATGCTGGCCTTTAGCCATCTGGATGTCCCTGGCATTGACAGGCCTGGTGAGCCCTGATACAATAGGCCTCTGAGATTGCACATAGAGCTGGTAGTCTCCGATGGGTGCCAGCCTTTAGGATTTCTGGGGCCTGGAAGATGGCATGCAGAGGATACAGGAAGTTCTTACCACTACTGGGTTTGCCTGGAGGGGCCCAGCAGGCAAAGAATTGGGGGAGGAGTCTGGAGTCTCACCTGGTAGTCCCTAATGGCTTCCAGCCTGTGGGATAGCAGGTAGAGTTGGGCCCTGGGAAATGGTGGGTGCAAGGCATAAGACAGATCTTACCGCTGCTAAGTTTTTACAAGATGTTTTCTTGAGGGGTGAGAACTACACCCATCGCCTCATAGATAGTACTGAGAAGTTTGAAGACAAGAACACACACCACATTTCAATTGCTGCTGCTCTATCAGGGTATAGCCCATCACTAAAAGAAATCAAGGCTGAAATATGGAGTCAGGAAAGGTTGTGGTCCAGATACTCACATGGCTAGCTGTGAATGGAAAGTTCAAGAATTCAGGAGTTGCTCAGTCCCACAAGGCTGGATGTCTCAGCTGGTTTATTGGTTTTTTTTCTGTTCTGTTTTGTTTTGTGTTGTGTTGTGTTGTTTGTTTGTTTATGCTGGAATCAAATAAGCAGGCTCTAATGCCATTGAAGAATTGGACGTGCTAGCAAGGCAAGAATAAGCAGGCAAAAAGCCCAATTTTTATATTTTAAAAAGGACCAGAATGAGTACAAATTTTGTGTTCTAACTCTTCAACTACTAGCTTCAAATTATACATATCAATATAATACACATACATAAATGCATGCCAAGACCTAACAATGCCCAAAAGAAAAAGGAAGTCACAGCAAAGGGACTGCTGGATACAGTGCAATGCTCAGGTTGACCAATAGGGGACAACCCTGCACCTTGCTACACTAGCCTCCCAGTCTCATAAATCTGTGAGAGATCACCCTTTGCCAGTTTCTCAGATCACTACTGGGAAAGTGTGGGGGGAAAAAGATTCTTGTTATCTGTACATGAGCCTAACAGAGTTATTCATTTGTAATTAGAGATTGTGGTGTGGTTGCTGGGTCTGTCCTGTTATCTCCAGAGTTTCAGTCTTTATTTGGTTTGTCCACAGCATTTGACAAGCTCCCTCCATGTTTTTAGATATCTAATTAAAATTGTATTGCATAGTGGACATATTAAACTGCATGCAGTTAAGCTTAGTACCACAGTCATTTTAACACAGAGTATCACATAAATTGATACTTTTCTGCACAATAAAACTTAGTTGTTTTATTATAAACAAATGTCTGACACTAGATTTATAAATAGTGTATTTGATGATTGGAGATTTAAATATAAATATATCACATTTATATACTACATAAATATAAAATTTATATATATATTCCATTTCAAGTAAGTCCACTCTCTGTGGTCATTTATAAACTATTTAAATTTCTTTTGTATCTAAATATAAAGTGGCAACATCAAAACTAATCATCTCTCAAGAAACCAATTCTCAGACTTACAATGAAATTAATTCTGAATTGATGTTTATCAATGAATTTTGAGGGACAAAGCCAGTGCTTGACATATCATCCACATAGGCACATATAATCCATTTTTAGCATTTTTCTTGTTTTTAAATTTTGTTTTGTTTTCAAGACAGGGTTTCTCTGTGTAGCCCTGGATGTCCTGGACTCACTCTGTAGACCAGGCTGGCCTCGAACTAACAGAGAATTCACCTGCCTCTGACTCCCAAGAGCTGGGATTAAAAAGTGTGCACCACCACGCCTGGCTGTTTTTTATTTTTTAGTGTATGCCGTGTGTGTGTGTGTGTGTGTGTGTGTGTGTGTGTGTGTGTGTGTGTGCTGAGTATGTGCAGGAGCATGCAGAGGCCTGTCAAGGGTGTTGGGTTTCCTGGAGCTGGGTTACAGGTGGTTGTGAACTGCCTAATGTGGCTGCTAAGAACTTCCATTCACTCGAGTCCTCTGAAAGCATGTCTGGAGACACTTTTAACCACTGAGGCACCTCTTCAGACCCTAAGTACTTCTTAAGACATCTATTTTTAAGTTTTTCATATTTATGACTTAAATGTATTTAAATTATGTCATTTAAAATCATTAATTATGCTCCAGGGAAAAAAGAATATCAACAGTAGCGTTGCTACCATTCAGTTGAACCATATGAACTGCCCACACAGTTCATTTTTGACCTAGAAAATAACAGTTATGTTAGTGTAAATTTATATAATTGTGTTTGTTTTGCAGTTTCTCTCTTAACTTGGCTAGCACACAAATAATTGAGACTATTATATTATTTGTTTATTAAGCTTTACAGAAAAATCCTGAGTTTAATCTGTTCTTAACCTTCTATTATAGTCTGACTCCCTCTTTGCCAAAATCCCTGAGAAACTTGCTTTTTAGTGCTTTCTCTGCTCCAGTTGCTCCTTCCTCATGTTTCCTGGACCACTGCCTGTGGCTGAATCCTCTACTTCTCAAGTTCTCCTCCCCTGGAGGGCAGGAAGTCCAGCCCTATTTTCTCTTCTGCTCAGTGACTAGGTGTAAATTGCTCTATTGGCATATCAGGGGACAATTGGGAAGCAATCATTACATAGCATTGAGACAGGAGATTCTCAGAATAAGGATAGCAACCAGATATAGTGGGTAAACAAATCAGCATTTGCATTACACAATACCCTATGCCTATATAGTTATATATGGTCAGCACAATACATTTCAAGAGGGAAAGTCCTGAGCATAACTCATAAAACTCTTCATGACAAGATTCATAAATTATGAGTAATGAAGAAAGAAGAGGAAAAGAAAGACAATGCCAAGACTTGCCTACATTGAAATGGTTAAAACCCTTTTATGTGTGCATTGTAGCACCAACTCTCATTTGTTGGATCTGTTTATCAGTCCACAGTACATCAAAACCTTCATACTCATTTGTACATAGGAATGCAGACATAAGGTTTCAAAACACTGGCTGGAGGTATTTTTATTCTGTTTCTCATGTAGTGTTTTTGTTTAGTTTTGTTTTGTTTTTACCTTCATTAATAACTGTCCTGGTTAATTTTTTTGGTTTTGTCTCAACTTGATATAAGTTAGAATTATTTGGAAAGAGGGAACCTCAATTGAGAAAGTGCATCTATAAGAATTGGCCTGCTGGCAAGCCTGTGGGGCCTTTCCTTGATTAATGATTGATTCTGGAGGGCCCATTTCACTATGGAAGTACCGCCCTAGGCAGGGGGTCCTGAGTTACATAAGAAGGCAGGCTCATACATAATCCACAGGGAGAAAGCTAGGGAACAGCATCCCCTATGGCTTCTGCTTTAGTTCCTCCCTCCAGGTTTTTGCATTGAGTTCCTGCCCCTTACTTCCCTTCATAATGGACTACAACAGTAAGCTCAAATAAACCTTTCCCTCCCTAAGGTGCTTTGGGTCATGGCGTTTGTCACAGTAACTCTAAACTTTATCTATATAAAGATACAGAAAACATCAAATTGATCTTAACACCTCAGATTCCTTAAACACCATGTGGTTTCCCTCTAAAAGTGCCTCATTCCAGCTGTCCTGGGAGTAAGCTGACATGATTGATCTCTTGTCAGCATGTTCCAGTAACTTGTTTCATGATCTCCCAGTACAGTGGTTTTCAATCTTCCTAATGCTGTGACCCTTTAATACAGTTCCTCATGTTGTGGTGACTCCTAACCATAAAATTATTTTGTGGCTACTTCATAGCTGCAATTTTGCTGCTGTTAGGAAATATCTGATATGCAATATAGTGGGACTCTTTGACCTGCCAATGGTTTAAATAAAGATATGGAGACTGATTAATATTTATAAAAGCTTAGGCCATTAGCTGGACAGACTCTTGGCTAGCTCATAAATTGACCTGACCAATCCTGGCCTATGTTCCACCACGCTGCTAGGTCTTTACCTCTGTGCACCTGTTCATGTCTATCTACCTCCATGTCCCGCTGGTGAATTTTCCCATGGTTGATTCTTCTTCCAGAAAGCCCTTCTCTGTCTGGAAGTTCTGCCTTTTCCCTTCTGTCTCAGCTATTGGCTGTCAGATCTTTATTAAACCAATCACAAGTGAGGAAGAATGTTTACAAAATATGAAGCAAGTGATGAGCCATAATAACAATACCAAAATTCTGGCCAGTACTCAATCACAACTGAATATACGGAGACAACCTTCACACAGTGCACAAAAAGAGCACAATGCTGGATATCTGATATGTGGCCCCTGGGGAGGTTGTGACCCACACATTGAGAAATGCTGATAGCACCTTCTTTAGCTTTCCCATGCCTGCCTTTTGTCATTTGCTCTCCCAGTGCAGCCAGATGAACTTCTGACAGCACACCTGTGACTGCTCCTACTGTACTTTCACCCTTCAGTTGCTTCTCATATGACAACTGTCTCCCTACAAAGCTCCTCATAGGCTCACATGAGCTGTTACAGGATGAACTATGGCCACCAAAATACATACATTACAAGTTTTACCCACAGGGCCTGACAGTGTGATTCGATGTAATGATGGTAAGATGAGGTCTTTAGGGTGAGCCCTAACATGATATGACCAATATCCTTACAAGAAAAAGATAGGGAGAGTCAGAGGGAATACTTCCTGAATACATAGGAAGGCAGTCACCTACAATCCAACTGATGAGAAAGACCTCAGGAGAAGACATACCCATTGAACAACACCGGTCTCAGAGTTCTAGCTTTCTTAAGTGAGAAAGTTTTATTTTTGCTGTTGAAGTCACTTACACTGCATGACTTTGTGAGGGCAGCCCTGGAAAACTGACAAAATAGCCTTTCTAGCCTTGACTCACTTTGTAATTCCTGTGGTCACTATGCTTCAGCAAGGAAGGTTTTCCCTTGGTTCTTTGAACTGTCTGTACTCACATTTGCATATATACTCTTCCCACTTTCTAGAAGTTTCTTTGCCTATTTCCTGTTGGTTTGACTAATTCTTTTTTTTTTTTAGTTTAAGGTATTTATTTTTCCCCCCAACAGCTCTCCCTTTCAGTCCAAATAATGGTTCTTTTTCTTATAACTATAAATACAATACAAAACAACAGAAATAAATAGGCCACGATTCTAAGAGTTATATGGCTTAGCATACATTCCCAATGTCCAGTCCATATGTATTTGGCACCTGACTTTAACATTCTACTATCTAACCATCTCCATGAGTTTAAAGTTCTATATCTAACTCAGCTTTCATACTAACTTGCCTCATAATTTTAAAAATATCTTCTTAGATCCAGAACACCCTCTTGATTCCTAAACAACTCAAAATTTAACTATGAGACTCTAGCTATCTATTCTTCAACCACCTCAGAGACCTGAGAGGGATAAATATATCTGATTATATAGGAAGTGCAGGGCCTGCAGCTTCCAAAACTAAAAAATGACATACCAGTGGCTGCCTGGACAGTTCCCATTTTCTCTCCATACATTACAGCATCAATCTTCAGCCATTTGGCCCCATTTCTCTGACAGACATTGGTTGTAGAGCAGGAATTATGAAGGACTTACCTACCCTGTCTTGGCAGAGCTAGGCTGTCGACTTACCTGCTTCCAAGTTTTGTCCTTTTTGGACAGAAGTCTGTCTACAGTTGAAGCAAGTGGTTTTTCTTGCCAAGAGAATGGCTTACCACCAATTCAATCATCTCCCACTGGAGATTCTTCGATGCTCATCTTCTACTTGGAGTAGAATAGGGGGTGCTGTCAGGAGCTGACATGTCTCGATATCAAAAAATCTTAAGTTAAGAAAACATCTTTGAATGCCATATTCTGCAGATCTCTTGAGGTTTTTGAAGATGCCCTATCTATCTCTTATATTTAGATAAGCAAATATTGCTTGTCTCTTAGCAACTTGATTTCTGAGTAGCTTAGAAAATAACTGTGATAGACTGTCATAGTAACTAACAAAATGACACGTTTTCATGACTATTAGTTTCCGTTTCTTAATTATCCTAAACAGTTTATGTCGGTTGGTAGCAAGAGGTCAAAACTTGACATTTCATTTTTAAGTATTACTACGAACAATACCTTTAAGAAGCGTTACCCTTAATTTTGTATCAATATACAAAGATCAAACCAATGTGGCCAAATATAATCTTAATTTTGTATCAATATACAAAGATCAATACCGATGTAGCCCTATACAATCTTAAATTTGCATTAATATACAATGATCAATACCAATTTAGCCAAATATAATATTAATTTTGTATCAGTATACAAAGTATAAAGCTATATTCAATAATCTGTCCTTTTTTCTTGTTCTTTCCTATACTATGTCTATGTCCCATTTCCAGAGTGACAGTACATATTGCTGACACTGGGTCAACATCAGCTCTAAAACATCTGCTTGCATCCGTGCCAGAGCTACTGGAATCCACCTGCTTAGCTCCAAAAACCTGCATGGTCCACTGGAAACCAGAGGCTGACACAGATTTAGGAGGCAAAGAGATTACTGGCAAGTAACTCATGAAGAATGAAAGGAGCTACCAAGCAGCTAAATCAAGGAAAGGAAGCTGTCCTCTGTTAGGAGGAAATGCTATGTCACAGTTTTTGTTCAGTCATTGGGGGTGGGGGGGTACCCCAAAGAGACCATCATTCTAGCTCAAAGAGGAGAGGAGTCCGAAACAGTTAACAGCTGGGACTGCTAGCTACCCACACTCCTCACAACCAAGCAGTCTTTTCTTCAAGGTTGATGGCGGACTGTATGCTACACTACATCTTGATGTCTGGCATTCCATTCTGCTATCCGCAGATAATCTTTCCCTAAGAGGTCTTGAGTCCTCTTGCCAATGGGTAGCTGTCACAGGAATATTGCAGTACAAAGATGTTTAACTCGGGGGGGAAATCTGTAAGTCCACTGAGGCCAGGAACCATGATTACACACTACTGCACACTCCGAAGGCTTGGCAGCCATATAGTTAGCACTCGGTAACTAGTAGTTGAACAGAGGAAAGTAAAATGAAGAAAGAGATAGGGGCTGGGGTGATGACTCAGTGGTTAAGAGCACATGCTTGCTCTTTCAGAGAACCTGGGTTAAGTTCCCAGCACCCAAATGAAGGCTCACAGGAGTTCATAACTCTAGTTAGGGGATCTGACACTCTATGTGGGCACAGACATACATGCAAGCAAAACACTCATATAAAAATAATCTAATTAAAAAAAGAATTAGTCGCCACTCTGGCTGATAGGAGACCAAGGAATAGTTCTACTCTGGGGCATAAATCAAATAAACATTTGTTCCTTGCTATTCTTCTTGGCACTGAACACACTTTGGTGTCATATAAGTGACCTGAATGTTTCCACAGGCTTTCTGAATGAGCTATTTGTTCAATTAGTTGAGAGTGAGACCAAGGTCAAGGTCATTAAATCCATTTCCTATTAACCGAATTGTTTTAGAAATGTTGACTTGGTGGACACCCTGCAGGAGGAACTACAGTGGGCAGGTGAGCTTACTGAAGATGGCCATCTGTTTTGAACAGCTGTGATGCATGTACCTTGGAGAGGCATGGCTCCAGGGGTTTCATCTCCGGATTCCTTCTTGTTGCCGATGTGCCTTCTCATGTTTGTCATTGCTGTATTCCTCATATATCTGGCATGGTGTGATTGGGCATTAGGAGACCCTCACTGCCTACAGTCTGGTGTGACTGCTTCCTGATTCCTGATTGCCCACTCTATTGGGCAATTTTCCTGCAGATCAATATGTAGATGAAATTTCATAAAACAATATTGTTTAGATGAATTAATGACTTTACAGAATTCTTGATTGGATTTAAACAGTTTTAGGAAGTTAGGGTAATTGATAGAAAGTTTAAGGAGATGGTTTAATTTGTTTTGCCAGAAAGTTATAATAAAGTTAGGTTAAGATGTTTTTGTTAGTGGCTGTGATGTAGAAATTTTAGGGAACAGTTTGAACTTCAGAAAGGCACACTCTTTTTTTTTTTTTTGGTTTTTCGAGACAGGGTTTCTCTGTTTAACAGCTCTGGCTGTCCTGGACTCGCTTTGTAGACCAGGCTGGCCTCGAACTCGCAAAGATCCGCCTGCCTCTGCCTCCCAAGTGCTGGGATTAAAGGCGTGCGCCACCACCGCCCGGCTAGAAAGGCACACTCTTAATAGTTGAACTAGGGACATTTTTTATGGTCAGGAAACAAGAACAATAGCATCCTGAATTGGCACTGGATGACGTGAGTCCTTGTTAAAGCTGGACTGGTGGTCAAGGTGTGATTAATCTCATGTACCCATTTTTGCCCTCAGCTTCCTGATATGATTTAATAAAAATTGTTTATAAGTAGATGTCCACCTTAAGGATTTAAAGTAGAAATGACTGGCTGGGCGTGGTGGCACACGCCTTTAATCCCAGCACTCAGGAGGCAGAGGCAGGCTGATCTCTGCAAGTTCGAGGCCAGCCTGGTCTACAGAGCAAGTCCAGAACAGCCAGGGCTGGCTACACAGAGAAACCCTGTCTCAAATAACAAAAAAAAAAAAAAGAAAGAAAGAAATGACTGATTGTTTTTTTTATAAAGATTTAGATTTGTGATTCTTTTAAGATTTTTATGACTGCTTTTTAAGATAAATATTAAGATAATTGATCCTTTCTTTGTAAGCACAAATTGCTGCCTGCCAGTAAAGAAAAACTGGCTGAAAAATTTACCTTGCTTGCTTACACTTTGTTAACCTATAACAAGTTGCTTAGTTATAAATGTATGTGGGTTCTTGGGAATAATTTGTTTTTTACCCATAATATGTAAAACTTTTGATCATTTGAGAGTATAGGGCAACATGTGTTTTTCTTATGTGTTTCCACTGTAATTTCTCATTTAAAGAAAAATAGAATGTAACCACATTGTGAATTTTGTATTGTTTGAAAGATTTTGCTGGGATATATAAGCTGTGGGAGAAAAAATAAAGTTGGAGCTTTACTCCATCCACCCCCCACCAAATATGTGTGAATGTGTATATGTCTGTATGTATGTATGAGCATGTATGAAGTTGTTGGAGGTTGCTCATTGGAGCCTGCCTTGCTTCATCCATTAAGTGTGTGTGTGTGAGTGTGTGTGATTTTTTTGTCTACTTTTCTTTCTCTACCATCTGGCCACCATCAATGGCAGCCTGTGCCGGGTGCCATCAGCAGCCATTCTCCCTCCTCCTTTCCTCCTTTTAATGACCTGCTGCTATCAGAAGAGGCTAACGCTGGGTGCCACCAGCTCCCAATGCCCACCAACTCTACATCCCACCTCAGTTCACCCTGTGGTCTTTGACAGGAGGGGAGAGACAGTAAGAAGTGGTGTGATTTCAGATATTCTTTGAAACAAAAGAATTTTATAATGGGGAGGGTGTGTGTAACAGAGTGAGGACAAAGAATGACGTCTCAGATCTCCAACCCACACAACAGGAAATGAAAAGATGGGGGTAGAGTTGATATCAGTTGAAAAGGAAACTATAGAAACTGGGGAGATCAAGAGTTCCAGTATAGACAGTAAGTTTGAAGTGACCATTGTACTGCCAAGGGACAATAACAAGCCATTATTATCTTTATTGTCTTGGTCAGGAAGTACATTTGCTTTCTACCGCAGAGAGATATCATCACTTCCCTCTCAGATCATCTGTCCTATAAACAACCTTGAAAAGAATGCCTGGGACACAAGCCGTCAGAAGACGCTTAGGAACGCTAACGAGGGTAGTTCCTCAATAATGCTCCTCAGTAATATCCATCCCTCATTTCAAACTGATTCCTGGGCCTGACCCTGACAGATTCTTACCTGGAAAGACTGTATTAGTTAGTTTTCTGCTACTGTGATAAAACATTACAACCGAGGAAATTTATAAAGCAAAGATACTGGCTTATGTTTCCAGGGGGTCAGAGTCCAGGATGGTGGAGAAGGCATGAGAGCAGGCAGCAGGGGCAAGGGAGCTGATTATCTGCCCTGGGGAAGAAGAGCCAGTGAACATGAAGTAGGGGCGGGGCTATAAACCCTCAAAGCCCACCCCCAGTGGCTGCACCTCCTAAAGGCTAAACAACCTCCCCTAAGCACACTAGGGACCAAGTGTTCAAATCCATGAGCCTATGGAGGACATTTGTCATTTGACCCACTGTTAATCCTGAAAACTGTAAGAGTAAAACCAGCTCCACACGTTTTGAGTCACATTTAAAGCAAGCTTTAATTAAATACTGGTGAGGACGATGGACTCTGGCCAGGATCATTCCAGAGTTCCCAGAAAATGGCCATGAGTCACATTTTGCAGAGGCTTATAAAGACATACCCATAAAGCTTCCGTATTTCCCATCTGGTCCAATCAGGAGCAAGCATATATCCTGACGTACTTCCTTCCTGTGTATCTCCCACCTACATCCAATCGTGGACAAGCATACATCCTGACTAATTTCCTGCCTGTGTACCTCCTGCCAACATGTGATCAAGCACAGCCAATGCAGTTGGGTTAAACAAATTTGTTTAGGGGAGTTAAAAACTGTGGCTTGTTATCTCCCATAAACCACAGCTTCCATCATCTCAGAAAGTGTCTGTCCTTGGGCTAGGGGCTTACAGATTAAAGGCATTTTTAATGGATCTATCTCTTAAGTACACTAAATTAGGTAATAATTAAAACTTAAAACATAACCATCATAGCTGCTGCTCAGTCAACCTCTACGATGAATATGGGCAACATAAGTTAAGACCAACCCCAGCTAACTTATGTGTGTCCTCAGCAGAGTTAAGCCAGCCTGGCCTAGTGATGTCAGCTATGTCCCCACGGTTTCAGCAGAACAGATCTCATAAGCTACCAACAGTGTCCATTGTAGAAATTTAAGAGTGTGCTCTGTCAGTTCTTGAATTAATTCAAACCCTAATGGAGGTAAAGCAGCAACTGTACAGACTATGAGGTTGCGAGGGGTCCGCTCAATCTTAACAAGACTGGTGATGAATTAAGGTGGACCTGAGTGACTATCGGGACCAAGTTTTGCTTTTCTAAACACTTCCAAGCCCTTTAAGAACATCCTTAGGGGGGAAGTCACAATGTTCTAGGAAAACAGTAAGTGCTTCCACTTCTCTTTAACAGAGACTTGGAAACAGAGTACTTGCCTTTTTTGTTGTTGTTGTTCCTCCCCATGGAGAGATCAACACTGCTCAGAGAGCCCAGGTTAACAGTAACTCTCACCTGACTTTCCAGTTTGCTAGGAAGCCTTGAAATCCTCAGCGGCATCCACTTGGAGGGTCCACTTGAGAACAGGCAGTCCAGAATGGGTCAGAGCTGTCTTGCTGAGGATAGCAAACTTCATGGGGCTGTCACATGATTTCCTCCTGTAGCATGACTTTAGGACAATTTTAAAAGGCACAGCCTCCATCCGTCTCACCTTTAGGCTCTTCAGCAGTCCATCTGCCAGTGCTGGCATGTGTCTTTCCCTTCACCTTCATTGAGTCTTGGTGTCCTGTTCCAATGGTTATAATTTTACTTTGTACCCAAGTAGTCCCCATACACCAGACCTTTTGTCTGTAAGGGTGAGATGAAAGAGACAGACACTTTTCATGTGTGTGTATGTGTGTGTGCGCACACGCACGCACATGCACACATGTGTGTGTCCCCACATATGGAGGCCAGAGGCTGATTTCATATATCTTTTATTGCTCTCCATCTTGTTTTTTGAGACAAGCTTTCACCCTGAATCTATAGCTCATCATTTTGATGTGACCGGTTGTCCAGAAAGTCCCAGGATCTAGTCTCCTCCCCCTCAGCAATGGATTACAGGTGAGTACCACCGTGCCTGGCTTCATGTGTGTGCTGAGGATCCAAACTCAGGTCCTCATGCTTGCCTAGCAAGTGCTTTGCCTACCCAGCCATCTCCCCAGCCCCAAAGAGACCAGTTGGGGTTCTCAACATTTGAATCTCACTGAGCCTCCCCCTTAACATAGTCACTGCAGTCCTTCCCAACAGAATAACCCTGATCAAAATGCGAAGGTCAAGAATTCTGGCAGGAGATGATCTTACAGGGACTTTCTGATGACGTTGGTGGCTGTGTACTTAAAAGTACTTTGTTGGTACTGAAATGAAATCCTTCTTGCAGACTGTCGCAACACAGGAGCACTGTGTTTAAATGATACTGTACATTAGACTTTTTTTTTAAGATAGTTGTTTTTCTATAGTTATCTTTGAAGCTCCAATTTCTGTCTCCAGCAGAAAATCTTCCTCATTTCAGACAAACCTTGGCAGGCCCCATGTTTGAACTGTGTATTATGGCTCTTGGCCTCATCCAGATTTGCAGTTATCTGTGAGACAATGGACCCTGAGATGTGATGGCTCTTCTGGAGGCCAGGCTCTACAGATCCTCCTCTCTGGCTCTTATCAGCCCTTTGCCAGATCTCTGCTCTCTTTAAGTCTCTGCTCTCTCTTCTCTTCTTGCCCCAACTGTCCTCAAACTGCTCAAACTGTTCCTGCAGTTGTCAGTGGAGAGCCAGCCAAGGACTGGGCAGAGTTGGGCCACTCACTCAGGCCAGAGTTCTAGTTGGCTGACGTCCTGGTGGGATCAGCATGGAGTCTCAGACTACCTGTTATATGGTGCCAGGATGCCACCAGATAGATTCAGATCTGTGGGGCACTGCCAGTTAGTGGCTTTAAGGCTTCCACAGTAGCCACTATTTAGGGTCAAGTGGCCCAGTCAAGGCCATTGCTCCAGCTTCAGCAATCAAGGAGCAGTTGCTGGAGCTTTGTGCTATGATCCTCAGGAACTGGGTGCAAGTCGGCAGCATGGCTATTCCAAAGTCCAGCATAGAGAATGGAGAACAGGCACCTATTGTCACTGTCTCCACCTGCCCGCTCCCAGTAATGACACAGAGACATTTATTATTTATGAAATCTTAGGCCTTATACCTTAGGCTTGTTCCCAACTAGTTCATATAACTTAAGTAACCCATTTATTTTAGTCTGTGTCTGCCATGTGGCCTATTACCGTTCCTCAGTACTAGTACATTCAACTACCTCAGTGTCTGGCTGGTGAATCTCCCATACCTGATTCTTTCCCCAAGTTCCTATCTCTACCCAGAAGTCCTTCCTATCCTCTCCTGCTTTGCTCTGGGCCATTCAGAGTTTTACTAAACCAGTCAGAAGGTGGTGGAGAAGAATGTTTACAAAACACTGAGACAGTTGAAATTTCATAAAAATTACAATATCAAAGTCTGGCCTGTACTCAACTCCCTGCCTGTACAGAAACCAGCATTTGAATAATACAAAGACAACTTTTACACAGTGCACAAGAGATTATCCCAATATCTCCCCTTTTTAGTCCAATAAAAGGCTCTTTCTCTAACACCAGTAAACTATATACAATAAGAACAGTTATGAAAATTATCAGGTAAGAATTACATTCACGGTGTTCAGTCCATTTGTATTTGACAACCTTGGAGAAAGTACTCTACCATCTATCCTATCTTGATGAGTCCAAAGTTCTCTACCTAAATCACTTTCTTACCACTATGAAAGCTTTCAGATCCTCTAAACTTCACAACTTGCATTTTCTATCCTTAAAACATCTTCTTAGTCTTTCAGTCTTCATAACCTGCATTTATCAACTTTAAAACATCTTAGATCCTTCACTACTTAAACTTTTAGGTCTTTATAAGCTTACACCTCTTTTGTAACGTTTTCTATTTGTATCTGATAACAAGGAAAACTGTAAGGCTATAACTATCTAGTCTTCAACCCCATCAAAGACCTGAGAAGGATAAATATTACCTGAGTAAACAGGAAGTACAGAGCAAGGAGTTTCCAAAACTATAGAAATGATAGAGACTGCTGGCTGCCTGGTCAGTCACCCAAGGTTCCTCTGCAACATTGAGGCATCTATCTTAGGCCTGCAGGCCCAGAATATCTGACAGATTTTTCTGAGAAGCAGAAATTATGAAGGACTGGCCTATCTTGTCTTGGCAAAGTTTGGCAGTCAACTTCTTCCATGTCCTACTTGTACAAGTTTGGACAGCATACTGTCAGCAGTTGAGGCAAGAACAGCTTTTTGCTCAGTGGTTAGCTTTGCCCCATTTGAATCAAACTCCATATGGAGGTTCTTCAATGCCTATCATCTTCTTTGAAGGAGTATAGGGGTGCTACAGGAACAGATGTGTCTTCTCACTGTCATTAAAAGTCTTATATTGGAGTGGGACGCGGCATAGCATGGTGCAGAACCCAGGCTGAGGAGCAAGCCCTGGAAGTGGGAAAGAGCCACTCAAAAACCCAGCAAGTGGACAGGCTCAGGCCCAAAGCAGAGGTCAACACCTTGGGGTACAGTCTTGGGGCCCAATGCGGAGGTTAGTGGTGAGGGACACAGACTCAGGGTCCAAAGCGGAGACCAGTGATGTGAGGCAGAGGTCTGGGGTACAGAGCAGAGGCCACTGGCATGGGGCACAGGCCCGGGACCCTGCCGCAGAAGCAGGCAAAAGCCACGAACGAAGTGGCTAGCAGGGAGGCACAAACATATCTGGGCCTACCCAGAAAGGTGTTGGACAGAAAGGTCCCTCTACTGGATATACAATCACTTGGAAGAACATTGCACTCAGACAGGGCAGAGGGCTGCTCTTCCTGCACCGGTACAGTCTCCCGCAGGTCTGATTACTTCAGGGTCTTGGGAGATAGCCCCAACTGCCAGATGTGGTACCTCCCGGCTACCCTAAAGAGGACCAGCAGTGCCACTGAAATGGTCCAGAAGACATCAGGAACAATCATGTAAAAGAATGAAATTAGACCCACCTTGTACAAAACTTAAGTCCAAGTGTATCAAAGACCTTAACATAAGGCCAGACACATTAAATCTATTAGAAGAGAAAGTGGGAAAAACCCTCGAAATCATTGGCAAAGGTGACAACTTCCTGAACAGAACACCAACAGCTCAGGACCTGAGACCAACAATCAATAAATGGGACCTCATGAAATTAAAAAGCTTCTGTAAGGCAAAAGACACTGTCATTCGAACAAAACAGCAGCCTACAGATTGGGAGAAAATCTTCACTAACTCCACATGTGACAGAGGGCTAATATCCATAATTTACAAAGAACTCAAGAAATTAAATGCCAAGAATCCAAATAATCCCATCAAAAATGGGGAACAGAGCTAAACAGAGAATTCACAAAGGAGGAATCCCTAATAGCTGAGAGACACTTGAAGAAATGCTCAGCATCCTTAATTATCAGAGAAATGCAACTCAAGACGACTCTGAAATTCCATCTCACACCTGTCAGAATGGCTAAGATGAAAAGCTCAAATGACAGCACATGCTGGCAAGGTTGTGGAAAAAGGGGAACACTCCTCCATTCCTGGTGGGAGTGCAGGCTTGTGCAACCACTATGGAAGTCAGTCTGGCAATATCTTAGAAAACTTGGAATAGCTCTACCTCGAGACCCAGCCATACCACTTCTGGGTATACATCCAAATGATTCCTCACCAACCACAAGGATATTTCCTCATCTATGTTCATAGCAGCCTTATTTGTAATAGCTAGAAACTGGAAACAACCCAGATGTCCCTCAACTGAAGAATGGATTACATTCTACACATTCCATTGTGTACATCTACACAATGGAATACTACTCAGCTATCAGAAACAATGAAATCATGCAATTTGCAGCCAAATGGGTGGAACTAGAGAAGCTCATTCTGAGTGAGCTAACCCAGACTCAGAAGGAGGCACATGGCATCTATTCACTTATAATCGGATTTTAGCCATATACTACAGGATAACTATACTACAATCAATGCACCAAAGGGAACATAAACATGGATTTTGTTTCCTGTCAATGAGACAATATGTCCTAGTGGTGCTGCCTTGTAGGCCCCCAGTGTATGAGGAGGCTCTTGGCCCTCATATGACTGCTGAACTGGGGTGGGGGACTGTTATGTAGGGACACTCCACTCCAGAGGAGTGGGATGGAAGGGATAGGGGGTAGAGGGTGGGAGGGTGGAAGGGATAGGGGGTAGAGGGTGGGAGAGTGGGACTGGGAGGGGTGGAAAGGGGACACTGTGATGGAGATGTAACCTGAAGTAATAAATATTTTAAAAAATTTAACTTTGAAAAAAGTCTTACATTGTTATTTAAAAATTCTTAACTGCAGTATGTAGATCTCTGAAATGTTTGAAGAGCATCTGAATAGACAAACATTGTTTGTTTCTAGCTACTTAATATCTGCTTAACTTTGAAAAAATCCACAGGAGGCTAAAGAAAGCTCACTTCTGTAATTAACTAAACTAGTACCTAATAAGACCACAAGTTTAATGGACTACTAACGTGCATTTCTTAATTATCCTAAACAGTTTGTAATCACAGTTTTCAAGGACTAGAACTTTACATATTTTTTCTTTTTTCTTTTTTCCTTTATTTTTTATTTCTTCAAGTTACATCTCAATCACAGTCCCCTCCCTATTCCCCCCTCCAGTCCCACCCTCCCACCCTCAACCCCCCATCCTCTTCCCTTTTTTTCTTTTAAGTTTAAGGTATATCTTATTTCCACCTACAGTTTCCCCTTTCAGTCCAACAAATGGCTCTTTCTCTTATAATAATAAATACAATACAAAACAACAGAGGTAATTAGGCCACAGTTATGAGGGTTATATGGCTTAGCGCACATTCCCAATGCCCAGTCCATATGTATTTGGCACCTGACTTTAACATTCTACTATCTAACCATCTCCATGAGTTTAAAGTTCTATATCTAACTCAACATTCATACTAACTTGCAACACAATTTTAAAAGTATCTTCTTAGATCTATAACACTCTCTTGACTCCTAAACAACTCAAAATTTAATTATGAGACTCTAGCTATCTGTTCTTCAACCACCTCAGAGACCTGAGAGGGATAAATATATCTGATTTTATAGGAAGTACAGGGCCTGCAGCTTCCCAAACTAAGAAATGACATACCAGTGGCTGCCTGGACAGTTCCCATTTTCTCTCCATACATTACAGCATCGATCTTCAGTCATTTGGCCCCATTTCTCTGACAGACATTGATTGTAGAGCAGGGGTTATGAAGGACTTACCTACCCTGTCTTGGCAGAGCTAGACTGTCGACTTACCTGCATCCAGGTTTTGTCCTTTTTGGACAGCATTCTGTCTACAGTTGAGGCAAGGGGCTTTTCCTACCAAGAGATAGGCTTGCGACTAATTCAATCATCTCCCACTGGAGATTCTTCGATGCTCATCTTCTACTTGGGGTAGAATAGGGGGTGCTGTCAGGAGTTGATATATCTTGATATTAAAAATTCTAAAGTTACGAAAACATCTTTGAATGCCATATTCTGCAGATCTCTTGAGGTTTTTGAAGAGGCCCTATCTATCTCTTATATTAGGGTAAGCAGATATTGCTTGTCTCTTAGCAGCTTTATTTCTGATTAGCTTGGAAAATAACTGTAATAGGCTGTCATAGTACCTAACAGAATGACCGGCTTGCATAACTATTAGTTTGCATTTCGTAATTATCCTAAACAGTTTATAACAATTAGTAGTAAAAGGCCGAAACATCACATTTCATTTTTTTTTCTTTACCTTCTAACCCTTCCATCTCATTTCTCTGGGGTGGGGTGTCCTTATATAACAGTCCCTCATCTCAGTTGAGAGGTCGTATGAGGGCCAAGAGCCTCCTCATTCATTGGGGGGTCTACGAGGCAGTACCATCAGTGAAAAGTGTTTCATTGCCCGGGAGAGAGAACTAAAAAACAAACAAACAAATAAGCAGACAAATAGATAAAAAAGACTAAAAAATAGAAAAAAATATAAAAAATAAATAAATAAATAAATAAAAATAAAAAATAAGAAGTCTATGTCCAAGGTCCCTTTGGTGTGTTAGTTGTAGTATTGATACCTTCTACTATATAGCTAAAATCCTACTATAAGTGAATATGTGCCATGTGCGTCCTTCTGAGTCTGGGTTAGCTCACTCAGGATGAGGTTTTCTAGTTCCATCCATTTGGCTTCAAATTTCATAATTTCATTGTTCCTGATAGCTGAATAATATTCCATTGTGTAGATGTACCACAGTTTTTTAACCCATTCTTCGGTTGAGGGACATCTTGGTTGTTTCCAGTTTCTAGCTATTACAAATAAGGCTGCTATAAACATAGATGAGAAAACTTCCTTATGATTCTATGAAGAGGCATTTGGGTGTATACCCAGAAATGGTATGGCTGGGTCCTGAGGCAAAGCTATTCCAAGTGTTCTAAGATATCACCAGACTGACCTCCATAGTGGTTGCACAAGCCTGCACTCCCACCAGCAATGGAGTAGGGTACCCCTTTCTCCACACCCTTGTCAGCATGTGCTGTCATTTGAGCTTTTGATCTTAGCCATTCTGACAGGTGTGAGATGGAATCTCAGAGTCATCTTGAGTTGCATTTCTCTGATAATTAAGGATGTTGAGCATTTCTTCAAGTGTTTCTCAGCCATTAGGGATTCCTCCTTTGTGAGTTCTCTATTTAGCTCCGTCCCCCATTTTTTGATTGGATTATTTGGTTTCTTGGCATTTAATTTCTTGAGTTCTTTGTAAATTATGGATATTAGTCCTCTGTCAGATGTGGGGTTGGTGAAGATTTTCTCCCAATCTGTAGGCTGCTGTTTTGTTCGAATGACAGTGTCTTTTGCCTTACAGAAGCTTTTCAGTTTCATGAGGTCCCATTTATTGATTGTTGATCTCAGGTCCTGAGCTGTTGGTGTTCTGTTCAGGAAGTTGTCACCTGTGCCAATGAGTTCGAGGGTTTTTCCCACTTTTTTCTTCTAGTATATTTATTGTGACCGACCTTATGTTAAGGTCTTTGATCCACTTGGACTTAAGTTTTTTTGTTTTCTGTTTTCCTTTATTTTTTATTTCTTCAAGTTACATCTCAATCGCAGTCCCCTCCCTATTCCCCCTCCAGTCCCACCCTCCCACCCTCAACCCCCCATCCTCTTCCCTTTTTTTTTTCTTTTAAGTTTAAGGTATATCTTATTTCCACCTACAGTTTCCCCTTTCAGTCCAACAAATGGCTCTTTCTCTTATAATAACAAATACAATACAGTACAACAGAGGTAATTAGGCCACAGTTATGAGGGTTATATGGCTTAAC
>CAJQZJ010032188.1:38437-51029 GCA_907164525.1 Lophiomys imhausi | reverse complement strand
CCAGTCCATATGTATTTGGTACTTGACTTTAACATTCTACTATCTAAACATCTCCATGAGTTTAAAGGTCTATATCTGACTCAACATTCATACTAACTTGCAACACAATTTTAAAAGTATCTTCTTAGATCTATAACCCTCTCTTGACTCCTAAACAACTCAAAATTTAATTATGAGACTCTAGCTATCTGTTCTTCAACCACCTCAGAGACCTGAGAGGGATAAATATATCCGATTTTATAGGAAGTACAGGGCCTGCAGCTTCCCAAACTAAGAAATGACATACCTTTGGCTGCCTGGACAGTTCCCATTTTCTCTCCATACATTACAGCATCGATCTTCAGTCATTTGGCCCCGTTTCTCTGACAGACATTGATTGTAGAGCAGGGGTTATGAAGGACTTACCTACCCTGTCTTGGCAGAGCTAGGCTGTCGACTTGCCTGCTTCCAGGTTTTGTCCTTTTTGGACAGCATTCTCTCTACAGTTGGGGCAAGGGGCTTTTCCTACCAAGAGATAGGCTTGCGACTAATTCAATCATCTCCCACTGGAGATTCTTCGATGCTCATCTTCTACTTGGAGGAGAATAGGGGGTGCTGTCAGGAGTTGATATGTCTTGATATAAAAAAATCTAAAGCAGCCGGGCGTGGTGGCTCACGCCTTTAATCCCAGCACTTGGGAGGCAGAGGCAGGTGGATCTCTGTGAGTTCGAGGCCAGCCTGGTCTACAAAGCAAGTCCAGGACAGCCAGGGCTGTTACACAGAGAAACCCTGTCTCGAAAAACCAAAAAAAAAAAAATCTAAAGTTACAAAAACATCTTTGAATACCATATTCTGCAGATCTCTTGAGGTTTTTGAAGAGGCCCTATCTATCTCTTATATTAGGGTAAGCAGATATTGCTTGTCTCGTAGCAGGTTTATTTCTGATTAGCTTAGAAAGTAACTATAATAGGCTGTCATAGTACCCAACTGAATGACCAGCTTGTATAACCATTAATTTGCATTTCTTAATTACCCTAAACAGTTTATGACAATTAGTAGTAAAAGGCCGAAACATCACATTTCATTTTTTTTCTTTACCTCCTCACTCTTCCATCCCATTTCTCTGGGGTGGGGTGTCCTTATATAACAGTCCCTCATGTCAGTTGAGAGGTCGTATGAGGGCCAAGAGCCTCTTCATTCATTGGGGATCTACGAAGCAGTACCATCAGTGAAAAGTGTCTCATTGCCCGGGAGAGAGAACTACTAAACAAACAAACCAATAAGCATACAATAGATAAAAAAGACTAAAAAATGGAAAAAAATATAACTAATATATAAAAAAGATAAAGAATAAAAATTAAAAATAAGAAGTCTATGTCCAAGGTCCCTTTGGTGTGTTAGTTGTAGTATTGATACCTTCTACTATATAGCTAAAATCCTACTATAAGTGAATAGATGCCATATCTGTCCTTCTGAGTCTGGGTTAGTTCACTCAGGATGAACTTTTCTAGTTCCATCCATTTGGCTGCAAATTTCATAATTTCATTGTTCCTGATAGCTGAATAATATTCCATTGTATAGATGTACCACAGTTTTTTGACCCATTCTTCGGTTGAGGGACATCTGGGTTGTTTCCAGTTTCTAGCTATTACAAATAAGGCTGCTATAAACATAGATGAGGAAACTTCATTATGATTCCGTGAAGAGGCATTTGGGTGTATACCCAGAAGTGGTATGGCTGGGTCCTGAGGCAGAGCTATACCAAGTTTTTTAAGATATCGCCAGACTGACCTCCATAGTGGTTGCACAAGCCTGCATTCCCACCAGCAATGGAGTAGGGTACCCCTTTCTCCACACCCTCACCAGCATGTGCTGTCATTTGAGTTTTTGATCTTAGCCATTCTGACAGGTGTGAGATGGAATCTCAGAGTCGTCTTGAGTTGCATTTCTCTGATGATTAAGGATGTTGAGCATTTCTTCAAGTGTTTCTCAGCCATTAGGGATTCCTCCTTTGTGAATTCTCTATTTAGCTCTGTCCCTCATTTTTTGATTGGATTATTTGGTTTCTTGGCATTTAATTTCTTTAGTTCTTTGTAGATTTTGGATATTAGCCCTTTGTCAGATATGAGGTTGGTGAAGATTTTCTCCCAGTCTGTAGGCTGCCGTTTTGTTCAAATGACAGTGTCCTTTGCCTTACAGAAGATTTTCAGTTTCATGAGGTCCCACTTATTGATTGTTGATCTCAAATCCTGAGCTGTTGGTGTTCTGTTCAGGAAGTTGTCGCCTGTGCCAATTAGTTCGAGGGTTTCTCCCACTTTTTCTTCTAGTAGATTTAGTGTGACCAGCCTTATGTTAAGGTCTTTGATCCACTTGGACTTAAGTTTTGTACAGGGTGATAAGTATGGGTGTAACTTCATTCTTTTACAAGTGGACATCCAGTTGGACCAGCACCATTTGTTGAAGATGCTGTCCTTCTTCCAATGTGCCATTTTGGCTTCTTTGTCAAAAATTAGGTGGCCATAAGTGTGTGGGTCTATTTCTGGATCTTCATTTCGATTCCATTGATATACTGGTCTGTTTCTATACCAATACCATGCTGTTTTTACAACTACTGCTCTGTAGTACAGCTTGAAATCTGGGATGGTGATACCTCCAGATGTTTTTTTATTGTACAGGATTGATTTAGCTATTCTGGGCTTTTTGTTGTTCCATATGAAATTGAGGCTAGTTCTTTCCAAGTCTATAAAAAATTGTGTTGGTATTTTGATAGGAATTGCATTGAATCTATATATTGCTTTTGGTAGGATGGCCATTTTTATTATGTTGATCCTACCTATCCATGAGCATGGAGGATCTTTCCATCTTCTAAAGGCCTCTTCCATTTCTTTCTTCAAGGGCTTGAAATTCTTATTGTACAGGTCCTTTACTTCCTTGGTTAGAGTTACCCCCAGGTATTTTATGTTGTTTGTGGCTATTGTGAAGGGGGTTGTTTCCCTTATTTCTTTCTCAGCCCATTTGTTTGTTGTATAAAGAAGGGCTTCTGATTTTTTTGAATTAATTTTGTATCCAGCCACTTTGCTGAAGGTGTTTATCAGCTGTAAGAGTTCTCTGGTGGAATTTTTGGGGTCACTTATGTATACTATTATATCATCTGCAAATAGGGATAATTTGACTTCTTCGTTTCCGATGTTTATCCCCTTGATCTCCTTTAGTTGTCTTATTGCTCTAGCAAGAACTTCAAGTACTATATTGAAGAGATATGGTGAAAGTGGACATCCTTGTCTTGTCCCTGAGTTTAGAGGAAATGCTTCAAGTTTCTCTCCATTTATTTTGATGTTGGCCACTGGCCTGCTGTATATTGCCTTTATTATTTCTATGTACGGTCCTTGTATGCCCGTTCTCTCCAGAACTTTTAGCATGAAGGGGTGTTGGATTTTGTCAAATGCTTTTTCTGCATCTAGCAAGATTATCATGTGGTTTTTTTCTTTCATCTTGTTTATGTGGTGAATGACGTTGATAGACTTTTGTATGTTGAACCATCCCTGCATCCCTGGGATGAAGCCTACTTGATCATGGTGTATGATACTTTTGATGTGTTCTTGAATTCGGTTTGCTAGTATTTTATTAAGTATTTTTGCATCTATGTTCATGAGGGAGATTGGTCTGAAGTTCTCTTTCTTGAGAGCTTGTTTGGAGGTTCTAGCAGGGGAGCGCAGCTACTCGTATACCCTTGACTGAAGACCGGTCCTCCTCTATTCGCAGTAGGTCGTCCTCTTCGACCGAGCGTGCAGCTTCGGGAGGGACGCACATGGAGTGGTGAGGGAGGAAAGGGACACCTGCCTAGCCAGCCAGATCAGCCGAATCAACCCTGGCGATCAATGGGGTGACAGATGTCGCAGCCAGATCGCCCTCACATCCTGAAGTTCTCTTTCTTTGTTGGGTCTTTGTGTGGTTTAGGAATCAGGGTGATTGTGGCCTCGTAGAATGAGTTTGGCAATGTTCTTTCAGATTCTATTTTGTGAAAGAGTTTGAAAAGTATTGGTGTTAGCTCCTCTTTGAAGGTCCAGTAGAATTCCGTGCTAAAGCCATCTGGCCCTGGGCTTTTTTTGGTTGGGAGATTTTTAATGACTGTTTCTATTTCCTTATGGGTTATAGGGCTGTTTAATCTGTTTATCTGATCTTGATTTAGCTTCGGTAGGTGGAATCTATCAAGAAAATTGTCCATTTCACTTAAGTTTTCAAATTTGGTAGAGTATAGATTTTTAAAGTAGGATCCAAATATTCTCTGGATTTCCTCAATGTCTGTTATTATTTCTCCCTTTTCATTTCTGATTTTGTTGATTTGTGTTTTCTCCCTCTGTCTTTTAGTTAATTTGGCTAAGGGTCTGTCTATTTTGTTGATTTTCTCGAAGAACCAACTCTTGGTTTCCTTGATTCTTTGTATAGTTCTTTTTGTTTCTAAGTTGTTGATTTCAGCCCTAAGTTTGATGATCTCCTGCCTTCTGCTCCTCTTGGGAGTGTTTGCTTCTTTTTTTTCCAATTCACCCAGTTTAGCTGTTAATTCGCTAATATGAACTGTCACAATTTTCTTTTTGAAGGCACTTAGTGCTATGAACTTTCCTCGTAGCACAGCTTTCATTGTGTCCCATACGTTTGGGTATGTTGTGTCTTCATTTTCGTTAGATTTTAAGATGTCTTTGATTTCCTTCTTTATTTCTTCCCTGACCCAGTGGTCCTCTAGTAAAGAGTTGTTCAATTTCCCTGTGAGTGTAGACTTTCTGTTGATTCTTTTGCTATTGAAGTCCAGCTTTATTCCATGGTGATCTGATAAGATACAAGGGGTTATTTCAATTTTCTTGTATCTGTTAAGGCTCTCTTTGTGTCCAACTATATGGTCGATTTTGGAGAAGGTTCCGTGAGGTGCTGAGAAGAAGGTGTATTCTTTTGTGTTTGGGTGAAACGTTCTGTAGATATGTTAGGTCCATTTGGTTCATGATCTCTGTTAGACTCATTATTTCTCTGTTTGGCTTCTGTCTTGATGGTCTGTCCATAGCTGTGAGTGGGGTGTTGAAGTCTCCCACTATTAAAGTGTTTGGATCAATGTGCGATTTAAGTTTTAGAAGTGTTTCTTTTACAAATGTAGATGCCTTTGTGTTTGGGGCATAGATGTTCAATATTGAGATGACCTGTTGGTGGATATTTCCTTTGATGAGTATGTAATGCCCTTCTCTGTCTTTTTTTATTAACTTCAATTGGAAGTCTATTTTGTTTGATATTAGGGTGGCTACTCCAGCTTGTTTCCTGGGTCCATTTGCTTGGAAAACCTTTTCCCAGCCCTTTACTCTGATGTAGTGTTTATCCTCAATAGTGAGGTGTGTTTCTTGTATACAGCAAAAAGATGGGTCTTGTTTACGGATCTAGTCTGTGAGTCTGTGTCTTTTTATTGGCGAGTTGAGTCCATTGATGTTGATGGATATTAGTGACCAGGGGTTGTTATTTCCCATTACTTTGGTATAGCTGGTTGTCTTGTGTTTCTTTTTGTTTAGTTGCTGTGGAGGTTTCTATTTCCTCTGTTTTCTTGGGTATAGTTATCTTCTCTGTGTTGGAATTTTCCTTCTAGGATCTTCTGTAGGGCTGGGTTTGTGAGGAGATATTGTTTGAATTTGATTTTGTCATGGAATATCTTGTTTTCTCCATCTATGTTGATAGAGAGTTTTGCTGGGTATAGTAGTCTGACTGGGCACCTATGTTCTCTCAGGGCTTGTAGGACATCTGTCCAGGCCCTTCTAGCTTTTAAAGTTTCTGAGAAGTCAGGTGTGATTCTGATGGGTCTGCCATTGTATGTGACTTGGCCTTTTTCTCTTACAGCTTTTAATATCCTTTCTTTGTTCTCTCCATTTGGAGTTTCTATTATTATGTGGCAAAAGGAGTTTCTTTTCTGATCTAATCTGTTCCGTGTTCTGTAAGACTCTTGGATTTTTACTGGCATCTCTTTTTTAGGTTTGGGAAGTTTTCTTCTATGATTTTGTTGAAGATATTTCCTGGACCATGGAGTCGGGAGTCTTCTCTTTCCTCTATGCCTATAATTCTTAGGTTCTGTCTTTTCATTGAGTCCTTGATTTCTTGGACGTTGTGGGTGAGAGACTTTTTAGCTTTCTCATTTTCTTTCGATGTTGTACTGATTTCTTCCCTCGAATCTTCCATGCCTGAGATCCTGTCTTCCATCTCTTGCATCCTATTTTTCATACTCACATCTGTAGTTCCTGTTCTCTTCCCTTGATTCTCCATTTCCTCTTTTAACTCTGACTGTGTTTTCTTTATTGTTTCCATTTCTATTTTCATGTCTTGAATGGTATTGTTCGTTTTGTACCTTTCCTTCTCCAGTCTGCTTGTTTTTGCCTGGAAATCTTTCATTGCTTTGTCCTTTTCCTGTTCAAGCTGAGTCACCTTGGTTTGGTGTTATTCATTGTTTTGACTTGTAAAATTGTGGCTTCTTTGAATTCCTTCATAGATTTAAGTTCTTCTTGAAGGGACTCTATCACTTTCCATAATGTAGAATTGTCATCGTTTTCATGTGTTTCAGCTGTGGTGAGGTGGTTCGGACTGGATGGAATAGCGTTGCTTTCTTTTGTTGGAGACATTTTGCTCTGGTTTTTTTTTTTTTTTTTTTTTTTTTTTTGTCTGGGGCCTCTGGCCATGTGTAATTTTTTTGCTGTCTTCTGGACTTGGGTCCAAAGGGGGCACTTTGGTGTAGGATTCAAGTTGCCTTATTTCACCCCTATAAGGTGAGTCATTCAGCCCCGCCTCCTAGGTGGAGACCTAACTAATCCAGGTGGTAGAGCTGTGTACAAGTAAGTTGTGGTTCCCCACCAGAAGGGCCAGTACTAGTACAAAAGTCCGATATATGACAGTTTCAAATATCTCGCAGTTTGCCCAGGGTTGGTTCCTGTAGTGGGTAAATCTGCCCTTCAGCACCAATAGCCTTGCCGCTCCCATGGCTTGGAAACTGGCCAGTGATGTCACAGCAGTAGGTTGCGATCTGCAGTCTGAAGGCACTTTGCAGCCGAGCTGCGCTCACTTCCAAGGGTCGCAACCTTTTGCCAGATAGTTGGATCATCTGTGCAAGACCTGGGGGTGCCCAGCAGGGTGGGGATTATCTCTGCGTGGGATCTGAATCTGCCAGCTGGGTATTAGATTGGAACTTACTGGGAGTCTCTCCTGGTGGGGGATGGGGGATCCCGATTCCTGGGGCCAGGGGCTTCCCTGCGTATCTGAGAGTGGGAAGGAGTGTCCTGCCCAGGGACCCTCAGTGGTCCCTGGGTAGCTGGGTGAGATTTAGAAGGGGTCGAGCCATTTATACAGCATCCTGCAACACTCGCTGCCTTGTGACTGTTAATCCCGAAATCAAAATACGTCCACGCAGGCCGCCGCCGTCTTGGATCCCCACATTACATTTTTTAATGAGCTGCAAAGGTACAACACCTAAAACAAGAGTTACAACATTGCATACATAATGTTGTCACAAAATATAACCTTAAATTTGTATCAATATACAAAAATCCATACCAGTGTAAAATACTTGAGAATAGTGGTTGCTTTCTAGTCTAAAAGTAGATTCAATAATCTATCTTTTTATCCTAACCTTCCTATATCCCCCTTCTTTTCTTTGTATACCTTGTCCCCCTAACACTAGATAGGAGAGAAAGAAGGATAAAGCTTTGCACAAGAGATTATTCCAATAGGCACCAGCAGTTGTGATCACCTCTGAGGATGTAGGACCTCTTTAACTATCAAGAAGCTGCAGATGCTTTTCTGCTCTGAAGCCTGGGTCCAGGAACACAGGCTGTTCAAGAACCCAGAAACAGGAATGGGACATAGTATTGGGTACAAGTGTCTCACCCAGGACTATCTGGTTTGTACAGCAAAGTGCTTGACAAACTGTTCCAGGCAGTATGAGTCCAGTGCCATGAAGGAGTGTGCAGCTCACGAGCTATGTAGGCGTCAGTTGAATCAAGCCACCCACCTAGGACCAATGCCATGGCCCAAGAGGGTGCTTGTCCACTTAAACCGCCAAGCAGAGTGAGCCCATCGCACAATCAGGTTCCAGTATACCGCCCCCCCACAACTCCATAGGTCTTTTGATGATAATGTGAGGAATCCTGTACTTTACAATGGTGACATCTGGTGGCCAACTTTTTGACCTCTAGACCTGTGAGAAACTCCCAGAAAAGGTGAAGATGTCTGAGGAAGGACACAAAAAGTTATCTTCTGGACTCCACATGTGTGTGCCCAAATGTTTTGGCAATCTGAGTGATGAGCACCCTGGTGCTCTCCCCGTCTACTGTGACCAGTAACTGTCTGTTTCCTTTCAGTTCTTCTAAGCTAGTTGTCATACCGGGTCCTGATGTCACCATAATCTTGTTGAGGTATAAGATCTGGGATCACAGATTTCCATGCTCAACCCAGAACAGGAAGTCTAGGCTTTACTAGTCAGCATTCTATTGCTGTGGTAAAACACCATGGCTGAGGCAAACTATGGAAGAGTTTATCTGGGCTTCCAATTCTAGAGGAATAGAGTTCATCATGGAAGTGAAGCAAGCATGGGAGCAAGTGACAGGCATGGTGGCAGGGGCAGGGAGCTGAGTGTTCACATCTTCAAATGCAAGCGTGAAGCAGAGGGAGCGAACAGGAAGAAGAATAAGGATTTAAGCTCAAAACCTCCTCTCAGTAACACACCTCTCCCAGCAAGACTGTACCTCCTAAATCTCTCCAAACAGCACCACTGACTGGGGACCAAGTCCAAATACTTGAACCTACAGTGGGCATTTCTCTTTCAAATCACTAGATGGGCTCCAGGCCTTTGACTCCTCTCACCCCATGTCCTCCCAGGGCTGCTCTTCACAAGCTCCAGTTCCTCCTTGAGGGCTTACATTTCCATGTCTAGCTGCAGCCTCCTGGTGTTGTTATCTCGAGTGTCCACGCCCTTCCAAGTCCACAGGTGCCACTCCAGACTAGTGCACGAGCAGTTATGTCCGTACTCAACTCTAAACTCATCAGTGGCATGGTGGGGACTATTGATATGCAGATGATGTGGACATTGTCTGAATCCACAGGTGCTCAGTGGTCTTGAAGTAGGGCCTCCAGTTCCTGACCCCTGGCACACCTTCTCTAGATGCTCCTAGAGTTTGCTCTCCAGCCTCTTGTTCTCAGTCTCCAGGCTTCTTACCCTGTCCAGGTAGAAGGGGAGGTGGTTGTTCAGGTGTTGCATGGTGTCTCTGGTCTGGATGTCACCCATTGCCAACAGACGCCCAGACTCTGAGCCACCCTAGATGCTGGTAGATCAAGACATGGAGCACTAAGTATATTTAAGTATATACTTGGCTTTTTGTCCCCCTTAGGAAAGCCTGGAGATGAAGTTATTATACGGTTCTACAATTTAACCAGTTTTTGTGGTTCTGGTGATCAAGCTCAGGGCCCTGCACATGCTAGGAAAGCACTCTACCACCCAGCTGTGTCCTCAGGCACCATGGTTTTTTCAGTCTGATGTTTATATAGGAGACAACACCTCATTTAGCTTACATGCAACATTCAAATGTGTCATCACTATAACACAGACTCTCTTTAGGCATAAAATATAGTATTAAACTTAAAATAGTTCTCAGCCTGGCCTGTTGACCAAACACAAACAGTTTTTCATGATTGACCAGGATTGACATCCCATTAAAGTTGGACCATCTCTCTGTCCATAAAACCACAACAAACCATGGAGCATTGCTGATTTGGAACACCTGTATGGTCTGAGAGTTCTCCAAATTGCCATCATCTGTGGGAAACTCATTGTCTTGAATGTTCTCTCCTATTTACCAAATGGATGTTCATGACCAAAAACCCTGAAGTAGTGTGGATTAATACAATAACTCCTCCACAAGAGGGCTTTTCTTTACTTCTTAGGATTGTACACTGATTCAGCAGCTAGACTAATATGTTTCCTAATTGTAAGAATCTTTAAAAGTTCTGATTAAGGGCCAGAGATGGCTCAGAGGTTAAGAGTACTGGTTGCTCTTCCAGAGGTCCTGAGTTCAAGTCTCAGCAACAACATGGTGGATCACAACCATCTATAAAGAGATCTTGTGCACTCTTCTGGCCTGCAGGCACACATGCAAACAGAACACTGTAAAATAAATAAATAAATAAATTTTTTTAAAGTCTTAAACTGGGCGTGGTGGCACACACCTTTAATCTCAGCACTCAGGAGGCACAGCAGGTGGATTTCTGTGAGTTTCAGGTCAGACTGGTCTACAGAGTGAGTTCCAGGACAGCCAGGGCTATAGAGAGAAAGACTCTGTGTTAAAAGAAAGAAAGAAAGAAAGAAAGAAAGAAAGAAAGAAAGAAAGAAAGAAGTTCTGATTAAGCTCAAGTAAATGAGAAAATTACAGAACACCTGCACAGAAATGCTGTATTTCAGTACCTATTTTATTAACACTCAAATCATTTTTTGTTTTATTATATCTAACAAAACTCATAATGTATAATAATAGATTAGAGAAGATATATCATACATAATTTGAACTATGTACAAAGTCTTGACCAATTGAATGCAGAGATACCGTATATGGCTTTGCATGCACAGCGTGAGAATAAATATTAACAAAATGCAAAGTAACCAAAGACAGTAGGTTATCATGAGACATTTCCAAGCTAAAACCAGACAAGTTTGGGGGGGATGTTCCCTGGATGGTCATGCCGAGTTCACTGGTCCAAGACTTCAAAAGCATGTCAACAATAGGGGTGGCTGTGGGCCAAGGAAGATATGATCAAAATATGTTGCAAGGAGGAAGAGAACAACTGAATCTCTTCTCCTCCTGTCTGCACACAGTGTCCTCATTGATCATGGGCCAATTGGTAAAATACATCTTTATTTGCCAGGGGTTACTTTAAGTCACATACATTGTCTTGATTCTGAAATTAGAATGCCCACTGCAAATGTGTTACTAATAGCCCACATTCATTGTGAAGATTAATCTCCCTTCCCTTGGGAGAAAGTCACTGTGGGCCTGAGGGCTGTCATCTTCTCTGGTCCACACTGGTCCTCTGCTATTCCCATGAACACCTTCTGACCTCTCTGGGACAGAGTGCAGAGAGAGAGGAGAAGCAACTCAGACAAAAAGGTTTTATTTTGTTGATACTATGGCAAGATGACTTCGTGTCCACTGGTTGCAGAGAAGGTTTGGGATGGGGTTGTCAGTCTCCTAGGGGGTTGGGTACTCGCATGCACTTTAGCAGGGACAGAGGTCAAAGGACAGCTGTAGGGTCATTCCTCATATACCTTTTCTTGAGTCTCCATTGACCTGTTAATGTGCCGAGTAGGCTAGCCTAGCTAGCCAACAAGCTCGAGGGATTCGCCTGTGTTGGCCTCCCATCTCACCATTGTTGGGGTTACAGGTGTATCCCAACCTGCCAGGTTTGGGGAAATCCAAAGTCCAGTTCTCACATTGGTGAAGCAAGCACTTGCCACCTGAGACTTCTTTCCAGCCTGTGTGTGTGTGTGTTGGGGGGGGGTGTTAAAATACCCCAGACCCACACACAGCATCTTTCTTTTTGAAAAGTATTTATTGTGATTGTGTGTATTGCATGATATATGTATGAAAGCATGTATGCCATGGAATAAATTTGGAGGTCATGTGACAATTTTTTGGAGTCTGTTGTCTTCCACCTTTACGTTGATACCTGGGCATTGAACTCATATCACCAGGTTTTATGGCAAGCTCCTTCACCTGATGAACCATCTTCTTAGTCCAGGAATTTCTGATTTTAGAGGTGAAGGCCCAGTTGGCTTAGGCCTGGCATCCTTGGCCTCCTGACTCTGCTGCCTTTCCTCTGGAGGAACGAGAGGGGAGGGGTGGAGGGGGGGAAGAAGAGGTCATCATGGACTGTTCCCTAAGCTTTCTCGGGAAGCCTGACTTGGAAAGCCAAGCTCCAAGAGTGCCTTCTAATCCCAGGGAGTCGCCCACAAGGCCTACACATGCCTGAATCTACCTTGGATATTGTTCCCAAGCTTCCTCAGCAAGCACCGCCCCCCATCCAGTCCCCAAAGGATTACTCAGCTCCCACAGCCACTGGCAGAGAGAGGTAGTCTCCCAGCTTGCCTCCCCCCAACCCCTTCTCACCTCTCCCAATCCTGTCCCTTCTGCTACCCAAGCCCATCAGATCACAAAAGGGTCGACACCTACCTTGTCTAACAGGAGAGGCCTTGGAGCTCCTGCATCCTTTGCCCCGCTCTTCTCCCTTCTGGGCCTGGGGCTGCTCTCTCTTGGAAGGAGACAGGCTGAGCCTATCTAAAGCCACACCTCCATTCTTCTGGACTTCTCTCTGGCCCATGTCTGCTCCCAGATACTGGCCTGTGCCTCCTTCTTTGCCTGGAGCTCAATGGAACATGTATGTACCTGACAGTAGAGAGGACTGGTTTTAAAGTAGAGCCCAGCTCTGGCCACGCCCCCAAACTGCCACACCCAAGGCCAGGGGCTAAATTCAATCAAACATTCTTCTTTTTCTTCTTCTTCTTCTTTTTCTTCTTCTTCTTCTTCTTCTTCTTCTTCTTCTTCTTCTTCTTCTT
>CAJQZJ010032188.1:1111-22917 GCA_907164525.1 Lophiomys imhausi | reverse complement strand
TCTTCTTCTTCTTCTTCTTCTTCTTCTTCTTCTTCTTCTTCTTCTTCCTCCTCCTCCTCCTCCTCCTCCTCCTCTGTGGGCAGAGACTGAGGTGGAAAATAGTAAGAGAACCACAGGGGTAAAATTATATTTCAAAGTGTTATGGAGTCCACTTAAATACAACACAACTCAAACACTAGGCTAATGAAGATGACAAAAATGTATTTGTAATGAAGCCCCTACTAATTGATCAGGGCTGCAGAACAGACTCAGAAGCTGAACTGCAACCCTGAGCCAGAATGTCACAGAATATTTAAGCTTGTAAACCACAAACATCTCTGCCAAGTTATTGTTACATTTTTCCACCAATCAGGATTTAGTGATAGGGGCTTTCCTTATGTGGTTGATCTAAATCAATTTGATTTACAGCCATACCAATCAAATCCACTTGTTCTTTTGTAGTTATTTTGTAGTCATTATGTTTGGGAGAGCAAAAGATGAATAATGGGAGCTGTGGTTAAGAACAGTCATTAAGTTCTGGAACAGAAGATAAGATAAACTGTTCAGTTATTGGGAAGTCACCAGCTCCCCTAGGTCCTGGGACCTTGAACTTAGTTTTTCCTATGATTAAATGGAATGTTGTTACAGAATATTTGATCACTATTGTGAACCCCAAGTTTGTGAGTTGAAAATTTTGTTTTTAATTATAGGATGGCTCAGCCTTTAATCCTAGAACTTTCTTTTTACTGTAGACAAATGGTTATGGTGTTGCTCACCTCTAAGTGCACACCTTTAATCCAAGAACTTTCTGCTTATTGTAAACAAGTACTTATGGTGTGGCTCAGCTCTAGGCACACATCTTTAATATAAGAGCTTTCTATACACAGGATTAAATAAAGTTAACCCTAGGTCAAGAGGTGGAGCAAGAAACCAGCTGACAAGGATTAAACAGAAAGGAGGAATGTTGAGTTAAGAGTATTTAAGACAACTCAGAGAAGAAGTTGGGAGTTCTTTTTTATTGGTTCTTCTTCCTTTGAGTTTTTTTCATTTATAACAACAGAGTCTGAAAACAAAATGGCAATACTTAGGGCAAGTTTCTTTTATTTGTTTCCAACAACATCACAGAAATTACATGAAGCTAGTTTCAAATACTTTTTCTTAGTGAGAACAAAATTATGGTGATTAATTGTGTGTCAGAATGTCTATGATAAATGCCCAAATGAAGGATTTTATTTATTCAAGGGAAAAAAAGTAGTCACAGAATTAAAAGACCAGGTTTTCATTTGAAAAGTAAATATATTTGACTCCATAATTACCCCATGCTGCCTGAAGGATGAATGAAGTCCAGTGTTAATGTCAGTGTCCAGGAGAATGATTCACAGGGTGGGTAAGACAGTTGCACGGCATACATAACAGTACTTCCCTTTAAACATCTCTCTTGCCCCAATTCTTGCATCATATGGAAAATGGTCTACTCTTTCTTATGTCTCACATCCAACTAAAGAGATTTTAGAAGCTGGATGATTCCCAGGACAAAAGACTGAGGAAGGAGCAATTGCCAATAGAGGATCATATAAATGTGGCTCATATGTAGAGGAGTACACTGGAAGCACAGCCTCATTCTTCATCAGAAAGATTTTTTGTGTGGTGTTTTTTCAGTGCTGGGGATTGAACCCAGGGCCTTGCACATGATAAGCAGGTAGCTCCACCAACTGAGCTACATCCCAATGCTATAAAGTTGCTTTCCCTCTCTTTTCTATTGTATGTGTGTGTGTGTGTGTGTGTGTGTGTGTGTGTTTTCTGAGGATTGAACCCAGGGCCTACTAAAAGCTATACAAACACTCTAGCACTGACCTGTGACCCAAGATCTTTTATATTGGGAATGGTTTACTGAAGTTTCTATCTTGATCATGACGGAGCAATGAAGCTTCCAGAGTGTGGGAACCTTTACTGAGGAGAGGAGGTCTCTGAGAGACACATTGCCCAAGATTCACCTGAAACACTTCAAGGACATGTGGCACAGCCATATCCACCAGAAAGGGCAAGAATCATGAAGCCAGCATGACACCATTTCAGCAAAGCTGAGCAGACGTCTGCTGCAATCACTTTCCTTCTATCTCTAACTTTTGGGTTTCAGTCTCTGCTTGTTGCATTATTGGGGATTTTCTGCATTATGATTCAATTTATGTCTTTTCCTGAGAAAAATTATGTCTGATTCCTAAATTCCTGAATCCTAAAATTAGCTACCTGTCCACTATTTGGAAGTCTTCCTTGTTCCCTGAATATTAAGCACAGAGAAGCACATAACTAGATGAGGTCGTGACTCCAGGAATCTTTTGGGGGTATCTGTCCTGAGATAACTAACTCACACAGTATAATTGGTGCATGGTAAATAGAGACAAACCCTGACTGGCCAGGAAAATAGGCTACAGGTTCAAGATCTCTTTTTATTATAGGTTTTGAGGTCTCTAAAAATGTAGTTTAAAATAGGTGGTCATAAAGGGCACACTCCTGAAGGAATAAAACTCAGTAAATAAGATTGGTTAAAATAAACTTTTCTACTTTATAGTGTAGATGAAACACATAGTAAAAGAAGTTAGGTATTGGTATTTGCTATCCATGAAAAGACCAGTTCAGATATTTTGTTTGTCTGGAATGCTCTCAAACTACAAACACAGCCAACCTAAAAGCAGGCTGTCTTATAATATGTTTGCTTTGGAGGAGACATTCTTTAGATTCTTTAAATTGGAGTTACAAGGCTGATAAGAAAATCTGTTCTGTTTGTATTTTCTAATTGCAACTGACCTTGTAACCCTGGGCATGTAATGAAAAATCAAACACTCTGTACCACTTGGATGATCACTAGTCTGTCTTTGTTCTGTGAAACTTGGATAAAGAAGTCCCTGGTTTGGTGCTTCCAGTCATGGAAGCAGAAGTGGTCTGATTGGTAGCTTTGAGATTCCCCTGACCATGGTGCCTGGTCACTTCTTCCCCTCGAAGACTCCTTATCTCCTCTATGGGACTCTGTGTCAGCAACGACCCCCCTTGGAAGGCCCCACCACCCCACCACCACCTCACCGAGGAAGGCCCTCAGGCAGACATGAGATGGTCTTCCCTTGAGGACATTGTTTTGTAGGCAGAATAAATGGATGGCTCATCTTTTGGGAGTGGTGATGGCAGAGGGTTATATATCCTGGAGAACCCAGGGATGGGATGGGGGAGTCACTGCATTTGGCCAGGCATTTATCCAAAAGGCAGCTCTCAGGCATGCCAACAAGATGCTCAGATCAGTTTGCAGCCTATGTATATCAAACCAGGAGAAGTAAACACAAATCTCACCCATGAATTTGACTTCAGGGATCCAGAAGCCTAATTAGCAGCCAGTGAGAATCTAGGTTAAAAATAAAGGTCTTGTTGAGTGATGGTGGCAGAAAGGCACCTTTAATCCCAGAACTTGGGAGGCAGCCAAATCTCTGTGAGTTCAAGCTAGCTTGATCTACAAAGCAAGTTCCAGGACAGCCAGGACTGTTAAACAGAGAAACAGTCTTGGAAAACAAACAAACAAATAAAAAAACAAAGTTATGTATTTCTTACCTATGCTAAAGTGTGATTGGCATTTTTAGTGAAAATGAAGGAGTTTATTAATGACTTTGCAAAGCCAGGTGTCACTTGAGAATAGCAGGCATGCTGATTGGTTACAGAGAGAATAGTTTTGGGGGTTTTGTTTGTTTTAATTACCATAATGCAAGCTTCTTCCTCCATTTCCTCATTGGCTGGTGTCTTAGTTAAGGTTTCTATGGCTGTGGTGAAACATCATGACCAAAGCAACTTGGGGAGGAAATGGGTTTATTTGGCTCAAACTTCTGTATTGGTGTTCACCACTGAAGGAAGTCAGGACAGGAACTCAAATAGGGCAGGAACCTGGAATCAGGAACTGAGCCAGAGACCATGGAGGAGTACTGCTTACTGGCTCATGTAGTAGGAAAATTAGTAGAGTCATTGTAACTAGGGTAAACATCAGAATGAAGTAGTTTTCTGGAAGTATTTAGACCTTAAAGAAAACAATCACTGTTTTCTATGATTTACAGAGTTGTTTTTCTGAAAGAGTTTTACAGCCTTTTCATGACTTTAGTCACAAGATACTAATGGCAAGCCAGTGAGGTCCTGCATTATTGAGTACTGCAAACCGTGCACAATAAGGACTGAAATTGCAAGGGTGAGGTGTTCCTTCAAGAAACACATAGATTAGATCTGGGTTTTGGTGTGAGGAACCTGTTTTACTCTAAAAATAATTTTTGTGTAATAATAAATGTGCTTCTGAAAATTGTTCAGGGTTCAGTCCACACAGACTATCCGTCTCTGCTGCTAGCAAAGCCTTATTACACCCTTGAACATCTCTCTTTTCAGTAGTCCTGCATGACTCAGAATACCAACAGGTTTGCTGCACATGACGTGTTCAGCCTGCTTCTGATAGAGCCAAGACCACCAGTCCAGGGGTGGAACCACCTACAGTTGCCTGGGCCCTCCATACCCATCACAAATGAGGGATCTTATGGGGCATGTTCCCAATTGGGGTCCCCTCCTTTCAAATAACTCTAGTTTGTGTGTCAAGCTGACATAAGACAAGCCAGCACATCTTATTTAATAAAGAGATGTCGTTTGGTTTTCTACTGCTGTGATAAACAATAATGACCAAAAGAAGCTTGGGAGGAAAGGGCTTTTGTCATACACATCCTGATCATAGACCATCACTGAGTGAAGCCAAGGAAGGAGTTCAAGCAGGGCAGAGACCATGAAGGAGTGCCGCTTACTGGCTTGCCCCTCATTACTTACTAAGCCCCCTTTATTATACGCTCCAGGGCCACCTGTCCAAGGATGGTATTGTCCATAGTGGGATAGTAGCAAGTCAATCATAAATCAAGAAAATCCCCACTACAGACTTGCCCACAGGCTGATCTGATTGAGGCAATTTCTCAACAGACGCTCCCTCTTCCCAGCTGTGTGAAGTTGACAAAAACAACAAAACCACCCAGCACAGGTGGGTACAGTCTTCTATGTTCATTGGCATTTAAAAATTCTTAGAGGCCTTTTTTCTGGTGGCAGCCATCAGGTGAGCCAAAATGGGTGCATACAAATACATCCAGGAGCTATGGAGGAGGAAGCAGTCTGACCTGAGGCGCTTTCTGCTAAGGGTCCACTGCTGGCAGTACCGCCAGCTCTCTGTGCTACAGAGCTCCCGCCCCACCCGGCCTGATAAAGCTCGAAGGCTGGGATACAAGCCCAAGCAAGGTTATGTCATTCATAGGATTCGTGTCTGCCGTGGTGGCCGAAAACGTCCAGTTCCGAAGGGTGCAACTTACGGCAAGCCTATCCACCACGGTGTTAACCAGCTAAAATTTGTCTGAAGCCTTCAGTCTGTTGCTGAGGAGAGAGCTGGATGCCATTGTGGGGCTTTGAGAGTCCTGAATTCTTACTGGTTTGGTGAAGACTCCACATATAAATTTTTCGAGGTTATCCTTATTGATCAATTCCATAAAACTATCAGAAGAAATCCTGACACCCAGGATCACCAAGCCAGTCCACAAACTCAGAGAGATGTGTGGGATGACATCTGCTGGCCGCAAGAGCCGTGGCCTTGGAAAGAGCCAAAAGTTCCATCACACTATTGGTGGCTTCTGCCGTGCAGCCTGCAGGAGGCGCAATACTCTCCAGCACCACCGCTACCGCAAATACACGTAATATTTGTAAAATTCATACCCAATAAACAATTTAGGACAGTCATGTCTGCTTAGAGGTGTTATTTGTCTGTTAAAACTAGTCTGCAGGTTGTCATGTGTGCTTTGTGGGAGTAGCAGTTAGGGTGCAATAATAGCTGAAGATTACAAATGATGGTGTATCTTGTGTCTGATAAACTGTTTTATCTGCTTATGAGGTTAAGTGTATTTATGCAACATGGTATCCTGTGTAAAATCCTGTGAAAAGAGTTCTGAGACTAGCCCCGGATGTGTTTGGTATGTGTGGTAGAACCTACAGTTATTGGGATGATAACGATCTTCTGGTTCACTGAAGTGGCTGCCCTCTTGGATGTTTGATGAGTATGACTTTATAGAGTTGGATTTTGCTTAGAAATGTGTAGCAAGAGAGGCTTTCAGACCTGTTTTGTGAATATGCATAGAAAGGTGAGATCAACTACAACCCACATTCTGAAAATTGAATCCAGTGTTCCATTTTCAGAAGAACCAGGTAAACTTGTTGGAGGGTTCCAGTTCTGTTGGATCTCTGGAGGATGAGTTTGATGCTGAGTGGTTTGTGTTGACACTTGTAGATTTTGGATCTGGTAGAGATTGAACATTGGATAGGGTGGGGCATATTTAGGGGTGGTATGGTAAGATTATGCCTGGGGCAGATTGTTTCCTTAGAATTTGTAAGCTAGTTAAGGTTACCATATGGGGTTCAAATTAACACCAACCAAACTTAGAAAAAGTTATGGCAAGTTAGTATGCAACATTATGAAGCTTCTACCAGCTGGATGGTGGTATATGCCTTTGATCTAGCACTTGGGAGGCAGAGGCAGGCAGATTTAAGTTTCAGGACCACCAGGGCTACATAGAAACACCCTGTCAAGCCAAGAAAAAGAAAACCACAGGCTTCCAGTCAATTTATCTTGGGAATAAGAAAAGTCAGTTGGCAGTGTGATTTCATTGTTTACCATCTACTCTTAGGTAGTTCCTGGAGTTTCTGTTCCCTGGTATATTCCCTGGATTCTACTGACATTTCACAAAGGCCATACATACCACCATATTGTTTAATTTCTGTTCCATGTCTTGAACTAGTTTCCCACAGGGAATTGAGTATAGAAGAAATAGACAGTATTCTCCTTATCACATCAGGGTTTGCTGGTTTGAACAGCTGGCTTGATATCAAAATATAATTGATGTTTTTTCTTTTTTATTTCTTCAAGTTACATCTCAATCACAATCCTCTCCCTACCCCCCCTCCAGTCCCACCATCCCACCTTCTTCCCCTTTAACCCCCACATCGACTTCCTTTTTTTTAAGTTTAAGGTATATCTTTTGCCCCCCAACAGCTCCCCCTTTCAGTCCAACAAATGGCTCTTTCTCTTATAACAACAAATACAATACAAAACAACAGAAATAATTAGGCCACGATTATGAGAATAATAAGGCTTAACATACATTCCCAATGTCCAGTCCATATGTATTTGGCAACTGACTTTAACATTCTACTATGCAACCATCTCCATGAATTTAAAATTCTATATCCAACTCAGCTTCCATCCTAACTTTCATGACAAATTTAAAAACATCTTCTTAGATCCAGAACACGCTCTTAATTCCTAAACAACTCAAGATTTAACTATGAGACTCTAGCTATCTAGTCTTCAACCACATCAGAGACTTGAGAGGGATCAATATTCTGATTATACAGGAAGTGCAGGGCCAGCAGCGTCCAAAACTAAGAAATGACAGACACTGGCTGCCTGGACAGTTCCCAATTTCTCTCCATACATTACAGCATCAATCTTCAGCTGTTTGGCCTGGTTTCTCTGACAGACATTGATTGTAAAGCAGGAATTATGAAGGACTTGCCTACCCTGTCTTTGCAGAGCTAGGCTGTTGACTTACCTGCTTCCAAGTTTTGTCCTTTTTGGACAGCATTCTGTCTACAATTGAAGCAAGGGATTTTTCTTGCCAAGTTATAGGCTTGTTACTAATTCAACCATCTCCAATTGGAGATTCTTCAATGCTCATATTCTACTTGGAGTAGAATAGGGGGTTCTGTCAGGAGCTAACATGTCTCAATATCAAAAAATCTTAAGTTAAGAAAACATCTTTGAATGCCATATTCTGAAGATCTCTTGAGGTTTTTGAAGACCACCTATCTATCTCCTTATATTTGGATAAGCAAATGTTGCCTGTCTCTTAGCAACTTCATTTCTGATTAACTTAGAAAATAACTGTGATAGACTGCCCTAGTACCTAACAAAATGACATGCATGAATGACTATTAGTTTGCACTTCTTAATTATCCTAAACAGTTTATGACAGTTGCTAACAAAAGGCCAAAACTTCACATTTCATTTTTAAACGTTACCTAGGTACAATACCTTAAAAAGAGTTAACCCTAATTTTGTATCAATATACAAAGATCCCTGCTCTACAATAAATGTCTGTCAGAGAAACAGGACCAAAAGGCTGAAGACTGATGCTGGAATGTATGGAGAGAAAATGGGAACTGTCCAGGTAGTCACTGGTTTGTCATTTCTTAGTATTGGAAGCTGCAGGCCCTGCACTTCCTATATAATCAGATATATTTATCCTTCTCAGCTCTCTGAGGTGGTTGAAGAATAGACAGCTTGAGTCTCATAGCTAAATTTTGAGTTGTTTAGGAATCAAGAGGGCGTTCTAGATCTAAGAAGATGGTTATAATAGTGATGCAAGTTAGTATGAAAACTAAGTCAGTTATAGAACTTTAAACTCATGGAGATGGCTAGAAGGTAGAAGGTTAAAGTCAGGGGCCAAATATGTATAAACTGGACATTGGGAAGGTATACTGGGCCATTTAACTCTCATAAATATGGCATATTTAATTCTGCTGTTTTGTGTAGAATTTACTGTTATAAGAGAAAGAACCATTTGTTGGAATGAAAAGAGAAGCTGTTGGGGGGGAGAGGGTGGAAGGGTGGGACAGGAAGGGGGGATAGGGAAGGGTTTGCGACTGAGATGTAACTTGAAGAAAAAAAAAGTACTTATAAAAAATATACAAAGATCAATATCAATGTGACCAAATATAATCTTAATTTTATATCAATATACAAAGATCAATACCAATGTAGCCCAATATAATCTTAATTTTGCATCAATATACAAAGGCATAAGAACATATTCAATAATCTGTCCTTTCATCTTTATCATTCCTATATTATGTCTATATCCCATTTTTTCTCAAGTTGTTTCACCCCTATTGTGGAGCCTGACTGAATCATCTTGAAAAAAGATTCCATTTTGTATTAAGTTTTACTCAAAGCTGACATCCAGTTCCAGAACAACAACAAAATGTACCTGACTTTGTATTCCAGGGGTGTTCCAGACAGCTCACTCTGAGAAAGCACCCAAAAAGTCTAAACAAACTTTCTGATGGTCAAAGTGACCGCAGCTGATTAGTCAGTAACAATGAGCCAATCAGAAATGGACATGACTAGCTACCCAAATGTCAACCAATCATATGGTAAGAACCTGTTCTTTGTCTGAGTCTCTATATAAACTCTGTACTTTTGGGTCTGGGGGCTCTCAACTCAAACTGCTGTGTCAGTGAGTGTTGAGAGTCCAAGCTCTGAGCTTGAATAAGCAACCCTCATGTATTTACATCGGAGTTGGCTCCTAGGTGGTCATTGGGGCCTCGAGAACCAGGCAGAACACTACATAGGAGAGAAAGGAGGATACAGAAAAGAAAAAGAGAGAAATCCCTGGATCTAACCTCCAAAACCTATTTAACAAGACCATTTAACAGCCTTTAATCTCTCCCCCTAAATAACAAGAAGTATCTATAACCCATCAAATGACCAAGGGTGGAAAACACCCTCCCCACCTTCTGGAAATGAGATGTTGCTCTCTTAAAATGACTTCCTGCTGATTTGGGATGTAGTAAACCTGTTTGGGGCCCAAATAAGAATGAAAAAATGGTTAAGCATGTTAACAGAATCATTTGATGTTCAGTCCTTTTGTACTCAGCTATTTGAATGTCCTAAGAAATTTGTAGACAGAAGCTGAACTTCAGAGCTTTACTGAAGTTCTGGCTAGAACAGTCTGTGGAGCTGAACAATCTTAGCGATTTTGAGTTGTTGTGGTTGTAGACTTTTGAGGAAACAGCTATTGAGGAAATCTGCAAGGCTGGATTGTCTGGGCTACTTGTTTTCTTTGGTGTCTGATCTGTTTTCTTCCAAGGTTTCAGTTCTCCATTTGTCCCTGGATTCCTTGGATGGATGCTTTAAGATAAGAACAGAGCCCTTCCCTAATCTTAACTCTAGACACTACTTTGGGGGGGGGGGGGAGGACAGGTAATATTTTTCCTGGAGGAAATTTGTTTTTTTGACAATATAAAAAGTATTATCTTTCAATTGAGATTAAAAAAATATATTATTTTGATATTTTGGAGCTAAACAAACCTTTAAGTGTATATATTGTGAGATCTCAAAGGACAATTCGCTTTGAATTTCAACATGCCTTTTGTGAGTAGCTTTTAAACTTAAATCCTTCCTAATCCTATGTGCCTGTCTCTGTATTCTAAGTATTGGGATCAAAGGCATGTGGTTCCCAACTGATGGGATTAAAAATGTGCTCTGCCACCCCTGGATTGAAGTTTTTCTCTATTTAGAGCTTGCTTTGTGTCAGGCTGGCCTTGAACTCCGAGATCTGCAGGTTTGTGTTTCCAGTATGTTGGGATTAAGGGTGTATCCCTCTCAAATGATGGGATTAAGGGTGTGCACCATCACCACCCTGTTCCCTGTAACTCTAGAATTTATAAGACAACTAACTCTATAGTGATCCTTCTGTCTCTGCTGGAGTAAAAGGCATGGTCTAACACCACGTTTTTCATATATTTTACCTTAGCTCCAAATTTTTTCAACTCTTGGAGGTTTAGAAAACCAGGTTGGACTGTAGTAACCTTTAATTTGTTTACAGCATTTTAAACATCTTACCTTCTTTTTAATGCCAAACCATGAAAATATCCTTTATATCTACAAAAAAAAAACAAACAAACTTTTAAGCTGCTATCAAGTTTATGTAAGCTATGTGGCAACCTGCAGTCTAACATTCCAATCTGAAATGAAGGCCATTTTTCCTTTGGTAAATTATAGTTTGAAAATTTTTTTTTTTTTTTGGTTTTTCGAGACAGGGTTTCTCTGAATATCTCTGGCTGTCCTGGACTCGCTTTGTAGACCAGGCTGGCCTCGAACTCACAAAGATCCGCCTGCCTCTGCCTCCCAAGTGCTGGGATTAAAGGCGTGCGCCACCACCGCCCGGCTAGTTTGAAATTTTTATATTGTATTTTTATTATATTTTTAAGCTTATTAACTCTTTTCTCTAAAAAATTATTCTGTTTTCTCAAGTTACTTCTAGAACATAGTTTCCTTCCTCCTCCCCTCCCTCCCTCATTATTCCTCTACTTGGTAACCTCCTTTTCCTCAGATGAGGTGGACCCTCACATATAATACTGGCTCAGTTCTTTAGTCATATGAGGGCCAAGAGCTTCCTCTTGTACTGGGGCTTGATATGGCACACCATGTAGGGTAAGGTGCTCTACTAACCTGCAGCAGATTCCATGACTCACTGCTGGGTGAAATTTGTCTTAGGATAGATATACTAGGTTCCTATCCATTTGGGTCTGTGGGTTGTAGGATGGTTATCCTGTGATGTATGGTTAATATCCATTTAAAAGAGAGTACATACCATGTTTATCTTTCTGGAACTGAGTTAGCTCACTTAGGATGAGCTTTTCTAGATCCATCCATTTGGTTTCGAATTGCATGATTCCTCTTTTCTGATAGCTGTGTAGAATTCAATTGTATAAATGTACCACAGTTTTTTTTTATCCATTCTTCAGTTGGAGGACATCTGGGTTGCTTCCAGTTTCTGGCTATTACAAATAAAGCTGCTATGAACATTGTTGAGGCAATGTCCTTGTGGTTTGCTGTAGAATCTTTTGGATATATGCCCAGGAGGGGTATGGCTGGGTCTTGAGGTAGAATTCCTAATTTTTGTAAGATATCTCCAGATTGATTTCCAAAATGGTTGTGCAAGTTTGCACTCCCACCAGCAATGGGGGAGTGTTCCTCTTTCTCCACATCCTCGCATGTGCTATCATTTGAGGGTTTTTTTTTTGTTGTTGTTGTTTTGGTTTTTCAAGACAGGGTTTCTCTGTGTAACAGCCTGGTTGTCCTGGACTCACTTTATAGACCAGGATGGCCTCAAACTCAGAGATCTGCCTGCCCCTGCCACCTGAGTGCTGGGATTAAAGGCGTGTGCCACCACGCCCAGCTATCATTTGAGTTTTTGATCTTAGCCATTCTGACGGGTGTGAGATGGAATCTCAGAGTTGTTTTAAGTTGAATATCCCTGATGACCAAAGATGTTGAACTTTTCTTCAAGTGCCTCTCAGCCTTTAGTGATTCCTATTCTGTGAATTCTCAGTTTAGCTCTGTACCCCATTTTTTGGTGTTTAATTTCTTCAGTTCTTTATATATTTTGGATATTAGCCCACTGTTGGATGTTGGGTTGGTGAAGAACCTTTCCCAATCTGTAGGCTGCCATTTTGTTCTAAGGACAGTGTCCTTTGCCTAACAGAAGCTTTTCAATTTCATAAGGTCCCATCTATTGATTGTTCTTTTTTTTGTTTTTTAGCACCTGAGCTATTAGTGTTCTTCTGTTCAGGATTTTGCTACCCATGCCAATGAGTTCCAGGCTTTTCCCCACTTTCTCTTCTGTTAATGTTAGTGTGCCGGATTTATGTAGAGGTCTTTGATCCACTTAGACTTAAGTTTTGTACAGGGGGATAAGTATGGGTCTATTTGCATTCTTCTACATGTTGACATCCGGTTAGACCAGCACCATTTATTGAAGATGTTTTCCTTTTTCCATTGTATGGTTTTGGCTTCTTTGTCAAAAATTAAGTGAGCATAGATGTGTGGGTGTAAATATCTAGGGGTTTCTGATACAGTCTCTTAATCTGTGCTATGAAGATCAACTTGGCTGAGGGCAATTAGCTTATCAGTATATGGACTAAAAACAAGGATGAAGTCAGGTGAAATGAGGGGAGTCCCTATGGACTAAACAAGGAGGAAGCCCGGTGAAAGAAGGAGAGACTCTATGTACTAAAAACAAGGTTTATGGCCTGGAATTGTTTTCAGCTTCTAAATGGACAGAACCCAGATTAAGCTGAAGCCAGGTGGAACAAGGAAAAATCCTATTTAAGGACAAGTGGATGGGGCCCCATGCTACAGGGCTCCAATGCTAGCAAGTCCTCACACTAGAAAGGACAACAAGTAGTTTGTATCCTCTGATGGAGAAAGTGCTGGTGGACTGCTGGCCAGATCTCCCTGAGGCAGAAAGAAGCTAGTGAGAAAAGAAAGCCTCAGAAAAACAGCAAAAGGTCAAGGACTAAACCCTGTGGCTCAGCTTTTGCCTAGAGGGGTTTGACCTGTCCAAACAATGGCCTGAACAGAACTGTGGCCAACTTTAAAGACTGAGGCAGAGCGGCAGAGTTGCTGATACAAAGGAAATAAGTTGGCTTACAAATGACTGAGGTCTCCCAGAGAGAAGAAAGCCTCAAACCTTATTTAAGGTGAAGTTGCCATAGCCAAATTACCCTGATGGATCTATGTCTGAGATAATCCAGAAGAAAGACTGCTAAGTTCATTAAAGGGTATACCACAGAGACTGTGTTCCTGACAACTGAGGACCTGCCCCAGAGACTGTATCCTTCTAAAGGTTATGAAAATAGTTGTAATAGTTATCAGTAGGTTTAGTGGTTAGGTAATAGGGGTTGTAGTCATTCGTAGGGTTAGTAGTTAAGTGTTTATAATTGTTATAAGTGAATATTGTTACCAATAAAAATTGTTTAATAATATAAAAAAGTTTGGTTTTATGTGGATTTATTTCTGGGTCTTTGATTCAATTTCATTGATCCACTGTTCTGTTTCTATACCAGTATCATGCTGTTTTTGTTACTATTGCCCTGTAGTACAGCTTGAAATCCAGGATGGTGATACCTCCAGATGTTTTGTTATTGTACATGATTGATTTAGCTATTCTGGGTTTTTTGTTATTCCATATGAAGTTGGGAGTTGTTTTTCCCAGGTCTGTAAAGAATTGAGTTGGTATTTGGATAAGAATTGCATTGAATCTCTATATAGCTTTTGGCAGGATGGTAATTTTTATTATGTGATCCTACCTATCCCTGAGCAAGGGAGATCTTTCCATCTTCTGATATCTTCTTCAATTTCTTTCCCCAAGGACTTGACATTCTTATCATACAGGTCTTACACTTGCTTGGTTAGAGTTACTCCCAGGTATTTTATATTATTTGTGGCTACTGTGAAGGGTGTTGATTACCTTATTTCTTTCTCAGCCCATTTTTCTTTACTTTGACTTCTTCCTTTCCAATTTGTATCCCCTTGATCTCCTTTAGTTGTCTTATTGCTCTAGCTAAAACTTCAAGTACTATGTTGGAGAGATACGGAGAGAGTGGGCAGCCTTGCCCTGTCCCTGATTTTAGAGGAAATGCTTTAAAATTCTCTCCATTTAGTTTGATGTTGGCTATTGGGTTGTTGTAAATTGCCTTTATTATATTTAACTATGGTCCTTGTATGCCTGATCTCTCCAGTCTTTTAACATGAAGGGGTGCTGTATTTTGTTAAAAACTTTTTCAGCATCCAATGAGATGATCATGTTGTTCTTTTCTTTCAGCTTGTTTATTTGGTGGATTACATTGATGGATTTTCTAATGTTGAACCACCCCTGCATCCCTGGGATGAAGCCTACTTGATCATTGTGTATGATACTTTTGATGTGATCTTGGATCTGGTTTGCAAATATTTTATTAAGTATTTTTTGCATACATGTTCATAAGGGAAATTGCTCTGAAATTTTCTTTTTCCGCTGGGTCTTTGTAAGGTTTAGGTATCAGGGTGACTGTGGCCTCATAGAATGTGTTTGACAGTATTCCTTCTGTTTCTATGCTGTGGAAGAGTTTGAAGAATGTTGGTGTTAGCTCTTCTTTGAATGTCTGGTAGAATTCTGTGCTGAAACCATCTGGCCCTGGGCTTTTTTTGGTTGGAAGACTTCTAATGGCTTCTTCTATTTCCTTAAGGGTTATAGGACTTTTTAATTTGTTTACCTGTTCTTGATTTAACCTTGGTAGGTGGAATCTATCAAGAAAATTGTCCATTTCATTTAGATTTTCCAATTTTTTGTAGTACAAGTTTTTGAAGTCGGACCTAATGATTCTTTAGATTTCCTCAATGTCTGTTGTTATTTCCCGCTTTTCATTTCTGATTTTGTTGATTTGGGTATTTTCCCTCTGCCTTTTAGTTAGTTTAGCTAAGGGCTTGTCTACTTTGTTGATTTTCTCAAAGAACCAGCTCTTGGTTTTGTTGATTCTTTGTATTGTTCTTTTTGTTTCTAAGTTGTTGATTTCATTGTTGATCATTTCCTCTTGTCTTCTCCTCTTGGGAGTGTTTGCTTCTTTTTGTTCTAGCTCTCTCAGGTGTGCTTTTAGGTGGCTAGTACGGGAACTCTCCAGTTTCTTTTTGAACGTACTTAGTGCTATAAACTTTCCTCTTAGCACTGCTTTCAATGTATCCCATAAGTTTGGGTATGTTTTGCCTTCATTTTCATTGAGTTCTAAGAAGACTTTAATTGTTTTTTATTTCTTCCCTGACCCAGAGGTCATTGAGTAGAGAATTGTTCAGTTTCCATGTTTTTGCAGGCTCTCTGTTGTTTTTGTTATTTTTAAGTCTAGCTTTATTCCATGAGGGTCTGATAAGTTACAAGGGGTAATTTCAATTTTCCTGTATCTGTTCAGGCTTGCTTTGTGACCGACTATCTGGTCGATTTTGGAGAAGGTTCCGTGAGGTGCCGAGAAGAAAGCATGTTCTTTTGTTTTGGGGTGAAATGCTCTGTAGATATCAATTAGGTCCATTTGATTCATGACATCTGTGAGGTTCATTATTTCTCTGTTTGGTTTCTGCATAGTTGATCTGTCCAGTGGTGAGAGTGGTGTGTTGAAGTCTCCCACTATTAATGTGTGAATTTCAATGTGGGATTTGAGCTTCAGTAGTGTTTCTTTAAAGAATGTGGGTGGTCTTACATTTGGGCCATAGTTGTTCAGTATTGAGATTTCATCTTGGTGGATTTTTCCTTTGAGTATGTAGTGCCCTTCCCCATCTCTTTTGATTAATGTTGGTTGAAAGTCTAATTTTTTGGATACTAGAATGGCCACTCCTGTTGAGGGAAGGTCTAATATTGTTTCTGATACATTGATTTCAATGCTGAGATCTGGTTACCGCCCCTTCTGAAGCATTCTCTTGATTGGTTAATAAAAGTCGCTTATGGCCAATTAGCTGCGCAGAAAGAGTATAGGAAGGTGGGACTTCCTGAGATCAGAACAGGAACTCTGAGCACACACAGATACTCTCTGCCGGGAGACACAGAAGGAGACAGACGTCTGGAGAATGCTGGAAGGTACTCACAGGCACATGGTGGTTTAAGATTAGGTGATCCAGGTTAACTTAGAGTAGCTAATTGAGAGTCTGCCCAGCTAAGGGCTAAGTGTTAAAACATTAAAAGATCTTGGTGTGTTTAATTATTGGGGAAAAGATTGTGGCGGCCTATAGGTCTTCAGTCCAAACAGTCCCGGGCCGTTGGACTTCCAGACTCCCAGACTCCCTTCGAGCCCAGGAGAATCTCCCACCAAGCTGCTGGTAATTCTGGCCTAATATAACAACTTATATTAATTAACAGAGTTTAGGTTACAGGTGGTGTAGGCCACCCTTGGTCCTGGGGCTCCAAAATAAGTTGGGCAACTGGTTAAGGCACTTGGGCCAGGCCGCCTGCTCCTCTGCCAAGCCACCGGGCTACTCCGCCAGCCTAATCTTACCGTTTATACTTGGTAATAACTACATCAATTAATTTGCAGTTTTCAGGTGGCACCCAACGTGGTGCGCCACATGTAAAAAATATTAATTAAATTACATTCAGTGCCATTTGTAGAGAAATAATTAAGTTACTTACTAGTATTTATATTATATTTAATTGGTCCGGCGGTTGTTAATTTTTAAGCAGCCATTATAAATGAATACACAGACACCATGTGGATTTTAACATGCGTAGGCCTGAATTGTGCAATCCTAGCCGATCTAAACTAGCTCATAATTCTATTACCCAAATATGACCCCATATATACATACCTCCCCTTGGACTGCCATTCTCCATGCTATGCCGATGTTCCTGGCCATGTGGAATGAGGTTCTTTTTCCTAACCAATGACATGTTTCCACTTTCCTGCTGCTCCTGGCTGGAATGCTTTAGTCCTCTGTCTAAAGCACAGGCTTCCTGTTCTAATCTCAGGAAGTACCACCTTTCTCTGTCTTTGCCCAATCTCAGACCTCAGCATTTGTTTAACCAATCAGAGTCAATGTAAGTAACAGACAGCAAACAGGACCAATTAACATTTAAAATGCTTAAAACTACCCCAACACACTCCAGCTTGTTTCTTGGGTCCATTTGCTTGGTATGTTTTTTCCAGCCCTTTACTTGGAGATAATGCTTATCTTTTTTGCTGAGGTGTGTTTCTTGTAAGAAGCAGAATGTGGGATTCTGTTTTCGAATCCATTCTGCTAGCCTGTGTCTTTTTATTGGGGAATTGAGTCCATTGATGTTGATATTGACCAGTGATTGTTACTTCCTGCCATCTTGATGTTGGTGAAAATAGTGTGTGAGTGAGCTTTTCTTCTTTTGGTTTTGCTTCAGGCACGTTATTTGCTTCCTGTGCTTTCTTGTATTTAACCTCTTTGAGTTGGAGTTTTTCTTCTAACGTCTTCTGTAGAGCTGGGTTTGTGCATAGATATTGTTTGAATTTAGCTTTGTCATGGAATATCTTGTTCTCTCCATCTATGTTGATTGACAATTTTGCTGGGAATAGTAGTCTGGCCTGACATTTGTGTTTTAGTGTCTGAAAGATGTATGTCCAGACCCTTCTGCCTTTTAGTGTTTCTGAAGAAAAGTCAGGTGTGATTCTGATAGGTTTGCCATTATATGTTACTTGACCCTTTTCCCTAGCAGCTTTTAATATTCTTTCTTTGTTCTGTACATTTAGTGTTTTTATTATTATGTGGCGGGAACATTTTCTTTTCTGGTCTAATCTATTTGGAGTTCTGTAAGCTTCTTGTACAGTTATAGGCGTCTCTTTTTTTAGATTTGGGAAATTCTCTTCAATGATTTTGTTGAAGATATTTTCTGGTCCATGGAGCTGGGAATCTTCTCTTTCTTCTATTCCTATTCTGAGATTTCGTCTTTTCATAGTGTCCTTGATTTCCTGAAGGTTTTGTGTCAGGACTTTTTTAGATTTTACATTTTGACAGATGTATCAATTTCTTCAATTTTATCCACTGTGCCTGAAATTCTTTCTTCCATCTCTTGTATTCTGTTGGTGATACTAGTGTCTGTAGCTCCTTTTCTTTTCTTAAGGTTACCAGTTCTGGGCTGGAGAGATGGCTCAGCCATTAAAGGCTAGGCTCACAACCAAAAGTATAAGGTTACCAGTTCTATGGATGTCTTGGATTGGATTTTCTTTATTGATTCAACTTCCCTTTTTAGGTCTTCCATTCCTTTAAGTGCTTTATTCATTTCCATCACCTCTTTTGCAGTAGTTTGTTGTTTCTGATATTTGATTTTCTCCCTTATGCCTTCTATTATTAATATAAGCATAGGATTAAGGTCATTTTCCTTTGTTTTAATCATGCAAGGATGTCCAGAGTTGTTGTCTGTAGCATTATAGCTAGGATCTGGAGACATCATATTGCTTTGTTTTTTGTTTTGTTTTAACCATGTTCTTGTGCTGACCTTTTGTCATCTGATTGACCCTGGTGCTGTCTGTTTCTTTTGTCAGTTTCCTGACCTTGGTGCTCAGGAAAACTCCCTGTTCTGGGGGTTGGGTGATCCTGAGATCCTGGTGTCCACCTCCAGATGGTGGGTAGGTTCCTGTAATAGACTGGCTCTTGGAGAGTGACTGCTACTCTCAACTGGTTGAGAGTGACCCAATTGGACCAATATGCAGGGAATTGGAGTGGGGAGGTGTCTATCTTCTGAGGAACTGAGAGCTGGCAGGTCTCCTCAGAAAGGCAGGTAGAGTTGTAATTGGGCCCGTGTTCTCCCCTCACTGACAAAGTCTTTCTGGTTCAGCAACTAGGCTGACTGTGCAGACAGGTAGCTCCCCACAAGATGGGTTCCAGCCTCAGTGTGCCTGTTGCTGACTGCCTCAAATGCTTGGGTGCTATGGTGAGTGACCCACTCCAATATTTGTGGTGAGCACACGGTCGCCAGCTCTGTTTACAGAAAGTCTTGGTTCCTAATTGCTTTGCTGTGACTGGGTTAGGTATCTGCCACTCAGCTACTGTGTACACTATGCCACCATGTTGGGAACTCTGGAAAGAAAATTTTATTTACATTTGCTCTTGTGTTTTGGCTGTTTTTCCCTGTTGGGTGTACAGGTCCGCGTGCAGGCTGGATATCAGGCAGACAGGCATGGCCACTCTGAAGTTTTTCTTACACTGATTTTTCTCTTGAGATTTTAAAAGGGTGATTTTATTGATTTCCAGAAAATACTCTTGAGACCTAGAATTCTTTTTCTATTCAGCAAAACAAACCATTGTGTATAGATATTGTTCAACTAAAGTAACAAATGCCTGTTAAACAAAAAAATAAATAAAAAATAAAAATTCTAAGAGATCATGTAATAGTTGTAAAATAGTTATCATACACCTTATCTTAAGGTAGTTTCTCATTTGCTCCTAAAATTTGTAGAATTAGATGTGATTTAATGGGTAGAAATCCCCTCAATATTCATCAGTACGAAGCTATTACTGCCTTTATTTGGACCTCATTTTTTGGAAATAAACCCTGTTATTAAAGCACAGTGACCCTCAATATTCATCAGTACGAAGCTATTACTGCCTTTATTTGGACCTCATTTTTTGGAAATAAACCCTGTTATTAAAGCACAGTGAATGGCTTTGGGGAAAAGCAGGCTTCCTGACACTTGAATTTTGGTGTGGTTTCTAATATAGGTTCATGTTAAAGAGTTTGAAATCTTTACATTTTTTTTTCACAATGCAAACTTCATATCCCCTAAAACTTGCCCTTCAGGGATACACCATTGAAGGTCCAAGATATGACAATGAAAACCCTGAGTGATGAGGGTCTGGGCTTGTCCTGCCCTTGTGCAATTGTACCACAGCCATCTGCAGATGTGTGTTTCAGGGCTGCCAGGACAGGATGGCACTCTGGACCCCAGACAACCAGGACTATCACCCAGTGTACCAACAGTGGTTACAAACATCTTTATCTATTTGCCAAGTATTCATCGTGGTAATTGGATCAGTCTTACCTCATTACCTCAGGTCTAAGGATTGGCGAGCTCTACCAGTTGCTATGGTAGCAGTACTGATTTCACTCAACGGTATGTGTGAAGCACTCACCAGAAAATGTGTGATGCCCCACCAGAAAATGTACTATTTTTCTTCAAAGACCTTCACATTTTGTCTTCAAATTGGTAAGAAAGCATCATTTGTTTTGTCTTAGTCTACATACAATGACTTCCAGCAGAAAAATAGCTCATTGGTGCCCCTGCGAATGGGGGGAACAAAGAATTACACTAGGCAAGCATTGCCTGTCGAGGAGACTGCCTTCACTTCCATGTCCCATAGGCACACAGGAAATGAAGATCCATGGGGAGTCCAAAGCTTTAGCTTTTCAATTCTACCAAGTTGGGGAGTGGTCCAAGATAGAAAGATGGAGAATTGTGGTGACATGGCTTAAAAAGGGCTGGGAGAGGGAGGGGGCTCTGCTCCTTAGCCCTGATCTGCTGTTACTGCTCAGAAGGCAGGAGACTTCAGACACCGGATGCCTCTGGTGGGGACCAAATGGTTCACTGAGACATGTATTCTCTGAGAGGAATCTCACCAAAGACTATAATAAATTACTCTCACTTGGGGGTCAGATGAGATTCCCAGCAATGCCTTAATCACTGATGTCAAGGATAGTATGGTTTTGAATAGGTATTGCCCCCATAGACTGTGTTTGAATGTTTGACCCATAGGGAGTGGCACTATTACGAGGTGTGCTCTTGTTGGAGGAAATATGTCATTGTGGAGGTTGGGCTTAGAGCTCTCATTATGATCAGGCTACAGTCTCCTCCTTGCCACCTGCAGATCAAGATGTATCTTGGTCTGACTCCTTCTCCAGCACCATGTCTGCCTGGAAGCTGCCATGCTTCCCACCATGATAATGGACTAAATAAACATCTAAAACTGTAAGCCAGCCCCAATTAAGTGTTGTCTTTTATAAGAGTTGCTTTGTTCATGGTTTCTCTTCACAGCAATAAAACCCAAACTAATATAGTAATTAGGATTTGCTTACCTAAGGCTAAAATAATGTATAACCTTTTATTCCCAGTGTTCCCCCTCCTAGATCTTGATAATGCCCTTCAAGGCTTTGTTAACTTTATTAAAAGTTATTAAAGCTTTGGTACATATTGCATACACCTTAAGCAGTGTTGTAAAGAAGGGGTGTTTTCTTAGCAACCTGTACAGACACACAGCCATTAAAGATACTTGTGACTCTCCCCACATTTGTCTTAAATGGCCTGCTTTACTCTTACTAGAACACTTTTTATGTTTTAAATGGATCCAACCTTGTTTCACATTTAACTCCTCCTGAAATACATGTCTCCATTATAGTCATGAATCTTTGTTTCACCTGAGTGTGTTTGTGGAATGCCTCTGTTGGCAGTAACTCTAAGAAACTGAGTTTGGGCCTGGAGGAGTGAGCTGGAGAGATGGCTCACCAGCTAAGAGCACTTGCTCTTACAGAAGACTTCAGTTTTGTTACCAACACCCACATTAGGTGCCTTACAACCAGCTTTAAATCCAGGGGGATCTGACACCCAGTTCTGATCTCATGACACCTGCCCACACATGCAATGCACACACACACACACACACACACACACACACACACACACACACACAC
>CAJQZJ010032178.1:12529975-12558449 GCA_907164525.1 Lophiomys imhausi | reverse complement strand
GGGGAGGGGAGAGGCAGAGAGAGGAGGGGACAGGAGAGAAGCAGAGGGGAGGGGAAGGGATGGGAGGAGAGAAAGAAGATAGTAGAGGAGCCTTTACATATTTACATATATGCTTATATATTTAGCCAGCTGTTTATCTGAACCCTTACTACTTCATGTGACTCTTCACAAACTCCTTTGCTAGTCAGTCTCATTCTATTGTTGATAACAACAAACACTGTTATGATTTTGAGCCCTGTCATTAAACATACCATAATATTGTGACATCTACTCAGGTTTTATTTTACATGTGTTAGTAAATATGCATCCTTTCTAACGTACTGAACTTGCCACATTTTTGTTAATGAAGATATTTATTTCAAATCAGTTGGATGCCCTCCCAAATGGATATTGAAGTACATGTTAAAAGGTCTTCAGGAATCTGAAACAAAATGTTTATGAATCAGGTTTAAGACAATGAGGAAGATGCAAAAGAGATATGGTTTCAAATTCAAGTTCAATGTTAGGGGGACAGAAAGATTAAACTTGGGCTAAAACTGATGACCTTGAAGGACTATAGTCTTCCCTCAAGCCAGTCCTTCCCAAATACAGTGGGTCCTAATTAACTAAATCGGTGCTTTTAAAAAATATTTTCCTCACATACTGTCAGAAATTTTGATATTTTGTCTATTGTTTTAATTATTATTTTCAGGTGTACTTCTGTCATATTAATTTATCTTTAAAATTGAACTTTATACCACATTTTAATGCCTTTAATGAAATTAGGACATATAAAATATGAGGAGGATAGATTAATTCTAAGGAAGAAAGCTCTCAAAAGTCCAGGGCACCATGCCCTGAACTGCAACGAGAGTACATTTTGACCTGCACCTGCTCTTAAGACTTCTCACAGAAGAGGGATGTTTTTATCCAATTTGAGGAAATTATGAAAAATAAGACATTAAAGAAGTAAGTTTAAGGCTTACAACAGATATATTACTAGCTGTATTTTACACTAAAAATATTTATTTTATGTGTATTAATGTTTTGCCTGCATGTATGTATATGTGTGTACCTTGTGCGTGCATGGTCCCTGTTGAGGTAAGAAGAGAGTATCAGAACTCCTGGAACTGGAGTGATTGCTGGTTGCAAACTATCATGTGGGTGCTGGAAATTGAACCTTGGTCCTCTATACACACAACAAGTATTCTTAACCACAGAGTAACCTCTCCAGCCCCTACTGGTTGTTTTTAAGTGTTTGGGTCATACAGCAACGTTCACAACGTATTGGAGTGAGGTTTGTTTATATCTAGTAACTGCTTGGAAGAGAGATGTGCATCATAAAAGATGACCAAGAATATTAATAACACAGTCTATTGGTGGCCCATGAGAAAGTGAAACTACATGGCTGTAACTGTGGTTGAATCATTGTAACAATAAGACAGACATGAAGATATCCCAATGGGAGACACTTGTACACTTCTCTTACTACCGAACAGTGGAGGCAGACTAAGGATAATGACTTATTTCTCTGCCTTCAACCATGAAAATAGATGAGATTGGTTGGGTAGGAAGAACCAAGAAGGAATCTGAGCCAAAGATGTCACAGACAAAATGAAGGAAGACCTGGCAGGCTTCTGTTCTTCACTCAGTTACCGTGTAGACCCAAGAGAGGAGTCAATGCTTTGTATGAGAGGTAGTTTCTAAATTCCTGCTACACTATTGACTGCAACTCCTCTTTACCATACAGACCTTTGGGGGACTTAAAAGATGCAAATCACAGCAGCCTCTTTACACATTACCTAACCACCCTTCAAAATCTTCATTTGGAGAAACAAATGAAGAAGACACTTATATACACTCATCCACATTAATTAGTACACATGCACACTCACATATACAAATGGAGACACTCATGTACACTCATCCAACCAATGAGCACACACTCACGTATACACAGACAACACACTGTTTGGGGAAGTACTTTGTGTTCATGATGTGGGCTTGACTAGAAATTGCATACAGGTTGCCCTCTCTTGGAAGGCATGAGGCAGAATTTGGAAAACACAAGATCTATAGGAGAATAGCAATTCAGATACAGAGTTCTCTGTGGTCTAGTTCTTTCAAGGAGTCATCCTGACCAAACTAGGTGGTGACAGTTGATGATTCAAGAGTGTTATGGTGTTGTTCTCTCTTCTTTAGAGGCAAAAAACAAAACAAAACATCTAAGTAGATCAGCACCTGTTTGAGTGGCTCATACCAAACTGGATAGGGAATATTTTGAATAATCATAAAGTCTACTCCACCCTTCTACGTGCAAATGTACACTTAACACCAACACTTTGTCTAAGTGGCCACAATATAAATTGCAAGCATCCATGGACTTATCCAACACACTGCATGTGTGATGTTTGCCTTCCAAAAAATGTTCAAACACTTATCATACTTGTGTCTAACAGTTTGTTTTTATTCTGGTCATACGATTCTCTAAATTTCAGAAATATTTGCAATATTTCTATGTGGAATCCAGATAGAAGTACTGTACTAGTCAAGGTTCTCCAGAGTAGCAGAATTTATAAACCATATATATACTTATATGTAACTTATAGAATATATATAACTTATAGAATATATATAACTTATAGAATATATATAACTTATAGAATATATATGTACATACATATGTACATACACACACACACACATATATATATATATTTATATGGAATTTATTAGAATCACAGACTAAGGTCCAACTAATCCAATAATGCCAATCTATGAATGGAAAGTCCAATAATCCAGAAGTTGTTCAGTCCACAAGAATGAATGTCTCAGTTGGTCTTCAGTATATGCTGGAATTCGGAAGAAGTAGGCTCTGATGCTGGTGAAGAAGTGGACTTGCTAGATCGGCAAGAGCAAGATGGCAAAGGGCAAAAGCTTCTTCTTCCACGTCCTTATATAGGCTTCTGCCAGAAGGTGTGGCCCAGATTAAAAGTGTGTCTTATCACCTCAGTAGCCAAATCAAAGACATACGTCTTCCTGCCTCAAAGGTCTGAACTAGAGGTGTGAATTTACTCACTTCAAACCAAGTAAATGTAATCTCTCACGGGTGCACCCTCTCTTTCTGGATTGTAGTTTATTCTAGATATAGCCAGGTTGACAACCAGGAATAGCCATCACAAGTATCAAGATGTATCAATGTTTTTAGCTACCTCAGCAACTCTGGGAACACATAGTCCTGTAATCAAAGAAGATTACTTTCTCCTCTCTCCCTCTTCCGTACCCTTTCTGATAGATAGATGTGGAAGGAAGGGGCTTGGAGAAGAGAAATGCAGAAAAAAAGTGTAAATTTTACATACCATAACACCATTCATTTTCCCCCATTTTTTTAAATGCAGAATCAGTCATAGCTTGCAATGATACATAATGAAGTGCCAACAGATTTTGCCAGCATCTGAGGTATTTGCCAACCTGTTTTAGCACAACCACATGATGTCAGGGTAGCAAGCCTATAAATAGCCCAACAGGCAGCAAACCTGGCAAGGAAATGGCTATCTACTCTATTGTAGTTAATTGCAAATCTTGTAAGCAATTTCCCTGCATCAGTTAACAAGGGATCAGTTCAACCAGTCCCCCTACTCCTAAACTCCCCCCCCACACACACACTGCTGGCCATGTAGAAGAGGATGAAATGGTGGCTCTGTAACAGTATTTATACCTTTGCTATTCCAGTGCCACATCACTACCTTCCTACATAACATAACAAAGTCCACAACAGAATACTCTCTTCAAACCATGCTCTATCAGTAAGCCCTGGAGAACTAACCCATAGAGATTCAGTGAATTTGGGGGGAATTAGATTTCCCAAAGTCACTCCATTATTATTTGGTAGCTTCATTCAGGACTGAGGCTTAAACCTAGAGCTGAGCACATGGGCAGCAGGAGCCATTCCATTGTTCTATACCTGCAGCTTCTTTATCCTATTTCAAGACAGTGTTAAATTGAATTTTCCAGGCTAGTGGGGATTACAGGCCTCAGCTACCAGGCCTAGCACAGTTCAATAATCTTGACATCAGAAATGCCAAACCTTTAGCCCTGTTTTTAAAAGGCTCTTTTCCCCAAACAGGTCCCTCAATTGTACTTTCATTTAAATAACCTTTTAAATGTACTCACGGTAAACTAAAATGCCGTGTTTATTCTTTTACTAGCTACACAACTCTAGAAACTATATATTGACTGGAAGCCATTTAGTCCATGAATTAGTGTCATTTTCACACTGGCCTTTCTACTTCAACCATAAGCAAGTTAATTTTGATGTGACACCTATCCCTGGACTATCACTAAGCTGTCTTGATAATCAAAAAGAACTACTTCTAGGCAAATCCTTGAACAGAGTATCAAGGCTGAATCACTGCCATATTATGTTGCTTAACAAAACCCTATCTTCAACAGGGCACAATGGCATACTCCTTTCATCTCAGTACTGGAAGGATTGAGGCCAGAGGATGAACACAAATTTGAGGACATCATGAGCTACATAGCAAGACCTGTCTCAAGAATAGTTAATCCATTAAAAGACACAACCCCGGATACTACTGATAATACTCTGCTCTCCTTGCAGACAGGAGCCTAGCATAACTGTCATCTGAGAGGCTTCATCCAGCAGCTGATGGAAACAGATGCAGAGACCATAGCCAAACATTAGGGGGAACTTGAGGAGTCTTGTGGAAGAGTTAGGGGAAGGATCTAGGGAGCTGGAGGGTTCAAGGACACCACAAGAAGACCTACAGGGTCAACTAACCGGGGCCCATCCCAGCTCATAGACACTGTGGGTTCTGTTATAATCCAATCTTGGTGGAACCTCCAAATGTTATAGTTCAGTCTCGGTGGGACCTCCAAATTTCACAGTCCAAAAGTAGCCACACAAACCATTCAGTCACTGATCTCAGTCAGCTATTGATCATTTACTGAATGCACACTGCAACACTGGATCATGGCCAGCATGACCACGACCACAGAGGTATCAGAGATTAACTATGACATTGCTTTCCAAGGCATGCTTTTCATAAGAAAAACCCTATACAGGTAACAACCATGTAACCAGGTCTAGGAAACAAATCTCATCCAGGTAGCAACCAGGTTCACGTATGAAACAAACTGCTGCAGGTAACAGCTAGATAATCAAGCATAGAAAGCAACGTGAGGGCTGTATTACATCATGTTGACTAAACAAAGCATTTCTAACTGACCTTTAATTTGATTGGTCCCAAGTGGAGCTGTAGTTGGGGACTCTTTACAGAGTCAAGGTAACAAAGTAACCAAGTATGAGTAATTTCATCTTATAACTAAAATGGAGACTGAAGAAAAAAAAACGGCTGTTTTTGCTAAGAACAGGTTCCAGGGGGAATTCCCAGCCTGGTCCAGTATCACACCAGAAAGCCACGCTCTCCACCAGAAGGAAAGGGCAAAAAAGATTCAGGGCAGAAAAAGAGTGGGATCTATACCAGGCCTGGGCAGAAAATGGGTGGCCACGTGGGTGGTGGGCTAGGCCTGAGATCTCCTGGAGCTGGGCCAGGAGGCCAGGCCAGTGGTATGAGAGAAGCCATGGAAATTCAGAGCCTCTTTGTGGGAGCAAGCACCCCAAACAGGCCTAGCCCATTAAGCTGAGGCAGCTAGGTAGGGGAGCTGGCACTCAGGAGAAATGGTGGAGCCTGGCAGAGGTCATGGGGTGGCCTATTGGAGAAGCAAACCTAGCTAGGCTGCTGGTAGCAGCACCAGGGCACAGAGTGAAAAGATACTATGATACTTTTAATTAGGGGACCCCTAAGACCCCTGATTAAAAATCTCAAAGGACTCTGGGTCCACAAAAAGGTTTAACTTCAGCTAGTAGCTAGGCTGACTGACTCCACGGCAGGCTTCTACATTTCAGCAGTTACTGGAAAAGCCACAATGAACAGCCAAGCAGAGGCAGACTGGTTATCTGACCTGAGAAAAGATAAGGCTGCTCAAGGTTGCTGGCTGCTTGTTTGAATACCCCTTGTCTAATGATAAACTCATAAATGCTGGTTAAAGATTCCCTGTGCTTTTGCTTCCACCTTCATTTTCTTAGTTTGAATGCTCCAATTATATTAAATATTACCTAACCTTTCCTGTAATTTTCCCTGAAAGGTTTTAAAAGGCCTGAATGCCTTTGTTACGGATTGTCATTTTTACCCTGCATGGTGATCCCTGCATGCTGGATTTCTGCAGAATAATGCTCTTTGCTGGTTGCATACTATTTGATTCTGGGGTGTTCCTTCAGCAAGTTCCCAACCCCAACATGATGAACCCCAGCTGCCAGCTGTAGGACACCTAGCTAGTGGCCAGGTAAGTGTCTGCGGCCCTTGGAAACCTGGCCAGTCAGGCAAAAGGTGGCAGTGGATCCTTCATGGAAGACCACTTCTCCCCGCAAAATAAGCAGGCACATTCATCCTAGTTTAATCAGGAGTTTATATAACTTTGGGTAGTGGGGAGGGATTTGGAAGGTGAATGTGTTTGATTCGATGAGTATTGTCCAATCAGCAGAAAATGGAATGCATAATTAATTCACGGGCAGCGAAGGTGGAGAAAACTCCAGGGAGGCTAGAGCCCTAGACTGAATGTCACTGGCTGAAAGCCAAAGTACCAACAGATTTAATTAGCATGGGAAAGTCAGAAGAGGATTAGGCATGTGACACATCTCAGGGGATCCAGGATCCCCAAATCAGAGGAAAGAGGGGTTCCACGGAACAAGGGAGTCCACTGTTGCGCCAGGCTCAGGGAACTTTCATCAACCACAGACTTCCACCCTGACAGCAGAAATCCCCACAAGAGACTGAACCACCAACCAAAGAGTACACATTGGCTAGACCTGGACCCTCTACACATAGGACGCTAATGGGGAGGGGACTTCTGTTCTCCGAGGAGGAACGGGGAAGTGGGTGGGAGGGTGAACCTGGGAGAACAGGGAGTGGGGCTGTGACCGGGATGTAAAATTTGGGATTTTATATGAAAAAATTAATGCAAACAAAGAAAACAAAAGCATAATAAACTCACTAATCTAGTTTTTTCAATTTAATGAAAACCAGAGAAAATATTTTGATCATTTTATGAAAAAGAAATCACAAGTAAAAATAAACAGAAAAAAAATTTGGGCAAAAAAAAAGAATTGTGAGGGGGTGAAATGTGAAGCAAATGTTTTCCATATTTACACTCTCTAAAACTTACAGTTCTAGGGCTGGGTGTGGTGGAGTATGCCTTTAATCCCAGCATTGGGAGGTAGAAGCCAGCTTGGTCTACAAAGAGAGTCTAGGACAGTTAGTGCTACACACAGAGAAACCCTGTCTTGAAAAACCAAAAGAAAAAAATTACTATGTTCTTATATCAACTATTTTTTGTAAGTTATTTTTAAATCTCATGCAATGAGTGATTATCGTAAGAGAAAAAATAAGGGTGTGGAGTGGTAGCAGAAACACCAGGACTCAGTTTTTCCAATTCCCAAGTTAGTATTTTCTTTATCCAATCATACCTCCAATAAGTCTGAAAACAACTGGTTAGGCCTCCAAAGATATTAATGAGAACTAATGAGGAAAACAATAATGAAGTGTCTCACACACTGGAAAACCTTTAAAATGTTACTATAGCTTAGGTGTGAACTCAGGGTCTTTTTTTGTTTTTAATTTCCCAGACTGGGATTTCTTTCGTGTACCTCAACAATATTACAAAGATAAAATTAAGTATTCTTTTCAATCCCTCTTATCTCCACCTCAATCTCTTTTCCTTTCTTGCCTATGAGTTAGAGACACTTTTCGTCCTATCCACAGCTATCAGGGAGAAAGCAGCTACAAGATATTAAACAGCTCACTGCAAAAGTTTTTAACATATTATTCTATGCAAATGTATATAATCAATTTAACGATGTAGCTTGGCTACCATAAAGAAAACCCTCCATTTTCACACAGCAGTGTATTTATATGTAATGCAGAAACTAGAAACAGTCATGCCTTCATTTCCTTATACAAAAGTGGTACTCCAGAGCAGTGTTCCCATGGAAGGGACATGAAGTAGTTGAACTTTGGAGAAATTCCATGGTAAAGAGCACCTGGAGAAGAGAGGGCGGGCGAGGCAAGCAATGCCATTATGCAAATTCTCAAACTGGCTTCAGAGTCTGGGCTAACAAAGTCTATAATTTGATTAACATTCTCCCTACTTACAAAAAAACCTAAACACATTTGACAAAGTTATATCTGCAAGAGCCCCATCCTAGTTGATTATCAGAAAACTTTGTAATTAAGTGCTTTGTCTATTTTGAAACTAAAAAAATGTCTGATTCACCTTAACATCTAAAAAGCAAGAAAGAGTGACATTTGTTAATTTAACAGAACGTTAGCTCAGGTTTTTTTTTCCTTATTATTAGAAATAAAGGTAGGTGATGCCTTAAAAACAGCAGAACTCTCTGTTTTTTATAACAACAAGCATTAACTATAGCACAAAGATAACCAGTGATTAAGGCCAACAGCCTTGATGCATGAAGAAAGGGCTACCTCACTTCATGACTGTGTCTTTCACAGCTGCTATAATGTGTCTGGCACTGATTCCAAACATATCCAGCAATTCACTAGGTTTCCCACTTCAAGGCACTTCCAATACTGCAAGCTGATGAACAACGATGTTGGGCTCTCTGGAGATGGCCGCACACACAGCTTCTCCAATGCCACCTTCTCGGTAGTGATCTTCCACTGTGATGATTCGGCCACCTGTAGCTTTGGCACTGTGGATGATGGTGGCAGCATCCAGAGGTTTGATAGTGAATGGGTCAATGACACGGATGGAAATCCCTTGTTGAGAAAGTTCGTCAGCAGCCACTAAGGCTTCGTGTAGAGTAACTCCTGCTCCAATAACTGTCACCTTGTCAGCTGCACTCTGGCGGATAACTTTGGCCTGTCCAATCTCAAAGTTTTCCTCTGAAGTATAAACAACTGCTGTTTTTGGCCTGCTGGTCCGAATGAAGCACATGCCCTTGGTGTTGGCTGCCAGATAGACAGCATGTTCTGTAGAGACGGCATCGCTTGGATAGAAAACAGTGCAGTTTGGGATGCTCCTGAACATGGCTAGATCCTCCAGGGCCATCTGGGAAGGCCCATCTTCTCCAATAGACACCCCACAGTGGGAACCAACAATGTTGATGTTGGTTTGAGAGATGGCTCCCATTCGGATCTGATCAAAGGCTCGAGTCAGGAAGGCAGCAAATGTACTAACAAAAGCAATAGTTTGACCTCGTGTGGCACACCCCAGTGCCACACTTACCATGTTTTGCTCAGCAATAAAGCACTCTATGAAGTGCTCAGGGTGTTCTTTCTTGAATATCTCTGAAAAGGTAGAGTTTTTTGTGTCACCATCCAGAACAATAACTCTTTTGTTAGAGTGGCCCAACTTAGTGAGAGCCAAGCCATATGCTTCTCGAGTAGCCACCATGTCACCCAGTCTGTAAGCAGGCAGAGACGTCATTTTTATATTGCAGATGCTGATCTGCGGCGAGTCTTCAACAGGAGGCTTTGGTTTGAGATTTCTGTTTGTTTGTATCTGACTTTCAATTAATTTGACAATTCCATCAGCTCTGTCTTTTGGCATAGGCTTTCCATGCCAATTTTCTGCATCCTCAACATCTGGAATACCCCTACCCTTGAAGGTTTTGGCGATCAGGGCAGTAGGTTTGCCCTTCAGTTGAGTTGCTTTATAAAAGGCCTGGCAGAGAGCTTCAACGTCGTGACCATCCACCAGGTAAGTATTCCACCCAAACGCTTGACAGCGTTTCTAATATGCATCTGTACAGTGCTCTAAGGGTGCAGTGCCACTTTGTCCCAAGCGGTTCACGTCAAAGATCGCCACGAGATTATCCAAGTTGTAGTGGGAGGCAAAGGCCAGGGCCTCCCAGACAGAGCCTTCAGAGGACTCGCCATCCCCCATGAGGCAGAACACACGGTAGCTGGCCTTGTCAAAGTACTTGCCAGTATAAGCCATTCCACAGGCGGCACCCAGTCCTTGCCCAAGGAACCCTGTTGCCACATCAACAAACGATAGTCGAGGGGTGGGATGGCCTTCTAGGTCGCAGTGGACTTTTCGCAAGTTCAGCAAGTCCGTTTCGCCGATACTGCCCACCTCCACTCACACTGCATAGAGGATGGGCGCAGCGTGGCCCTTGGAGAGGACAAAGCGGTCGTTGTCAGGGTGTTCTGGGTCTGTCTGTTTGTACCTCATGGTGTGGAAGAAGAGGACAGCCATGATCTCCGCGGCACTACAGCACAACGTGGGATGCCCAGAGTTGCAGGCACACGTGGCCCTGATTGAGTGGATTCTCAGGCGACTGGCCACGTCCTGAAGCACCTGTAAGGTCTCTGAGTCCACTTTGACATCTTTGGCCAAGGCCATGGCTGCAGGCTGGTCGGCTGCCGAAGAGCAAGAAAAGCAGGTTACCGGTCCCCAGCGACCGAACCTTAATCCGTTGAGCAACCGTTAAGGAAAGTCTGCGCATGCGCCACTGGCCCACAGCTGCTCATCCGCTGCGCATGCTCAACTGCTTTGCTTTTTTATTTTTTTTTTTCTCGCTGAGTCATAACGTCCCAGCCCCCAGGCTCACGTTTTTAATTTTTAGTTTTTCACTTTCAGATTCAACATTATTAAAAATAATTAAATATCGCTTTACGTCTCCTTAAGGCAGAAGTTCAAAATGGGATAGATGTTCTTATACTCACGTGTCATGCCTCAAGAAAAAGAATATTTTAGATACTGTTGTGCCCTTTCACCTACTAACACTTCAATTTCAAAAAGTCTTTAATTTTATTTTGACGTGTATGAGTGTTGTGTCTGGGCACCACTTGACTTGGATGCCTTTGATCCCCTAGAACTAAAGTTACAGATGATTGTTCTTGGTATCCTCTGGAAGAGCAGCCAGCGCTCTTAATCACCTGGCCCTAGTGCCTCAGTTTTAAAGGGCAAGTGTTAATATAAACAAAAAGGGTGTAACAGAAAAGATTCTAAAACTTGAAGGAGTGTTAAAGTTGGATCAGTCCTTTAGGTAAATGAAAAGAGAAAACAAAAGGATCGTAGGGTAGGACTACAGTAAAGAAGAAGGTAGTTAGGAGAAAAAATAATCACAAATTCTAGTAGCAAACCAAGGGAGGATGGCAAGAAAGCAGCGCTGGAAGCTCACTATTATTTTGGCTGAGCGCATTAGTATAAAGCTGAAAACTATGAGGCAGTATTCCCGTGGGGAGGAAATGAGAGCAATAGGAACTACTTAGTATTTCTTTCAAATTCCCAAATTCTTCCATTCATTTAAATTGTGGCACAACATTTTCTAAGGTATTAAGTTTTGACATTTGTAAAGGTCAGTTTTGTTAAGCAAAGAATTTGGTCTTCAAAATTTAATACCCTAGATAATGAGTGTGGATTTCTCCTGTCATTCTGTAAGAATATATGGATTTTAATACATAGAAAATAGCATTTCCTACATTGTTTCTAAGTTTTTATAAATTAGTCTTATTTTTAAGACATCTGGAAAGTTATACATATGAGTTATTGTTTTCATTAAATGTTTTAATATTTTAAAGTACACAATTAGTGATCGTTGAAGTATGAAGCATGCATCATCATTTAATAATGGGAAATATCCAGTATGACCATAAATATCATTTCCTTTAATAAGTCAAACAAACAGATGATAAATCATTTCATTTCCTTAATTGAGAGGAAGTCTGTTAGTGAAATAAGATCAACTGGAACTGTTAGGGCAGCATGTCAAAGTTTGGTTGTTTTGGGAAAGAGTGTGTGATAGTTCTGGAAACTGTCAAAGGTTTTCTGCACATAAGGAACAATTTTTTATTTACTTATGCTGATTTAAAACACAAAATAGTGCGCAATAAATTTAAGTGGCTTTTGTTGGCATAATGAGTACCTAAATGTTAGGGACAAGATAAAAGGGTTGGTAAACAGAGAAATAGGTGTGCAGTGTGGTGCACTGGAAATTGTAAACCTCTGACCATTTTGTTAAACAGTTAAGAATAACCTTGGAGGTGGACAGCTGTAGAGATACGGTCAGTGGTTAAGTATGCACACTGTTCCTTCCGGAGGATCGGAATTCAACTCCCAGCATATACATCAAGTAGTGCAGAGCTTCCTGTAACTCCCTCCAGGAGATTAAATGCCCTCTTCTGATCTCTTTTGTAACTACGCTCATGTCCACAAACCCACATTCAGGCACAAACATGTACATATAATTCAAAACAAAAATGGTGTGGAAAGATGGATCAGCAATTGTGAGTGATTCCCATCTTTTCAAAGGATCCAAGTTCAGTTCCTTCCACCCACATCAGGTGACTCACAACTGACTATAATTCTAGCCCCAGGGACTCAGATACTCTTCTCTGATAATGCAATAACCTCCCCACCCCAGATCCACACACATATAAACCACATAGATATGAGCACGTACACAAACACACCAAATAAATTATTTTAAAATAGTACAATCTTTTTAAAAGACCCGCCTTCCATTTGACTCCTGGTTTAAAATCTGTTAAGATGGAACAACACATTTCTTGCTTTGTCTTTGAAGATATCATTACAATTCTTCTTCACAGGATGCAGGAGTATTTGTGGTAATGTGTACATCCCATGAACATAACCTTAGCAGTATCAATAATAATCAAAATAGTTATGGAGGGAGGACAAGAAGCAGAAATTGATCTATGAAGTTCTTCTGGGCAACAGCACAAGAAACAACACCCAGTTTCTAACACTCAGGAGGCTGAATTTTCACAATGTAAAGGTGACCAATGGTTAGAGGTTGGGCCCCCTGAAGTGTTGCCTTGTCCACTGTTGAATGTTCTTAAAGAAGGTCTCATAAAAAACACAAATGGCAGCTGTTTCAGCCTCTTCTATCTGAATTCCATCAGCATAGAGGCAGAGTATGTGAGCTGAGAAGATTCCATGATAAAGCATTAAGATTCTGTTTGTGTGAGGTGGGGATGTTAGAGGTGTGCTCTACCTATCTTTCTGGATTCTCACATTGATAATTATTGTAGACATCTTTGTTATTTCATCTCCTAATTTTGCTATAGCTCAGAAAGGATACTTTGAGGTATAGGTTGAGCAGGTTAGGAGAAGAATACAGCATATATAGAAAATTAGGCCAAACTCCCACCAGCAAAGGATAATCATATCTGACCAGGATACAAATCCCTTCTCCTTTGCTAGTCACATGGATTGTCTCATGCCCTTGTACTGTAAAAGAAGATAGAAACATATGCCTGCTTTGCCTGCAAGTAATTCCTATGAAAAATCTAATTGAGTTATTGGTCAAAGGGTTCCCATGGAAATCCTCAAACAACCCAGGATGCAGGTTGCTCTCCACAAACTGATGGCAAGGCCCCATTACTGAAGACAATGCCTGTACAACTCACTGAACATGGAGATGTTGAGTTGTAGCCTACAAAGAGCCTTCCTCTTAATGTTCTGTTGCCGTTAGTACTGTGCATGCTACCAAAAGAAAAACATAAGCACCAAGTCAGACACAAATCCTTTGATCTACAATGGTGTTTTGACTGCAAGATATACGAGGGCAATGGTGGCACAACACCTGTGAGAGTAAAGAACCAATATCTGATTTGACTTAGGCCCACTTCATGAGCTGGAACCCATACCTGACTCTGCTTTTTTCGTTATTTCCTCTCCTGGTTTTGTTATATTTCAGAAAGGATATTTTTAAGTATGGGTTGAGGAGGTTAGAAGAAGAATTACAGCATATATAGAAAACTAAGCCAAAAACCAGAGACTGAATATCCCAGAGACCACCAATAAAACCAAATACTACTGTTCTAAAAAAGAAAAAAACAAACAAACCCATAGCAGTAAAATGACTCCTATTGGCATTCTGCTATACTCATAGATCCATACCATACTCAGATATCATCAGGGACTCTTTCTCTTGCAGCAAATGACAACAGAGACCCCCACAGTCAGACATTATACAGAGAGTGAGAGACTTGCCCTCACCCCTGAATAAGGTGTTTCCACCAAATCCTTTCCCTTAGAGATCGGGGAACCCTGTGAAAGGGGAGGTAGAAGGAGTGTAAAAGCCAAAGGGGATAGAACACACACACACACACACACCAATAAGGCCCTCTAAATCTACATGAGCAAAGCTCATATGAGCTCACAGAGACTGAAGCAGCGTACACAGGGTGGGGCCTGTATTGGACTGAATCAGGTACTCTATATATAGTATGGCTACTAGTTAAGTGTTTTTATGGGATTCCTGAGAGTGCAAACTAGTGGGTCTTTGATTCTTTTGCCTTATCTCAGGCTCTTTTCCTTCTGGATGTTTGTTTTGTCCAATTCTGATATGTTGGCTTTTGTTTTACCTTATAATACTTGATTTATTATGTTTTGTTTTAATATTATCTCCTAGAAGCCTGTTTCTTTTTTTCTAGTGAGAGACAGACATGGAGTAGACCCAGATTGGAGGGGATGTGGAAAGGAACTGGGAGGAGTAGAGGGAGGGAAAACCATAATTAAGATATGTTATGTAATTTAAAAATATTTTTCAATAAGATAAAAAAATAGAAACAAGTCTGTTTTGCCTGCAAATAATTGTTACGGAAAAAAATTCTTCCTGGTAGACAAGAGTGGATGCAAGAACTACAATGTCTTCTTTTGTTTTCTTTTCCCATCAGGACCTCCACCTCAAGATGATGGGGTGTTAGGGCCACAGAAGCCTGTCTTGTTAATTAAGGCAATGCTGAGGCCTGACAGATTAGCATGCTTCATGGGGTGGAGTGGAAGGCAAAGAGTGCAGAGACTTCCTAACTTTGTGCATTTGTGGCTAGCCTGTGTGCTGGCTAGTTTTATGTCAACTTGACACAAGGTTGAGTCATAGGATAGGAGGGAACCTCAATTTTGTACATGCCTCCATAAGATCCACTGTAGGCAAGCCTGTAGTGCATTTTCTTAGTTATCGATGAGGGAGGGCCAGCCCACCGTGGATGATGCCATCCCTGGGCTGGTGGTCTTGGATACTATAAGAGACATGTCAGCTCCTGACAGCACCCCCTATTCTACTCCAAGTAGAAAATGAGCATCGAAGAATCTCCAGAGGAAGATGATTGAATTGGTGGTAAGCCTTTCTCTTGGCAAGAAAAACCCCTTGCTTCAACTGTAGACAGACTTCTGTCCAAAAAACTTGGAAGCAGATAAGTCGACAGCCTAGCTCTGCCAAGACAGGGTAGGTAAGTCCTTCATAATTCCTGCTCTACAATCAATGTCTGTCAGAGAAATGGGGCCAAATGGCTGAAGATTGATGCTGTAATGTATGGAGAGAAAATGGGAACTGTCCAGGCAGCCACTGGTATGTCATTTTTTAGTTTTGGAAGCTGCAGGCCCTGCACTTCCTATATAATCAGATATATTTATCCCTCTCAGGTCTCTGGGGTGGTCGAAGAATAGATAGCTAGTCTCATAGTTAAATTTTGAGTTGTTTAGGAATCAAGAGGGTGTTCTGGATCTAAGAAGATATTTTTTAAAATTGTGAGGCAAGTTAGTATGAAAGCTGAGTTAGATATAGAACTTTAAACTCATGGAGATGGTTAGATAGTAGAATGTTAAAGTCAGGTGCCAAATACATATGGACTGGACATTGGGAATGTATGCTAAGCCATATAACTCTTATAATTGTGGCCTATTTGTTTCTGTTGTTTTGTATTGTATTTGTAGTTATAAGAAAAAGAACCATTTTGTGGACTGAAAGGGAGAGCTGTTGGGGGGAAAAAAGAAATACCTTAAACTAAAAAAAAAAAAAGGGAAGAGGATGGGGGGTTGAGGAGGAGGAGGGTGGAAGGGTGGGACTGGAGGGGGGAGTAGGGAGGGGATTGTGATTGAGATGTAACTTGAAGAAATAAAAAATAAATTATTAAAAAAAAAAAGAAAAAGAAAAGAAAGCAACCTGAGCAAGTCAGGAAAAGCAAGCCAATCAGCTGTACTCCTCCATGGATTCTGGATCAGGTCCTGCCTCCAGGTTCCCGTCCTGACTTCCCTCAATGATTGTCTGTTACCTGGAAATATAAACAAAATAAGTCCTCTCCTCCCCCAAGTTGCTTCTGGTTGTGCTGTTTCAATCACAACAATAGACTCAAACTAAGACAACTTGGGACCAGTATTCCCAGGCTTCTTAATAAGAGAGCTTGTTCTTGTAATTTATACAGCATATAGACCGAATTTCTATTATCTACAGCCAAATGCATTGCTAGCAGATATAAAAACAGATGACTTAAGGTCAAGTAACTCAAGGGTCAGGGGAAATAAATAATGATAACATAACTCAAAATAGTAGAATACAGGGAATATGGTTTGCTCAGGATTTTCTTTCTTGATGTTGGGCCCCATCCATTTACCAACAAGTTTGATTTTTTTTGTCATGTTTTTGTTGTGTTGTTGTTAGTCAGTTAGCTTTTGAAAAATTCAGGACTGTATGCACAATCATCATTTACTCCACTGGAGCAACTCAAATTCTAGACTACCACAGACATCTCCTATCTTACATGGATAGCTGATGTAACATAAACAAACACAGGTGTGGTGTGTGTGTGTGTGTGTGTGTGTGTGTGTGTGTGTGTGTGTGTGTGTCTGTGTGTGTGTGTGTGTGTGGATGTGTGTGTGTGTGGATGTATATGTGCATGTGTGATGGAATGATCTTTTATGTATTCTAAATGTTAATTAATCTGCTCCTTGAGGCCAAGTGATGCTGAGTTATCTTTCTTGCTAACCATTTTCTCTTGTTGGCTTTAATAAAATGCTAAAGCCTAAAGCCCATGATTGGGCAGAGAGAGGTAGGGAAGGCAAAAGTGGGTTGGCTTTTGGAGCAGAAAGGAAGGCAAGAGAAGAAGCCAGGAGGAGGAAGAAGGAAGACACACCATGGGTTAGATGGAAGAACATCATATCTCCACATGGTCTGGGACATCAGCATAGTGTGGAGAATAAGAGCCTAGAGGGCCTATGTATAGTATATGGGATTTTATATGGGGAAGAGAATTATAAAAAAGCTTAGATGAGTTAAGATTGCACAATCCAGGCTAAAGCTTGTTAATATACATCAGGTTTCTCTGTTTGATCATTTATAATGGAGGGTTAAGGATTAACACTGCCAACTAATTAACTATAATATAAATACTGGAAATAGTTTAAATAATTGTTTCTACATATATGTGTGTGTTGTGTGCGTGTGTATGTATGTGTGTGTGCACATTTATTGCTGACTGATATGCATATGAATTAGTGACACCTTATGAAGAAATTCCTTTTTCCTCTTTCCCGATAATAATCATGAAATAGGCCAAAACAAATGTCTTACTTCTAAAAAGAAAATAGTGAAAAGTAATAAAAACTAATACTTTTTAAAAATATGAATATATATTATATTGGATTATGAGTTAATATGATCAACTTCAAATATGTCAGCGAGACATTTTTATTCACACTCTAAACCCTTCTTCCTGGGTCCTCCTACATGCTATGTCTTACCTAGCCCCCTAACCCTTAAAGTAAATTCAGTTTTCAGTGTAGTATTTATTTTGTCTAAAACAATGTTTATCAATTTCATTTAGTTGTAAGTTGAAAGCATTAGTAACCTTGCCCATTTAATCAACAGATTAATTAATTTTGGCAAATGTGTTTACTTAACTTCCATCATAAACAAAAATATTTCTACCCTCCCAAAATATTCCCTTGTGGTTTCTGCATTCATGTAGTCTCCCTGGGACCCCTCATCTGGTCTGGTTTCCAGCTCTGAGTATCTGTTCCTTACTGCCCTGTGTCTTTGCCTTATTGGTCTGCTCTTCTGGTGGTTTCATCATTGTCTTCAAGGTCTTCATTCTGTTCTTTTGCAGTGTCCAGTCTGCTCAGAAGCCCATCCATGAATTTCCCATTTAACATATTGTGTTTTTCCCTGCAGGCCTTACAGTAGGTTCTTCTTATCTTATTCTCTAGTCATAGTATTTCTTTTCATACTCAGCATATTTAAAAATCCCTCATTTTGTTTCTTTCTCTCTCTCTAGATGTGTTTGTATTGACTATTTTATTTTCTGGTGAAGAATGTCACTGCTTGTCTTTAATGTTTAACATTACTTGGAGACTTTTTGTTTTCCAGTTCTAAGGACAGACAGACTTTCTCTTGGAAGGAATCAGGTGGTTTATTACTGATTCCTGAGTCTGCTTTCCTCCAGTGAGGCTAGCTTCTCTACAAAGTATGCCCTCTCCAGGGTTTCTATGGAAAATCTCAAGTGGACCGTAAAGAATCCTGTACTCTGGTTGGATTTTGCCCCATGTAAATTCTAGGAACTGCTTGGGTATTGCCACTCTCGAGTTATCACTTGTCTGTCCTTGAGAAGACTGACTTTATACAACATAACACCTTTACAATGTGTGGAGAGCTCCGTCTAGACAGTCTCCTTCAATTTTCTACCCAGTGCCACCTCCATGGCATAAGTCTCTGCTCCCTTGTCTCAGTAAAGCTGCCCATGACTCTTCCTCTCTTCCTGAAGCACCCTCTTCTGTTAGAAAACCACAGGAGGCAAGTGTTCCCACACTTGTTTTTCTGCCTTTAGAGATGACTGGCCTGTGCTATTTTCTGTCCAATGTACTAAAAACTGTTGCTTTCTGTTTGTCTACTTTTGTAGTTGATATGGCTGGAGAATCTCATTGCAATTACTCTATCATACACTGTCCTATCTGAACAGTGACTAAATCTTTTGAACATAATACCTTATGTATGGCATATGGTCTTCAGATATCTGAAGCCCTGGTTGCTACACTGCAGATAGTCTAGCACCCCTCTGATATAAAAGTGTTCCCATTAGAAAACTTTGAAGCTTGGGATTTCTAGCCACACTTATTATTACTAGAATTGTGGATACTATTTAACAATGTTACTGTAACAAAAAGTGTTTTTAAAAAGTATGTTCTTTCCCCAGCAAAAGGGAGTTTCCAGGTCAGTAATCAATATATACCATTCTTCCAAGGGACCTGAATTTGGTTCCCAGCACCAGGTTGGACAGCTCACAGCTACCTTTAACTCCAGCTCCAGAGGTTCTAAGACCCTCATCTGGACCCTGTGGACACAATGCACTCACATATTCACAGATACCTCCCACCTGACCTCCACAAACACTTACAAATAATTTTAAAAATAAAAATATATCTCAAAAAAGAAGTATCCAAAGAAAATTCCATCATTAAGATTAGTTAAGTTTTCCAGACAGATTTGAATGCTTCTCTGATAAACACAGTATACTCTCAAATTTGAATGATTTTAAAATAAATTCTCTAATGTGTATCAAACAATTGCTTCTCATACATAGGTTACTGGGAGCATTAACCTTTTCTTGTATGACTACCGGCTATCATGATAAACACTGGCTATTATGTTCTATTGAAATTCACTCAGATATAACTATTGAGAATAGTTCCTGAGGAAGGTTATTTTTCAGCATCTTTGTTCCAAATAAATGTTTGAATTTTCTTACTGTACTTTGGTGCATATTCAAGGTATATGGCTGTAGTAATGAAATGACATGAAGGAAAAAATGGGTTTGGTTCAAGAAGAATTTAAGTGGTTTTTATTTTTTGTATTTTTTATTTTTGCCCCGTAAATGTCCAGGGGATGGTGGGAGGTCCTGGTTTGTGGGTGGCTCTGTTTATGGGGCCCAGGGTCCCATGTCCTTCCTGTCTATGTCCCAGGTCTTTGGCTTAGGTCTTGCTCTCATCTGTGAAACAAACCATCCTGTCCATTTGGCCCATCACTGGAAGGAACAAAGAATGCAAGAGGAAAACCTATTTCTTTTTCAGGAAGTGACTCAGGAAGTTTGGGATTTAATTTTACATACTGTACTAGACAAAGCATTTTGGCCAAGCTGCACCTAGGGTTTATGGTTTGGTAAATGTGGGTAACTGGCTTCTGTTTGTTAACACTTGGGGTAGGAAGTTGTGAAGAAAATAATATTGATGGACAATTCATGATTTCTACTTAATATGATTTTAGTAGTTAATTTTTGCATGCTGTGTAAACTCATAGCTGTCTATTCATAGTATTTTTCAAGTCTAAAACAATGTCTCGCAATGCAATGCTTTCATGCTTTAGAAACAAAGCTGGGTTTTTCCTTAGTTAGGGAGAACTTATTTCTTTATTGCATACTTGACAGATGACAAGCTTGTGGAATGTTCCCAGAAAGCTGCTGGAGGAAGGTGGGCACAATTACAGATACTGCCACTGGGAGTCAAATATAAACAGGGCAGAGGAGCTTTTGCTCAGCTTCTGACCAGGAAAGTGTCACTGAAGAGAGGATGTCTGACTTAGCCTTGTGGAATAGGCAGAATTTTGGGTGAGTGAATCTGAAGGAAGGACAATGAGCACAGTTATAATGGGAGCAAGAGCATCCAACCCGCTAGGAATGAAGGACTCATACTGAGAACCACTGGGCAGTAACAGGATGGCAGACCTTCAAGAGGCCTTGAAAGAGAGCCAAGTGGATTGTTTTGATGTTTTGTTCTCTTGAGTTTAGCTTGAGGGCAGTGTACAATGGAAAAATTTTTATCATCAGAGTGTCTCAATCACAGTCGTGTTTTGGAAAAATTTTCCCTACTGTCAGGAAAGATGTTGGAGGGTGATGAATGTTGGGAACATGAAGCTGTTGAAATTGTGCATAAGTCATCTGAGCAAGGGAATGCTTTTACAAAATTTTAACGTTGTTATTAAACATAATTAAGTGCAGTAAAGGTAAGCAGAATTATTTACAGTGTAGGAAACAGGGAAAGCTGTGGATGTGTGCTATGGTTTGAATCTGAGATGTTGCCCCCTCCCAAAGACCCATGTTAAAGGCTTAGTCCCTAGTGCAGCATCGTTCAGAGGTGTGGCTCAGACCTCATGGGGTCTAATCTATATGAGAGCTTCCACTTTTATCAATTGTTATATCCATTGAGGGTTTCATAGTGTAGTTGCCCATCGAGAGGTGGATCATTGAAGGCATGCCTTTGAAGAATATATTTTGTCTCCAGTCTCCTCTACGTCCTCCTCGTCTTCTTCTTTTCCTTCTCCTCTTCTTCTTCTCTTCTCTCTCTCTCTCTCTCTCTCTCTCTCTCTCTCTCTCTCTCTCTCTTCCTGCTTCCTGTCTGTATACTAAACAATGAGCAGCTTTGCTCCACTGTTTGTGAACTCCAGTGGTGCACAGGTATTCATTTCAGGGAATCTGTCACAGAAACAGAAAACAAACACAGAATGTGCAGGTGAATGCTCTCATTAGCTTTTTTGTGCTATAATAAAATGCTACACATTGGGAGGCTTACAACACAATCTTAGGGTCTTACCTATCCAGAAATGAGAAGTCAAAAATACATGTTTTGGCAGGAGTAGTTCCTCCTGAGAGATATGAGGGAAAGATCTGTATTGGCTTCTCTCCTGCAGTTGGAAATAGCAAGTGTCTCCTTGTATCTTTATATTGTCTTCCATTCATGTTCAACTCTGAGTGTAAATTTTCTTGTGTGTGTGAAGGGGTAGGGATTCACACACATATATGTGTATGGAGGTCAGAGTACAACCTTGGGATTCACTCATTCCTCAGGTCTCTCCACCTTTTTATGAATAAGTTTGAGACAAGGTCTCTCACTGGCTTGAACCTTTCTTTCCAAGTAAACTAGATGGTCCATGAGTCCCGGGATCTGCCCATCTCCACTTCCCAAGTTCTGCATTTACAAATCCAGGCCAATAAATGAAGCAGTTTTGGTTAAGACAAACAAACAAACAAAACATAAGTTCTGTGGATGGAATGTGTGCTCGCAGGGCAAGCACTTTACTGGTTGAGACATCTCCCCAATCAATGTTCCGTTTCTAAAAAGACATCAGTTGTACTGGCTTAGGGCCCATCCTACTTATTTTAACTTTCTACCTCTGAAAGAATCTGTACAACCTCTCTGGAAAGATCTCCAAATAAGTTAGAATTCTAATAATGTCCTAGAGCATAGGAGTCAATGTATCCCCTTTTTGGGAGGCAAGAAGGGTGTCAAGCAAAATTTTCTCCACATTATAATGCTAACATCCATATGGATATGGAGTTATCCCTACATAGAGATCTGAGTCCAGACTTCTTTTTAATAGTCATTTCTGTTACATTGGAGTAGGAGCCTGCCCTTCTCCAGCATGGCTTCATCAGAACTAATAACAAAAGCAACACTTTATTTCTAAATGAGGAGTCCTAGTCTGAGGTCTCAGCAATTAGAAGTGCCACATATGAATTTTGAGAGAAAACACAATCCAGCTGACAACAGCTAAGAATCACACAATGTGTTCATTACTCCCAAAGCTCTAATACAATTTAGAAATTTAATGTTTACTCATAAATTGCTGAAGATACACAGAGAGTATTAGGTTTATAACTTTCTTCAAATATGACACTAACACAAACTTAGCATCTGAAATTTATTCACCCTTCTGTGGTGGTTTCAATCACATATTTACATGCTTAGTCCCCAGTTGATGAGCTATTTGGAAAGGATTAGGAGGTGTGACATTGTTGGAGAAGGCATGGCACTGGGAGTGGGCTTTGAGATTACAAAAGCCCACACCAGGCTCTGTTGTTTCTTTCTCTATGATGCCTGTGGATCATGGTGAAAAGCTCTCAGCTACTTTTCCAGCACTCTGCTTGCCTGCTTGCCTCCATGCGCCCCACCAAGATGATAATGACTAACCCTTTGGAGCTGTAAGCAAGCCCTCAATTAAATGTTTTCTTTTATAAGAGTTGCATACTGGTCATGGTGTCTCCTCGCAGCAATAGAACAGTGACTAAGACACCCTCAACCAACAACTCATGCATTCCTGTTTGCACCAACCTATTTTTTTTTTTTTTTGCTTTTGACCTAGTACATTTTATTTTTTAATCTTTTTTATGTTTATTTATTACTTCGGGTTATGTTTCCATCATAGTACCCTCTTTCAACCCCTCCCAGTTCGCCCTCCCACCCCCTACCCCCTATCCCTTCCATCTCACTCCTCTGGAGTGGAGTGTCCCTACATATCAGTCCCGCGCCCCAGTTCAGCAGTCATATGAGGGCCAAGGGCCTCCTCATACACTGGGGGCCTACAAGGTAAGCACCACTAGGGCAAAGTGTCTCATTGACAGGTAACAAAGTCTATGTTCCTGTTCCCTTTGGTGCATTGGTTGTAGTATATTTATTCTGTACTATATTGCTAAAATCCGATTTTAAGTGAATAGATGCCATGTGCATCCTTCTGAGTCTGGATTAGCTCACTCAGGATGAGCTTCTCTAGTTCCATCCATTTTGCTGCAAATTGCATGATTTCATTGCTTCTGATGGCTAAGTAGAGGCCAGACATACTATATCTATTAGAAGAGAAAGTGAGGAAAACCCTCGAACTCATTGGCACAGGTGACAATTTCCTGAACAGAACACCAACAGCTCAGGATCTAAAACCAACAATCAATAAATGGGACCTCATGAAACTGAAAAGCTTCTGTAAGGCAAAAGACACTGTCATTCGAACAAAATGGCAGCCTACAGATTGGGAAAAAAATCTTCACCAACCCCACATCTGACAGAGGGCTAATATCCAAAATTTACAAAGAACTCGAGAAATTAAATGCCAAGAAACAAAATGATACAATCAAAAAATGGGGAACAGAGCTAAACAGAGAATTCACAAAGGAGGAATCCCTAATGGCTAAGAGACACTTGAAGAAATGCTCAGCATCCTTCATCATCAGAGAAATGCAACTCAAGACAACTCTGAGATTCCATCTCAAACCTGTCAGAATGGCTAAGATCAAAAACTCAAATGACAGCACATGCTGGCGAGGGTGTGGAGAAAGGGGAGCACCAACCTGTCGTTAACCCACAATCACCTTGGTGACCAAATTCAACTGTTCTCCATCTATTTTTCAGTTGGAAAGAACTTAGAAAATAAGTTGTCCCAAAACTCAAACATTGCAGAAAAATTAAAAGTGTATTCCTGAACACTACCCTCCAACCCTGTCCTAATCTTTGGCCTATCAACAGTTTGTGCAATTGCCTCCAGATAGCTTTCTGAGCATGTCTGAGCATCTACACCCCTTCATTCCTATCTTACTGTAAGTGGAATTTATTATGTATTGTTTTATGCTTAACAACTCTACAGAGTAATTTTCCATAGATGCATATACATCTGATTAATAAAAACAAAGGCAAAAAAATGTTTGGGTTTTTTGTTTGTTTGTTAAATATATTTAAGATGTATAGTGAGTTCTGGGGGTTTACTTTATGACCACAAGGTGGCACTAGCACACAGCTTATTTGGAAGAAGCCTTGGCTTATAGGCTTATCGGTCAGGAAGAGAACAGTCACTCCCAACAGGTGACGCGTTCCTAACCCAACCAGACAGATGTGAAGGTGGGGATATGAGAGAAGCAGTTTGGAGCTTTGCGTCTGGTCCGAAGAGCCGCAGTGGCTTGTTGTAGCCTTTTATATCTCAGCCATAGCCTTCTCTAGAGTATCTTTGTTACCAGATGCTGGGTTCCTTCCTTGGAATATGCAAATAAGGGATTTTCTAAATAGTTAGCAAACTACTTCCTTGTGCTATACTTAAATTATTTCGATATGTAAATTTGGAGTTTGGTCATTGGCATGCATTTGAATTGAATGTCTGGGGTGAAGTAACCATAAGGCCATACATACGAGCAAATTTTTAAATAGTGAAAATGTAACATCTAGTTAGTTCCATATTAAAAGACAGCTTCCAGTATCTCTCCAGAAAGAAAAGATAATAGCCAGGTCAAAAGAAAAATTACTATTTTATCTCAGATATAATATAGGGCTAGTTTTATGAAAAATAAAAACATCAGGATTTCTACAACTAAAAGAGTGACAGAGTAGACCAGACTTTCTAAAATCAATCCTGGAAAAAAACAAAAACAAAAATTACAGAAACCAGGTTTCTGTTGAGAGTACAGTTATAATTTCAAGATGCTCCTGGGAAGATTGAACCGTGAGTGGTGAGGTAGTCAGCCAGGTGGAGGCCCTGCTGAGTGGGAGGTGGCAGCTCTGGGGATCTGGGGAAGTTAGAAATCCACTTTGTGAGTGGATCACAGGGACTAGCTAATGTGCCCCCTAGCTGGAGGGAACCAGATCAAATTTCCGAAGTGTTTTCTAGCAAGCGACGCCTCCAACTCTCCACCAGCAGAGGGCGTGCTTTCTCCAGAGCTCTCTCCTATGAGAACAGACTGCGCTTGCCTTTGGTTTTCAGATTCTCCAGGAAGATGCAGATGTGGTAACTTTGAATCTTTTTATAGAGCAAAGGAGAGGACATGGCAGCTGACTCCATCAACAGGTCGCTTTGGCACAACAGGTGCACACTGCTCATTATGTAGATTCCTTAATTCAAAATGTTTCCTTGATATTGATTACTATAACAACAACAATGATAATAATAATGAATTGCCTAATAAATCCAATGCTCTGGAGGAAGCTATTCTTTATAGGGGCATATATAAATACTTATATTTATGTAGAAATTCAAAATATCAACACTTGCCTGGTCACCTCCTGTCATGCTAATTTTAAATGGATGTACGTTTCACCTCTGCCTTTTATGGTTACAAGATGTCTTAAAAACAAGTTCAGGCCCATTTGAGAGATGTAGGAAATAGCTATCAATAAACACTCTTCATTCACGGGTAAACGTCATTAGTTATACATTAATTCAGCTGAGGAGGTGGCCAGCTCTCTCCTTACTTCAGTTAAAAACTTTGTCAAGGATAATTCTTTTAGGAGCTTCATTATTAATTTAGAAATTACTAGTAAAGTAACTGGTTTGCTTTCGTTTCTGCTTCCAGTCATCTTCAAATGTCTGGGAGCTGCCATTTGCAATGCCGAGAGAGAAATTCACACACTTCATTTAACAAAACTAAAAGGAGGAGTTGTTGGGATTGTGTGAGAGGAACGACAGAACAGCTCTACAACTCATGGAGCACAACCCAGTGGTTAGTTTAGCCATGATGTGGTATGCCTTGGAGAGGCAGAACCCCGAGGACTATGTGTCCTGAGGACTTCATGCTGTTGTGGAGTTTTGCACTGCTTGCTGCAAAACTTGCCCTCACATCAGATCCCTTACAATCTATGAGTTGTGTGAAAACTCAGGGGGCTTCTATCCCCTCATTGGGCAGTATCACTGTCACTTATAATAACAATGCTTGATCTTTTATAGTCACTGCTGCTGCTGGAGCAGATTAACGATTCAACCATCACCCTTAGAAAGAACTTAGAGATGTAGATTGTTAGCAATGACCCCTACCTTTAGAAATAATTTGGAAAAATAGATTGTTTGGTAAGGTCAAGTTAGAATTTTTTTTTTTTCTAGTGGCTCTGGCGTAAAACAAAACAACCAAAAAAAAAAAACCTTAAGAAACAATTTTTGGGTTGAGAAAAGTACACTCTTAATAATTGAGCTAGGAAATTTTCGAGGTTGGCAAGCAAGAACAATAGTATTCTGACTGGCACTGGATGATGTGTCTCTCTCCCTTACTAAAGCTTGGCTGATGGTCAGACTGATGATTAATCTCTTGTACCCATTTTTTTTTTTTGCCCTCAGCTTCCTGATATGATTTAATAAAATTATTAATGAGTAGATATGCACCTTAAAGATATTAAGTAGAAATAACTGACTTTTATACAAAAATTTAGATTTGTGATTCCTTTAAGATCTCTATAAGACTGCCTTTTAAGACAATTGATTCTTTCTTTGTAACTGCAAACTGCAGTCTGCCAGTAAAGGGAACTGGCTGAAAAAAATTACCTTGCTTGTTCACAATTGGTTAACCTGTAACTAGTTTCTTACAAGTGTATGTGGGTTCTTGGGAATTTGTTTTTCACCCTAATACATAGAACTTTTGGTCATGTGAAGGTATTGGGGAACATGTGTTTTTCCACATATACTCATTGTAATCATTCTCTTAAAGAAAAAAAATGTGATTTTTTTACTGCTGGACAATATAAGCTGAGGGAGAAAAGAAACAAAATATGGAATGATGTGAGGTTGGAACTTTCCACCATCCACCAAATATGTGTCTGTCTGTCTAATTGTTCATGCATTTATGTGTATGCATGTGTATGTATGATGGGAACTCCCTTGAATGTGTGTATGAATGTGTACATGTCTGATTGTTTGTATGAATGTATGAATTGATACTATGAAATGTGTGGAAATACATGGTTCTCTCTCTCTCTCTCTCTCTCTCTCTCTCTCTCTCTCTCTCTCTCTCCCCCCTAAGGAGTTAATGAGCCTCTGAGCTTCTGAGGCTCTGGCAGGGCTATTGCCCTTTGTCTTTGAGTAAAGGAGCCTGAAGTTTTTTTCACTAGTGTAGGTATTTAAGTGAAGTTTTTCTCTTTAAAATTTCCAGCCTGGCAGATTTAGAAGTAAAGTAAGTAAAAGGCTATCAGCCTAGCAGATTCAAAGGTAAAGTAGTGACAAGGCTACCAACCTAGCAGATCTAGAGTCAGAGTATATATCAAGACTGTCAGCTGAAGGAGTAAGAGTGAAAGATTAAGAGTTTAAAGTATATGGAGAGGGAGGTCAGACATGGTCATTGAATGGCTTCCTACTACCACCAACACTGTGCCCCATCTCAAGATTAACCCTTTATGTCAAGGAAGCCATCAACCCTTGACAGTAAGCATTGGAGAAACAAGAATTGCTAAGCACACAGGCAGGCTTTATTCAACAGAAGGAAGAATGATGTCTGATCAGCTGGAATGCTAGAGTGAAGGTGATCAAACAACCTAGAGATCCTTTGCTGATCTACTAGGAGCCAGCCTCCAACTGATTTTCCCTAAAATCCTGAGAAGTGTTTAGCCCACTGGTGGGCTTTGACTCTCAGTGTACAGAATTCATCCTTATGGGAGAGGACCCATGTACTTTGTATCCTCCATCAATGGAATCCATCCATCATTATGGTTATTCTTATTACAAATCCTTCCTCTTAGGCCCTAACCCTGACCAGTGTTTGCCAGTCAATACAATTCATTCTTTTGTTATCAGGTATTTTGCAAGGGAATTTCGTTGTAGCCATCCTTGGGGTTTTGTTATGAGAACTGTCAAGTGCAGACTTTTCCTGAAAAGTTTTACTGTGTTTAAATGTGTAAGAAAATTAAACCATGGGTCAGACTCTCTAGAAGTTTAGATTCAGTATGACTGACCAAGTTCAGTTGTACTGAGTTTTCATTCTCCCTTTTCCTGGTTCCTTTCCCTGCTGGGTGTTATTCCTTGAGGGAACCCCTCCCCCAACAGAAGGCATGTGAAGAACAACATCAGAGATTTCCTCTGGACTCCACATGCACCCCCCCCAACACACACACACACACACACACACACACACACACACACACACACACA
>CAJQZJ010032178.1:12517395-12529965 GCA_907164525.1 Lophiomys imhausi | reverse complement strand
ACACACACACACACACACACACACACACACACACACACACACACACAAGAGAAAAAGGAAATGGAGATAACAACAGACACATTATATGAGGAGACGGTTTTTATTATGAAACAAAACAGTAAAAAGAAGGTCACATGAGAAGACTCCTCTTTGACAGGAAAAGCTGAAGAGATGGAAAATTTAAAAAGAAGGACTAGAAGACAAGAAGGGTAAAATTTTTCCATAGCCAGATAATAGAAGTCCTAGCAGTAAATGTAAAGGGGTCACAGACTACCAAAGATAGTTAAGGGAATGCCAACACCAGGAAACAACAGAAATTATAAAATGCTTCCACATGGAAAATTGGTCTATCTATAAAGGAAGAGAGTGCTAAAAACATGAGATTTCACAAGAGTAACACTGAATTGAAGAAGCATCTCCACAATGACAGAGGACAGTGAACACCTTCCTAAAATAATTGTTGTCAATTTGTATTTCTTCTAAAATAGTCTGTTTGTTGGCCTATTTGTTGATTTGCAGGTTGGTCTTTTGTGCTTAAGTTCTGCTGTTCTTTACAAATTCTACATATTAGCTTCGCTGTCTGAAGCGTAGCTGACAGATTATCTTACCATCCAGGATGTTGTCTGTTCAGTGTGCTGCTGGATTCTTTTATAGTACAGAAATTTAAATTTCATGTAGTCCAATTCACTAATTCTTGGTACCTATGCTGGTGAAGTTCAGATCAGAAATTTCCTGACTATACCTATATCATGAAGTATGTTTCCTATGTGTTCCTCTAGTGCTATCAAGCATTTCAGGTCTTTGGTCCAGTTTGAATTGCTCTTCATATCATATCACAAGGTCAAAGATACAGACCTGATTGCATTTATCTGAGGGTGTAAGCACATTGTTATCACTGCTACTGTTGAATTGCCTGTCTTCTATCCATCCTCTGCACCGCATATCTTTAACAACATCATCAAAACTTAAATTGTCATAGCTGTGTCAGATAATTTCTGGGTCCTCTGTTCTGTTTCACTGATCTACATATCTGTTTTTGTCCCACTATTATATATATATTCTCTTTATCACAATAGTGTTATAATATAATTTGGGGTAAGGCATTGTGGTTTTCCCCTTTGTATATTTTTGGTCTGTTCTATTTCTGTTAATAAAGAAGTATGGAAAGTCTTTCCATGTCTGTTTCTTCTTTGGTTTCTTTTTCTCAGTGCCATGCAGTTTTCTATGTAGAGATCTTTCACATCCTTGGCTAAGGTTATTCCTAAAAAAAATAGTTTATATTTTGGAAGCTATTATTAATGGAATATTTTCCTACTTTTTTATCAATAAGTTCATTATTAATAAATATGAAAACATGTTTTTTAATGTGTCAAATTTGTATCCTGTAAGTTTACTGAAAGTATCTACTAGATTTAAAGTTTTCTGATAGATTTTATAAGGTTTTTTTTAAATTTAGATAATATTTGTCAGTAGGAATAATTTGACTTCTTCCTTTACTGTTTTTACACATTTTGTACCTTCTTCTTGTCTGACTGCTATAGATAAGACTTCAAAAATTATACTGAATAAGAGTGCCAACCATGGACATCCTTGTCTTGTTCCAGATTTTAGAGGAAATGCTTTTAATTTTTCTCCCTGTAGTAAAGTGTTGCTTACATGTTTGTTGCATATATCCTTTATAACGTTGAGAGATAGGTTTAATCTGTTCCTAATTTCTCTAGGAGTTTTATCATAAAGGCATGTTGAACTTTGCTAAATGCCTTTTCTGTGATCATATGATTTCTGTCTTTTAGTTTATTTGTATAGTTTAGTGGTATTATATTCAGTGATTTGTGTACATTGAACCAACCTTGCAATAAATGGATGAAGTTCATTGTTTGGACATGATGTATGACAATCTTAATGTATTTTTGAATTACATTATTTTTAACACATTTGAATTACATAATGTATTTTGAATTATATTTGGTTTGCAATTACTTTGTTCACAATTTTGCAGCTATGTTCACCAGGGAAATTAGTCTGTAATTGTGTCTTTATTCACTTTTATTCAGGATAATACTAACTTCAGAGAATGAATTTGGTACTCCTTCATTTTCTGTTTTGAGAAATAATTTAAGAAGTGTATCAGGACTTTATTAAATGTTTTGTAGAACTAATCAATGAGTCCATCTGATTCTGTACTTATCTTTTTGAGAGACTTAATTACTGCTTTAATCTTATTACTTGTTACGAACATACTTAATGTATTATATTTTCAGGGCATTTGGTGTGTCACACACATTTAAGTATACCAGTTTCTTTAATGTTTATTAGCTTTTTGGAATATAAATTTCAAAGTATTTCATAATGATGCTCTAGATTCATTGGAGTCTGTTGATACAACTCCCCTTTTCACCTTTACTTTTATTAATTTGGAATTTCCTTCTTTTTGCTAGCTTGTCTAGGGGGTTGTCAATATTATTATTTGTTGCCCTTTAATAAAAAACAAATTTTTGGCTAGTTCTATGTATTGAAGGTTTTTTGGTCTCTCTTTATGTCCTGCTTTAATCATATGGTTTTGCTTTTTGTCAGCTACCAGGTTTGAAAGTGACTTCTTTTTCTAGAACCTTAAGGTGAATTATTACTTTATTTGAAAACTCTGGTTTTGTTTTATTGTGAATACTTACTTACCTCTTAGGATGCTTTAGCTATCTCCCAGAGTGCCTATAATTTTCATGTGTTTCTAGGAATTTAATTTTCTCCGTGATTTCTTCAATGACCCACTGTACATTCAAATTTGTATTGTGAAGTGTTAAAGTGTTTGTGAAATTTCTGCAGTCTCTCTTAGTATTGATTTCTACTTTTATTCCAGAGTGGTCTGATAGGATGCAAGGAATACATTTGTTGTTATGCTATTCCTCTTCCTCTCTCTCTGCTCCCTCTCCAGCTCCAACATACACTATCTTTCTTTCCTTCCTCTGACTTTCTCCTCTCCCATCTTTCCCTCTTCTTTTAAATCCAGTTGTTCCAACATATAGTTTATATACTAATACTATTTGAAATACAGATTTGTATCCCGCTGTGAACATTAGAAATTAATTATGCAAAAGGCAGAAATATTATTAGAGTATCTTTGATGTGTGACATATACTAGACATTTGATCAATAGTTACTGGGTAGGGTTTTCTAGGGAACTTTTTTTTGTATGTTTTTATTATTTATTTATTTATTTTTATTAAATACTTTTTTTTTCTTCAAGTTACATCTCAGTCACAATCCCTTCCCAATTCCCCCTTCCTGTCCCACCCTTCCACCCTCTTCCCCCCAACAGCTTCCCCTTTCAGTCCAACAAATGGCTCCTTCTCTAATAACAGTAAATACTATACAAAACAACAGAAATAAATATGCCACATTTATGAGTGTTAAATGGCCCAGTATACCTTGCCAATGTCCAGTTCATACATATTTGGCCCCTGACTTTAACTTTCTACCATCTAACCATCTCCATGAATTTAAAGTTCTATAACTGACTTAGCTTTCATACTAACTTGCATCACTATTATAACCATCTTCTTAGATCTAGAACGCCCTCTTGATTCCTAAACAACTCAAAATTTAACTATGAGACTCTAGCTGTCTATTCTTCAACCACCTCAGAGACCTGAGAGGGATAAATATATCTGATTATATAGGAAGTGCAGGGCCTGCAGCTTTCAATACTAAGAAATGACAAACCAGTGACTGCCTGGACAGTTCCCCTTTTCTCTCCACACATTCCAGCATCAGTCTTCAGCCTTTTGGTTCTGTTTCTCTGACAGACATTGATTGTAGAGCAGGTATTATGAAGGGCTTACCTAACCTGTCTTGGCAGAGCTAGGCTGTCGACTTCCCTGCTACCAAGTTTTGTCCTTTTTGGACAGAAGTCTGTCTGCAGTTGAAGCAAGGAGTTTTTTCATGCCAAGAGATAGGCTTGCCACTAATTCAACCATCTCACACTGGAGATTCTTCGATGCTTATCTTCTACTTGGAGTAGAATAGAGGGTGCTGTCAGGAGCTGATATGTCTCAATATCAAAAAAAAATCTTAATTTAAGATAACATCTTTGAATACCATATTCTGCAGATCTCTTGGGGTTTTTGAAGATGCCCTATCTGTCTCTTGTATTTAGATAAGCAAATGTTGCTTGTCTCTTAACAACTTGATTTCTGAGTAGTTTAGAGAATATCTGTGATAGACTGTCATAGTAGCTAACAAAGTGACATGTTTGCATGACTAGGAGTTTGTTTTTCTTAACTATTCTAAACAGTTTTAGACGGTTGGGATCAAGGGGCCAGAGCTTCACATTTTATTTTTAAGTATCTCTAGGTATGATACCATTAGGAAGCGTTACCTTTAATTTTGTATCAATATACAAAGATCTATTCAATTGTGGCTAAATATACTCTTAATTTTGTATCAATACACAAAGATCAATGCCTATGTAGCCCAATACAATCTTAATATTACATCCATATACAAGGGTCAATACCATTGTGGCCAATTATAATCTTAATTTTGTATCAATATACAAAGATCAATACCGATGTAGTCCAATATGATCTTATTTTTGCACAATAAACAATGGTCAATATCACTTTAGCCAAATATACTACTAATTTTGTATCAATATACAAAGGTATAAGGGCATATTCAATAATCTGACCCTTCTTCTTGGTCCTTCCTGTGCTATGTCTATGTCTCATTTTTCTCAAGTCCATGCACTCCTACATAGGAGAGAAAGAAGGATACAGAAAAGGAAAAGTAGGAAGTCCCTGGGTCTAACCTCCAAAACCCATTAAACAGGGCCATTTAACAGCTTGTAATCTCTTCCCCTAAATAACAGAGTTTTCAGTTATCCTTCAAATAACCAAAAAGGGGGGGGGGGCGGAGAAACACCCTCCCCACCCTCTGGGCATGGGACGTCGCTCTCTTAAAATGACTTCCTGCTGATTTGGGTCGTAGTAGACCTGTTTGTGGCCGGAACCCAAATGGGAAAAATGGTTAAAAATGTTAGTACAATCCTTTTATGTTCAGTCCTTCTGTTCTCAGCTGTTTAGATGTCCTAAGGAGTTTGTAGGCAGAAGCTGATCTTGCAGGCTTTACTGAGGTTCTGGCTGGGGCATTGTGTAGAGCTGAACAGTCTTAGCGATATTGAATTGTTGTGGTTGTAGGCTTTTGATGGAGACAGCTATAGAGGGAGTCTGTCAGGCTGAATCAACTGGGTCACTCATCTTCTTTGGTGTCTGATTCTGTTTTCAGCTGAGGTTTCCGTTGTCCAGTTGTCCCTGGGTTCCTTGAATGGATGCTTTGATTCTCCTGGAATGATAAGAACAGAGCCCTGCCCTATTCCTAACTCTGGGACAATTACCCTCTTTTTTATTTCTCCTGAAGCAAATTTGGTTTTTTGACAATATATAAAGTGTTATCTTTCAATCTGGTTTAAAGAAGAAATTATTTTGTTATTTTGGAGCTAAACCAGCTTTAGTGTATATATTTTGAGATCTCAAAGGACAATTTGTTTGTATTGAGTAGGCCTTTTGTAAGTAGCTTTTAAACTTAGGTCTTTCCAAATCCTATGTGTGTGTCTCTGCATTCTAATTATTGGGATCAGAGACCTGTGGTTCCCATCTGAAGGGATTAAAGATGTGTTCTACCACTCCTGGATCGAAGTTTTTCTCTATTTAGAGTTTGTTTTGTATCAGGCTGACCTTGAGCTCTGAGATCTGCCTGTTTCTGTCTCTAGTGTGTTGGGATTAAGGGTGTACTCTTCTTGAATGATGGGATTAAGGGTGTGCACCCTCACCACCCTGTTCCGTGTAACTCTAGAATTTATAAGTCCATTAACTCTATGGTGCTCCTCCCGTCTCTGCTGAAGTTAAAGGCATGGGTTAACACCACAATTCTCATGTATTTTACCTTAGCTCTACGTTTTTTCGACACTTGGGGGTTTATCAAACCAGGCTGAACATCTGTATCCTTTATTTTATTTATAGTGTTTTAGCATTGTTGCCTGCTTTTTTTAATTAATAAATTTGTTTGTTGCTTCAGGTTACATCCTTATCATATTGTTCTCTTTTCCGGCTTCCCAGCCCCACCCTCCCATGCTCTACACCCTGACCCTTCCGTCTTGTTCCTCTGGGGTGGAGTGTCCCTGCATAACAGTCTCTCACCACAGATCAGGAGTCATATGAGGGCCAAGAGCCTCTTCATTCACCGGGGGCCTACGAGGCAGTACTGCCAGTGAAAGGTGTCTCCTTGCTACTGGGGGAATACTAAAAAAAAAAGACCAACAAACACACAAACCCACAAAAACAAAGAATAACAACAAAAAGAGAGGAAAAAGAAAAAGAAAAAAGGAAAAGGAAAAAGAAAAAGAAAAAAAAAGTTTATGTCCATGTTCCTTTTGGTGTGTTGGTTGTAGTACACATATCCTGTACGATATAGCTAAAATCCTACTATAAGTGAATAGATACCATGTGCATCCTTCTGAGTCTGGGTTAGCTCACTCAGGATGAGCTTCTCTAGATCCATCCATTTGGCTGCAAATTGCATGATTTCATTGTTTCTGATAGCTGAGTAATATTCCATTGTATAGATGTACCACAGTTTTTTAATCCATTCTTCAGTTGAGGGACATCTGGGTTGTTTCCAACTTCTAGCTATTACAAATAAGGCTGTTATGAACATAGATGATGAGACTTTCTAGGGAACTTTTTAAAATGTTGTTAGAAAACAGAACTGGGTTGGAAAGACAGCTTTTATGTATGGAAAGAAAATGACTGAGAAAATCCAAGGAACAGCAGAGGCTGATTTTCCACGATTCTGATATCCAGGTCCCGTGATGCTATCTCTTCATAAGGCGCTTGCCCCTGGAGAGTTGTCTCCTGGCAGATGCTCAAGGTCGGCCTTTCTGACAGAAACACGACGAGGCGTCTTTGGGCACGACTCAAATCTCTGAGCCAGTGTAATAATGGTCCAGGGCCGTGAATCTAAGGCGGGCGAGAAAAACTAGGTCTCGGTTTCCGGGGGACGTTTTAGAGAAGCACCGGATCCTCCCCTTCCGGTCAGCTCCTGTCTGCTTCCCCGGGGACCCACGTGTGTGTCGAAAGGAGAGAACGTGAGAGCGTCTGCGGCTGCATTCAGTGAGCTTGTCGCATCTGGACTTAGCGGGACCTCAGTGGCTACGACATAGCCATGGTGGGCGGCCCCGCTCGCTGGTTTCCAGGGGAGGCTGTGGTCGGGCTGACGGGAGGAGTATGCACGGACCCGGGAGAGGCTTGGAGTGGCTCGTAGTGGTTGCACCGGGCGGTGTGGGTCGCGGGTGTCTGCCCCGGGACTGCAGTGCTCCGGAGCTTTCTCAACTCGCTTTGTGGCGTTGTCCACTTCTCCTGGTTCTCGATCCCCCGAGGGCCACCCTGCATTTTTGTATCTTCATTAATAATCACTTTTGTGGGTCCACTTACCTTTGACCTCGGTCAAATACAGATCCTCTTTACCCTGGGCACAGTCACCCAGGAGATATCTGTGCCCAGCCCCTTCGGTGGCCATTTCTGACCGTAGTCCTGCTTCTACAGCACCCATTTCTATCGGGCAACGATACTGTTTTGTCTGTATTTTAAAACAGTAGTTACTTAAGAGTGTTCATAAAACATTTATGTATAGCAGTATAAAAGGGCTCATTCACAGCATCCGGATTTTATGTTTATAATTGATTTTGGTGTGTGTGTGTGTGTGTGTGTGTGTGTGTGTGTGTGTGTGTGTGTGTCGGAGGACAGGTTTCAGGAGCCTGTTCTCTCCTTCCACCATGTGAGTACCTGAGGCACAACTCAAGTTGTCAAACTTGGCAGCAAGCGCCTTTACTCGCTGAGCCATTTTTCTGTCCCCTCTTTGTTTCTTTCCTTTTTTGTCTTTTCATGTCCTCCTTGCCTGCGTTTAGTACTACCTCTACTTTGATCAGTGCCTACCTATACTTGAACAATTTCCAGTTATAATTGTAAGTATATTAAAATCGAAAGAGATTAAAGCAGTTACGTGTAGTGTGGGGAATTTGACTACACATGTCCTTAGCAGTAGGAACTTCACTTTTCTGAAAGTTCACAAAACAACGTTTGCTACACTTTTTATTAAAAAGTGTCCTCATCTACTGCCAGTTTTGTGAATTTTTTCCCTGAGGAAACAAATAGTGAATTTAACTGATAATTGGCATGGAGACCATGTACACAACTGAGTGACTAAGGAGAAAGTCACACACACAACCCAGCTGCTGTTAACTGCTGAGTATATTGATATTTTTAATTAAAATCACTATATTATTAGGGAATGGGGTGCCGTAGCATGCATGTGAACGACAGAGGACAACTTTGTGGAATTACTTCTTTCCTTCTGCCCTTACATGGGCTCTCAGAATTGAAGGCAGGTCACCAGGCATGTGAAGCAAGTACCCTTATCCTCTGAATTAATGTTTTGTTGAGAGTTTGTTGATGAGTGTTTCCAATTGTACTGAAATACAAAGCTGTTTACAGCCTTCTGCAGATTTTTGTGCCTTATTCTGTATTCATCTTTTGAGGTGGACAGTCTTTTCACAAATTGTTATGAAGAACCTTAAGCTCCAATTGAGTCAGAATATAAGTTCAGGAGGTTTTGCAATTTGCATTAAATCTTGGTGGTTCTGGTTTTTTAACTTAAATCCTTGAAAGCTGTAAAGCCCTTTTTACACTCACAGAATTAAAAGTGAGTAATTGTGGGGCTAGAGAAATGGCTCAGTGGTTAAGAGTGTTTGCTGTGCAACTATGAGAACCTGACTTCAGGTCCTTGTACCCATGAAAGATAACAACCCAAGGATGCTCTGGTGTACACCTGTAGCCAGATCAGTCTGGAGTCAGAGACAGGAGGGTCACTAGTAGCCATCCTAGCCCAAAAGCTTGAGTTCCTGTTCAGGGACGGAACCGGCCTCAAAGAAATAAAGAGGAGGAGTGTGATAGAGAAGGACACCTGATGCTCTCCTCTGGCCTCTCTGCATAGCACACAAGCACACACACACACCAGATAAACTTGTTTAAAAATAAACCAGCTGGGCGGTTGTGGCACACGCCTTTAATCCCAGCACTTGGGAGGCAGAGGCAGGCGGATCTTTGTGAGTTTGAGGCCAGCCTGGTCTACAAAGCGAGTCCAGGACAGTCAAGGATACACAGAGAAACCCTGTCTCGAAAAACCAAAAAAAAAAAATAAAAAAAATAAAAATAAAAATAAACCAACTCACCAGAAACATGTACTTTTAGAGGGAGGGTATTGCATAGGGACATTTCTTAGAGACAGCCTGCCACCTTTTCCAAAAGTTTTTGCTTGATTTATGTTTGATTGAAAAATTCTTAATCCCTTATCACATTGGGCCTTCCACCGTCAAGTGTATAGAGAGATATGTGTTCTCTGTTCTTACGGTTTTAAAGGTTTTTTTTTTTGTTTTTATTTTTTGTTTTTTGTACGTAGCCAACTTCAGATGGTTTTCAGACTTGGGTGTGTCTTCTCTCATCAGCTTTATGGAAAAGTGAGCAAACCATCAGAATTGTTGGAAGAATGAATGTGTGGATGAGGAATTGATCAACATTTTAGCTGCTTGGAGAGTTGTTTTGAAGATTATTTTGAGCTTTGTCTTATCAAAGGAGAAGGGAAGGGAAGGATTATGGACAGCGATAACAAGTGTAGTCTTAAGTTACTCTGTGGCACATTCTGGATTAACACCAGCATCAAGAACAATGGAGAGGAGCTTTGTGAAGGGGAGGGAAGTAATGCTAGAAAAGAAAGTTGGGAAGAGAATATTTTCCGTGCTAAAGATTAGGACCAAGCTTATTTCTGTAAATAGGGAAAGAAACTATACTAGATTAACACTGTAGAAAGACAGGCTTTGTGACTTCTTTGTAAAAGGGCCTAACAGAGTATACCCGCAAAGCAACCTGTGCTTCATCATAAGAATTATATCCAACATTTCCAGTCATGAGTCCCCTCCCTCTATTCTCAGAACTACTTTAAGCTGGTACGGCTGAATCACTGAGTTGTGCTGGCTTCCTATGTACCTTTTTGTTGGTCTAATGCCACTGGAGATTTGTGAATAGATCATTTCTGTTATGACCATAGGGAAACAAAGATTGCTGGAATTAGTAAAATGTTTGGCCTAGCTCCTGCTTCCTAGTGTGATATCTCTGGCTCATTGTATTTTCTGGAGAGCTTTTTGTGACTAGAGTCACTTAATGTATCTGACTGGCTGAGTGTATCTGACTATGTGTGTCCTATTTTTTAGCCTAAAGGACTGAAAGCCAAAATTATAGGACGGGAAAAGAAAGTTATCCATCCGTACAGTAGAAAAGCAGCTCAGATGACAAGAGAGTCTCACAAACAAGACAAGAAGGAACGGTAAGTACCTGGTCCTGTTTGTGTTGTGCGCTTCATGCAGCTGCCGTCAGGTGTGTGTCCCTCAGTTTCCACCCCCTCTTTTCCTTTAATAAAATCTTTCCATTAGTTCTTGCACTGAGGTAAAAGAAGCGTCTGGTCTCACAGAACTGACCTAAACATAAGTTTAAGTAGCAGATTGTTGTAATTGTAGTGAAGAAAAAATGAACAAAGGTTAGAGGATAAAGAGAGGAGAGGTTCTGTTTTATGAATCTTGGAAGGTTCCTCAAGAAGTTAGCATTTGAGCAGAGTTGACGGTTAGTAGAAAGGAAGCTACTGATGAAGGGGTTTCTGTCTATTTGACATAATAAAGGAAACGTGGAATGTGTGGTTGGATATCGTGGGTCTAGTGTTCAGAGACCAATTAGAAATATCACAGGGAGCTGTTGGTCTTTGTGGGTTGGGTAGACTGGGGCCAGGAGGTCATCTAGTGACTGCTGTAGAAGGAAAGTAAGCGGCAGCCAAGGACTGAGTCAGCCTAGTAATTTTCCTACCATCTCAGAAGTGGGCAGGGTGTGGAGAGAAATCTGCCACAAATGCTCAAAGGAAACATACCAAATAACATCAAAATGTTTTTAATGTTTTGAATAGATTTCTAAAGCCTTGCTTTGGAAATTTTCTAATTTGTGTACACAGTTTCTTCCAAGACTGGAGGAGAAGACCTGAGGGTGAGGAGCAAAGATTCCATAAAGTGAAGACCAAATAGAAGTCATTTCTGTTATTTTGGACTAGATTTACTATTCCAGTGTAAGAGGTGTCCACCCACGTAGTATCTGGTGGAAACCTGCACACTTCTGTTGCATTTTGATACCTTGCCTAAGCCCTAAACCCTCATTTAATAAAGCTTGACTGTTTGTAGTTATTTGGTTAGAAATTTTCTAGGAAACAGTCCAATTTTCTTTTTTGTGGGGTATGTGTTTTTTAATAAAGATGTATTTTTTGATAAATGTGGCAATACTGCCTTAAAGTAGTCTTCAAATTTCAGCTGTTCATCACCTAGCAGTTTGCTGTTCTTTTAGACAATGGTGATTTACTACATCTCAGCAGTATAATTTTTACCATTGCTCATATATATATCTTATGAACTTCACTTGACCTGATGTGCACCATGGAGGTTACTGGAACAGGACTTTCCACTCAGAAGGTCTGCTGAGGGGACTGGGCTGGGATTGTGCATTTCCAGGGGTCTTCCAGGTGTTGCTGCTTGGCAGGCACAGTCCTAACCCAGTCAGACCTTTGTGTGCATGGACAGGATTGATCCTCCAGCTTCCCTAGACACTGGCATGATGAATCAACACTCTAGTGACATCTTGTCCCAATAATTTAAAAGATAATTGTGTCATTCTGTATGTCTTTGATGTTAAGATTTTTTTTTTTAAATTACTTATGAAGGAATGTAAAAGTTGTCTGGGAAGTTTTTCTTTCCAATAGATATTTTATAACAGATTTCTAAACTCTGCTTTAGAAAATTTCTAATTTATATGCACTTTTGGTTCAAGATTGAAGACTGAGAGGGCCTTGCGTCTCAACCTTGTTGGTAAGTGGGTCTGGGTGCTTGGAATTCTGGCTATAGTATAGTGAATTTTTGCTCTAAACCAATTTCACTCATTTTTGTCAGGTTTTGTTGCTATTTTTCTTTAAACCAGACTTAACAGTTAACTAAGAGAAAACAAATGAAGTGGAGCAAAACATTGGACTTTGAGAGTAAGCTGCTAGTGCTCTCTGAAGCTTATCTTTGCAGACGTCATTGCTGTGCAGTACCACGTCCGTGTGCCTAGCCCAGGGCCAGTCCCGTTTGGTGACAACTGAGAATATGAAGGACATGGCTATGTCAGCCCTCTGCAGCACACATCTGAGATAATTGGCTCTAGACTGTTCCCAAAGGCCGATGTGTGCCTATGATAGCTTATGAAGAAAAAAAGATTTAGCATGTAGTCGCAGGGGTTTCGGTCTGTGAGGCTGACGACATTTGCTTTGGGACATAACAACGCAGAAAGCACTGGCAGAGGGGCATGTGCTAGAGCAAGCTGCTTACCTTATACTGTACAAGAAACAGACAGATGGGGGGTCTAGAGCCATAACACCCCCTTCAAGGTCACTTCCTCA
>CAJQZJ010032178.1:12499429-12517385 GCA_907164525.1 Lophiomys imhausi | reverse complement strand
GATGGGGGGTCTAGAGCCATAACACCCCCTTCAAGGTCACTTCCTCAGTGGAGAGAGGGCCCTCTAGGCCTTATTTCTCAAAGGTTTTGTCATCTCCCAATAGCACCAGGTGCTAGCGAACAAACATTTAAGACATGGGCCTTTGGGAACAGTGTAGAACCAAGCTACAGCAGTGGCCTAGGTACTCTAGAGCATGCGGTTCTTGGTTAATAATATGAGTGCATTCATGTTCAGTCCCTGTCAGTAGCACACTCTTCCTCTCTTTTACCCTTTTTCCTCTTTGCCCCTCCTCTGTCTTCTTTTTTCCTCTCGCTCTCTGTCTGTGTATTTCTGTGGGACAAACTTATTGCTAATAAGATTTTACTGACTTGTCCAGGATTTCTCTTTTCATAGAAGCTGGCACCTGTCTTAGGCATGATGTATTGGGTAGTGCTCCATATAGGGTACTTCATTTCATGTTTCAATGTGAGTAGTGCTGATCTGCATGGAATAATTACAAGGTTTTGGACATGGTGCTAGCAGTCTGTGTTTGTTTAACAAATATCGTTTTCATCATTGATCAATTTTTCAAATAGTATTTTAAATAAGGTACATGTTTTACTTTATAAGAACTTAGAATTTCATAGTCTATGAATCCATCTTTCTCCCTTTCCTGATGTTAGAGAAGAAATATATGGGTCTGGAGAGATGACTTGGTAGTTAGGAGGACAAACATACTGCTCTTGCAGAGTTCAATTTCCAGAATCCACATGGTGTGCCTTAAAAACCACCTGTAAATACAGATCCATGGGACTCTTCTGGTGTCTGTGGACACTGCACTCATGTGCACACACACACATACTCACACATATGCACATAAGTAAAATAAAATCAAACTGTTTAAAAGAAAAGAAAGGTATGCAGGCAAGGAACACTTCCTTGTCTCTTCCTTTAAATGAAATGTTACAATTTCATTTCTGATGAATTGGTTTTGTTGAATCAGCTACATAGATTTTTCTATTTAAAACTGAAATAATTCTGCTTTAGTTTTTAATGCTTTGGTACAGAGAATCATGGTGAAATCCTCTGCTTAAATGAAGTGTGGAGTGCTAAACTGCTTTGGTACTTATTCATAGGTGACAAACTTCAGTGGTTTCACAGGCATCTTTCTTTGAATATCTCCTTTTTTTCATGTCCAGATGACTGTGAACTAATTGAAAGGTAAAGTCGGGGCATACTGTGAGCAAGGGATCAGAGAAGAGAATTCCAGCCTAGTTCTCGAGACAGAGCTGTGCTCTGGATGTGCCTACTAACGGGGTTCTTGGTTAATAACATGAGTGCATACATGTTCAGTCCCTGTCAGTAGCACACTCTTCCTCCCTCTTAGCCTTTTTCCTCTTTGCCTTTTCTTTTGTTTTTTAACAGAAAGACTTAAGTTTGTATCCCTAAAAAGGGCCCTTTTTAGCTTCCTGGGCTTAGGGAAGGCTTCCTGGACAAGGAATGTCTGCACTGGCCCCACTGGGTATTAGCAGATTGGGGTAAGGTAGCTTGAAAGAGTCTTCAGACTGAGAGAATAGTATCTAAAAAGGCCTAGAGGTGAGAGAGAAGCCAACAGGTGGGAACCCAACCAGACATTTCCTGTGACTGAAATAGCAAGCTCAGAGGCTAATGTAAGTTACAGTGGCCTATGAACAACATTAGGTGACCATCTTAGGACATAGGGAGCCCTGAGAGGGTTCTGCAGGAACCACATCTGACCATCATGCATATACTTCAGGCCATAGCCTGAGAAGGGGACATGATATCACTGGAGGACTGGTTAGGAGGCTGATGGAACAGTCCAGGCACAATGTTGTTGTCTTCTGCTTGGCTAGAAGGAGCTTGGTGAGAGCTAGAATGCAGAGATACTAGGAGGCAGAACTTAGATAAGGAGAGAGGAGGTAGGCGGATGCCTCTAAACCTCACGTAGAATGTCATGCCATGTCCTGAAGTGGAGGGCACAAGGGATGGAGGGGGCATGATGGGAATGTCTTGTAAGGGTGAGGTGCTACAGTCTAAATATGAAATCCAGTAGGTGGTTAAATGTAAGGGTCCTCAGTTCAGCAGACAGCACTCTGATTTTGTTCAGTGAAGTTAAATGGTTGGGCTGTTCAGGAAAGTGATTAAGAAAACTGAGGAATTTGAGGATGTCATTATTCAAAGGACAAGAATACCTATGCACTACATTTTAAATGAGTTAGCACAAGCCCACATATATAGATCATTTTTTTTGTTTTTTCAGGTATTTGAGTCGGTTCAGCAGTGAGCTGGAGCAGATTGAGTTACACAACAGCATCAAGAACAGGCAGGGACGGCGACACCACTCCCGGGAGGACGTCATCAAGCAGACAGTGGACAGGGAGCGGCAGCAGTACGAAGGCTATGGCTTCGGTGTGTGCTATTGGACTCTTGTTTCCTTTTCAAAATAGTGTCTGCTTTATAGTGAGTTTCAAAGGTTTCACTTTGTTGATTTTTCTTGATCCTCTCTGTTTGGGTTCCTCCCCTTCAGGTGTGGAATACTTTCAGTTTCATTTCCTGTGACAGTTGACAGCCATCCACTGCTGTGACAGTCATTTAGCACACACCCAACTTGCCTACCCCTTGGAACTGTAATTTGCCCATCTCCAGACACATCCGAGCTCCTATACACAAATGTCCTTCCTTCCCACTTTGGAACTCTGGTTCTCCACGCCACACTAAGGCATTTTCTTCTTGGCACTCCAGCAGGCATAACTAATTCCTCAGAGTGAGGACAGCACATTACTAATTGGTAACACTGAAGATCACTAGCAGGGTGGAGTCCAGATCTGAAGAACTTTACATTCATGGCCATTCAAAGCGTACTCAGCCTGCAGACAACACTTGATTATCTTGCTGTCACTGCTTTAAAATAATGATTTTCCCTGAACAACACAGCTTTGTGACTTCAGAAACCAGGCAACCTGGCAACAGTCTGCAGTGGCAGCTGTCCCTTGCAGAACTGGATGGAGTTTTAAAGTTTGTCTTGTCACTATCTTCATTCTTGTTTCTTGCCTGGTGCTTGTAGGCTTTGTGTTAATGTGTACTTTCTTGATCAAAATAGTAGTTAAAATACATAATAGCAAAATTAAGATTTCAAGTTCTAACATATAAGATCCCCAAAGAACTTACTCTGGATAATACTTGAAGCTCTGAAGTAAGAGCATTTCCTCTCACTGCTAAAGTGTTTCTTAAACTAAAAAAAAAAAGGAAAGCAAATTTTTGGAACTAGATACATCCACACTTATTCTCTGGAGCCCACTGGATAATAATAATAATAACAAAGAGAACTCCTCAATTTGAAAATAAAATAGAAGCCAGGCGTGGTGGTGCACACCCTTAATCCCAGCCCTTGGAAGCAGAGGCAGGTGGATCTCTTTGAGTTCCTAGCCAGCTTGGTCTACATAGTTCCAGGACAGCCAGGGCTATATTGAGAGTTCCTGTCTCAAAAAATATAAATGATATAGAGGTTATATTTCCCTGATTGAAAAAGTTGAGGATTAACTCAGAAGTACCCGACAGTGTACATACCACAAGCAGAGCCTCTGCGGCTCCTGTGATGTTCACATACAGTTGCTTTCTATGGATATAAGATGTTTACATGCCATCTTTTCCTATCGCTGTGATAAAATACCGTGGCCGAAGCAACATAGAGGAGAAGAAGTTTCTTTTGCCTTAGAGTGTAAGCCTGTTGTGGTGGTGAAGTCACAGCAGGAGGAGTTGTGGCTCATTTTCTCCACAGTGAATGCTGGTGCTAAGCTCTCTCTTTCCATGGTTGGGAGGGGGCACCGGATGAAACAAGACCCAGACTAGGTGCCACTCAGTACTTAGGGTGGGTCTTCATACTTCAGTTAGCCTGGTCAGGGTAATCCCCCAGGACATTCCGATGCCCCTCTCCCAGGTGATTCTAGATCTGGTCACCTTGACAGTTGAGACTGAGAACCCCAATTCCACCGCCCTGTGCCAACGTGGCACCTTAAACACATCATTTTACATATGCCTTTCTCCTGTCTCTGTAATGTCATGGCCAACCTATAATGCAAAAATATATTCAGTCCAATTTTAAAAGTCCCAGTTTTTAAAATTCCAGTACTACTGCTTAAAAGTCCATGTCTGAGACTCGAAGGCAATCTCATCTTTGAGCTCCCCTGCAAGTTACAGGGTAATTTAAATTGTATGGAACTTTTTTGAAGTACTATTGATTATAATTCTTTTTAAATTTTTCATATTTTGAGTTACAGATTTTATTTAATGTTAAATAATCTTTGAAATCTGGCAACTTGACATGAGGTAAATACTTAGTGACTTGTATTTCATAGCACTGCGAAATAAAAGCCACCCACACTTGCTGTTTGAGTCTAATATGCTGGCTTATTTCACAAATCTGTGCTAATGCTTTCTATGTAGCAGAGTTCTTATGTCACCCTTGTGTACTGGACACTGTTTTTCCACGTGTAGTCTTTGTCTTAACTATAGCAATGCTTTGAAGATATTTGTCTTTGGGACTGGAGGGATGGCTCAACAGTTCTAACTGCCATTTCAGGCGGGCGGTTCATAATGCCAGTTTTAGGGGAAACCACACCTTCTGGACTCTGCAGGCATGTGAACACACATGCCATGCATAGACACAGGCACATTTACACATATATTTAAAAAGTTTTTCCTTTTATTAACACCAGTTGTCATTTTGTGAGATAAGAGTGAAACTGTAACAACTAAACTTAGAAAGATATGCCTAATAGATATTAATTATTAAGAAATGCCTAATAGATATTAATTATTTTCTTTCTCAGAGATCCCAGACATTTTAGACTCCAGTAATCTGCAGGCTTTCCGGTGAGTATCTGAGTTACTTGGGATTTGTATGTGAAATGCACAAGGCATGAACTGCCCCGAGAGCATACATACATCATGAGAAGGAGAGCCTTGCTGTGCTCTGTTGGAGCTCCTCACCTGCTGCGTCTGTCTGCAGCACCCAGTGTGCCCTCCACCAATGCTGCGGATGCTCCTTTTCTTTCCCAGAACAGTTTTAAAATCTTTTGTAGTGTGCTGGAGATGTTTTTGTTTTCTCCTGGTGCTAATTTTTATTTGTTTATGATAAATAATAGAAACTGGTGAATAGAAACTTATGCCAAGGCAAAAGTTTTGTCCTCGAGAACCTTTGATCCACGAATCTGTGACTCTACTCTGGTAACCATGGAGACCACTGAGCTGCAGAAACTCAGATTTTTATTTTTCTAGCACAGATTCTGTATATTAGAAAGTGTTTTTTATTAATAATTTTGGTCTTCACTAAAACATGTTAGGGAGTCCAATTTTCTTCTGAGTTGAAATTGGATAAATTTAAATCCAGGCATCATTGAAAACAGTATGTGTTCCTTGTTTCTGAAGCAGTGTGTATTCTGCGTCTCCCAAAGAGAGAAGTGTGGGAGGAGATGAGCATACCATGTTAGCTTTGCTGGGTAGTCTCCAGACTTCTCTCATGAGATATGTGAGATAGAATTGTCATACAAATGGAGAGGTTCAAAAATGAGATTTTTTTCTTATATATTCAGCTGCAGGGTGCCTGTGTGTGAGAATGTCCTTTGCTGATTTATTTTAGAGGTTTGTTAGTCCTGACATAATTCTAACTTTGAGGGTCTTGTGACTATGTAACCTGATAAGGGAGAATATTTAGGTTAGGGAGAAGAAGTGAACCACACAGAGTCGAGGATTTTCATGTGCAATTTTGAAGTTTCAATTGTGTAGGACTCTGTGCATGTAATAAATGCTACTCTAACAATAAAAAGAAGTCTTCAGGCCTGGGCTGTTTCATTGTCCTTTCCCTTTATGCTGATAATCTTGTCATGTACATGAGCTGTCTTATGAACTTAAAGGCTTCCTTCTGCTTCAGGCAGAGTTCTGAAAGTGACTGTCCTTGCTGTGCTATTAGCATCCTCAGCATTACACTTATTTTTTTTTTCTAGGGAATGGGATTTTGATCTGAAGAAATTACCAAACATCAAAATGAGGAAAGTTTGTGCTAATGATAGAGTTCCTAAGAAGCGCAAACAGAAAAATATTTTAAATATAGAAGAGGATTTAGGAGAATTAGAACTAACCGGAGAAACTCGAGACTCTGAAGATGGGAAGCTGGAACCAGCAAGTGACACAGATGAAGAAATGACTCCAGTGCCTGTCTCCCCTCATTGAAATGACAGGAGACCCTCCCGTCCTACTCATTGATTATAGAAAATAGCCGTTTATATGTGGGCTGGTGAGATGGCTCAGCAGCTAGGGGGCTTCAGCCAAGCCTGACTCCCAAAGTTTGATTCCCAGAATCCATGGGTTAAAGAGAACAGATGCTGCATGTTTTTCTCTAGTGTCCATGTGCACACAAAGGCATGTGTGCATGTGCACACACACACAAACTTTTTTTTAGTAATTATCGATATGTAAGAATTTGCTATTTAACTCATTCTCATAAAAGTTATTTGCAGTTTCAAAATAGGTTTTTTATTTTATTTAAGAATTTTCTTTAAATTTCTTTTAAAATACAGAGATTATATTAATCTGCTTTTCATTATAGCTAAATACCCGGGACTGGGAACTGAGCTCAGAGTCTAAAAAATAACCTTGTGTAGTCTGGTGAGACACTGTGTACATCACATCGTGGCCAACAGCATCATAGTGATGCAGCGGGGAATGTGACAGGCAAGAGAGGAAGCCAGTGAATGGGAAGGGCTCTGTGTTGCCCTACTCCTACAGTACTGTCCTCTCTGAACTTCACCACATAAAGGGCAATTTCTAACACAAACCCCAGGGTGGGGTCATCATTAAACTCTATTCAGAACAGCATTGATCTTCAAAGGCCATTTAACCTGAATTTTCTAGAAGAGATAAGTGGGGGAAAAAAAATGAGAGTTAGGAAGATGAATTGGTCAGTGAAGTGCTACATGTCATTGAAAGGCCTGAGTCTCTCAGGCCAGCACCCACAGTGAAGGAGGGGCTGTGCGGCATGTGCCTAGAATCCTATGCTGGGGGATGGAGGGTGGGCAGAGCCAGCAAACAAGAACAAGGTACTGCCTGTGTGCTGAACGTGCTACTCTGAAGGGGGCAGTGCTACTAAACCCATTGGTACCAATTGCTCTAGAATCCGGACACTGCCACAGGATTGCTGTGATGGGCTTCAGTCTTGGGTGGCATTTTTACTTCATGTTGGTGTGTATTGGAAGTAACTTGAATTTTGATTTTACAAAGAGTCACACCTAAATTTGGCTTGATTCTCAAAAGAAAATTCGGACTTTTAAACAGTGTTGGAACTACTCAAGAGCCATGGTGTTTAATTATGCATTTTGGGATGGCCAAAAGCAGAATGTTATGGTTTAAGTTCTAAATGTCCCACACAAGTTCAGTCTTCACTTTCTGGTGTCTTGAAGATTGTAGAGCATTTATGAGATGGGACCCAGCTGTCAGTAGTGGCAGGTCTTTGAAGGTTATACCTAGCCCTGGGTCCAGTCAAGTCTGCCACCATGCCTGAAGTCCCTGACAAGTTACTGCAGGAACTGTGACAAACTAAAATCCTGAAACTGAGCCAGAGCATACTTTTTCCTTAATTTTTTGTTTTTCCTGTTAGAAATTTGGATTTCAGCAGCACAAAAGTAACTACTACATCTTTCAAATATCAGTTGAGATAGCCCTCTTAGATGATTCCTTCATGCCTATTCACAGGCAGCAGATCAATGTTGGAGAATACCAGTCAAGATATTCAACTATTGGCTCTATGTATTAGGGAGCCAAGCTTATTCTTTTGCTGGATGGATGTAGTATCTATCACAGGCAAGCAGACCCTGTTCCATAATGTTTGCTCTGAGGCCTGAATCCTGCCTTAAATCTTTCATGTTATTTCACAAGACAGAGCTCTTTCTATAAGTCTGTTCTTGAAGATTGTAGTGAATAACTCTAGACAATATAACTGGGGAAGCTGGAAGAATATAAGTGTGCATATGCATATGTAGGCACACTCATTGTAAACACACTTGAAGTGACCCTAGGAAAGCAGGTACGTCTTGGGAGGATGTGCTCTGTTCTATCCTGAAGGATCGTTTCGTTTCGTTTTTGTCGTTTTGCTTTTTAATGAGTCCAGCTGTGCTTTGTGTTGGCTTATCCTAAAGTTCTTTTCTTTGACAAAGCTACAAACTTCAGTTCTTCCAGCCTGGAAGTGTCTACAAGCAACTCCCTAGGCTGCAGTCAGTAAGGGCATGGAGAGGGGCTGTGCCCCGCCCAGCCTGGCAGCAGTGCAGCGTGAGAACTAGTGTGAACTGGCCTCTCTGAGGGTCGGTCCTTAGAGAGGACCCAGCTACGGATGCCTCTGAGGGTCGGTCCTTAGAGAGGACGCAGCTACGGATGCCTCTGAGGGTCGGTCCTTAGAGAGGACGCAGCTACGGATCTGTGTCACTGCTCGTTCATACCAGGATGCTCCTTCAACTTTCAAAAGTGGAGTTTCGAATTTTATGTAGTGTTTCCTTTAGCCAGTGTATATTCAATTTTATCTACTTTTGAGCCTCATTGAGGGAAATGTTTCTTCTTGGTCAAAAGAATGCTATCTATCTCTGGCCAAGCTACCTAAAACATAGGAGTTAATTTAGTTGGGCTGGTCCATCACTTGGCTAATGGACTACCCTTTAGAAATGCCAGTTCACCTAAAGAGATAGGAATAATTATCCCTTTAATGAGGCAACGTACTTTTCTTTCCCAGAAAGCCGGGTCCAGGTACATCCAATATTAAGTTGCCATGAAGCTCTGTTAAGTTGGCCCACCTCTCAGGAAAAAAAAAAAAAAAAAAAACTTGTCTTTTTTTTTCCCACCTCCCCCTCAGTATGGTTTTGAACTTGGGTGTGCTTTTCCTCACCCTTTGGGTTCTCTCACTTTTACTCTGTGCTAAACACATTGTCTTCATTCAGACTGTATGGCTTTTCAAGTTCTTCACCCTCTCCCTTCTCTTGGCAGTGGCTGTGATTTCCAGCTTTCCTGCCATGTTGTTGATTAAAGTCTAATAAAGTTGTCCTGAAGCTTCCTTCTGAGTCTGTTCTCAAATTATTTATTGACAAGACCAAGAACCCTGAAATAGGTCCCCATTACCCCAATAGTGTGACATCCTAGGTAGGGCCCCCCCAAATTTTCCAGTAATAACACAACATTGGTCACTATAGATCTGACATAAGTATTTTCAGATTCTAGTTTAAAAAACTTAGGCCATTATCAAATCTTAAATTAAGAATTCAAGGGTTTAGAATATGGTAAATACAATTATAGGACTCCCAGTACATTCAGCATAAAGTAGAGAAACTACAGCCAAGATTTGGAGCATTTGTTTAATATACAAAGTCTTTCACAGATAATTAGTATCCTTAGTTTGTCTTAAGCACACATTACTCACAAACAGTATATTGTTAATGAAAGACAATTAGATAAAACTAAAAAAGTACAAATGCTCAATCTCAGAAACTGTATACAGTTAAAATAATATTTTCTCCTTTATTTAAATGTTATACCTAATTTCAACACGGGTTTCTTCAAATGTGGGGGAAACACTGCAGCCCAAACGGAACAGCACTTCCTTGCCGTTGTATTATTATGTAAAATAGCACCATTGAGCTGATGTAAGGACATGATTTTATAACAATTATAATGATAATAAGTTCAAGTTCCCCACTTAATATTTGCTCCAAAATATCCATTGGCAAGGAAAGGTAAATTATATCTGACAGATTAAATAAATGATCTTCCCACTTCACCCACCTGACCGTTGTGATTACTCTTAATGGTGTCATTGTATTAATGACCTCATTTTTCAGCCAAACAATAAATGTCTGAAGGGTATTCCAGGCCCTTTTCACAAAAGAAAAACTACAAGTATGAGGGTTCTTTGTGGGATATCATCATTCGTATTTGTGGGATAGTAGCAGCTCTGGGTGAAGACTGTCTGCATTGCAATATCCCCAGTAATTGGAATTCTTAAATTACCCTTTTTTCTCTCTATTTTTGTAGGGTTTTGTTATTGTTTTATACTTAAGTTTACTTGCTTTGAGACACTTCATTTTTTTAAAGTGTGTGTGTGTGTGTGTGTGTGTGTGTGTGTGTGTGTGTGCCCTCAGAGATAAGAAGAGGATGTTGGGTGTCCTGGAGCTGGAGATAAGGTGGTGATGAGCTTTCCTGAGAGTGCTAGGGGTTCAGCCAGGAGCCTCTGTGAGAGGAGAGAGTGTCTAACCACTGATCTCTCTCCCATCCCTGGGCTTTCATTCCTTTCCAATTGAATATTTAATTATACCTAGTGAAAATGTCAGCTCTTGATAGAAAGCTTTTTCATTGTCTGGTTTATGGCATTTCTAATATCCCAGTTTCGTGTGTTCATAAAAATTCAGTTTTAATCTCTAAACTCAGCAGTTCAGTATATTTTGTTTCAGTTTCTCTTTATTTTTTACATGAGAGCAGGTAAACACGCCTCAAGATAAATACTCTGTCAAGCAGTTTTTCTCCTTGAGCAGTAAGCCAGGCCATCAAAGCTGAACCTTTTCACTTTTATTAAGGAAAAACACCATTACCACACAGAATACAGAATACTTTTTTTTCTTTGTTTGTTTTGTTTTTGGAGAAAGGTCTCATTTAGTCTAGGCTGGCCTCTATTTAGGACTCACTATGTAGTAGAGGATAGCCCAGAAGTCCTTTGCTTCCCAAGGACTGGGATTACAGGTGTACACTGGGATTACAGGCTGTACTATGCCCAGATTCAACACTGCTGTTACATATGTGAATAGTTAGGTCAGATTGATTGAATCAAATAATATTAATTTTGGGGAATATTTTAGTGGAAAATTTTCTATTGTGGGTTTAGAGACAGAATAACACTGAGTGGTACACTGTTCAGAGTTCTATCGTATGGTCATTTAAATAAAGACAAAGCTTATGAAGGTTGGCTTTGAGTCTTTGGCTCACTTTAACATGCTGTATTTTCTCAATGATTTTCCAAAGCTTGTCTTTGCTTTTTATTCTGTTTATTTTAGTGTTGGTATATATCTTGAAAAATAAGGTTTAGCCAATCACCTTCCCCTGAATTATAAACTATTCAAATATCCATTTGGTTTTGAATCAGCATTTTCTGGTGGTAATTAAGGTAAATAACCCATTTCTTCCCACAGTAAAGAAAATGTAAATCAATATCACTTTGGTTGCACTGGGAGACCTTTGTCCTTGGAATATTTGTAGACAGCAAACTTCCCTCACTAAACCACAGGAACAAATGGATTAGTGAGAGTGAAGGACAATTCACAGAAGAGCTGAATGACGGCTAACACCTTTGTGTGAAGTCATGATCAACTCATCTATGTTTCGTTGTTCATATTCATCTTCCATCTCTAAAATGGAATCTTGGGAGGAAGTTATTACAAAGTTTAAGGTCCAAGTCTTTTTCTTTAATGTCATGTGAATCGTTATTTGTGCTGGAAGTCTGCCTAGTTATGTGCATTGCATTGTCTCTGTATACTTAATCCATATCCCTCCCACAAATTTTAAGAAAGATGAGGTTTTATCCTTTTGTTTCCTGATTGACTTAATATCTTAGCATTTCTCTTGCATATATACATGAATATACACGTCACACACACACACAATTAACATTGTTTTCTATGCCTTTATTTCTAAGAATGGGACTATTTGGACCCAGTGTCAATCACTACAAATATCATACTCTCTTCTCATTGAAAGATCCTTTTGTTTTTCCTTTGATAATCCATGAAGAAACAAACACACTGATTATTACAAAGTGCATGGATGTGGTACCCAGATTTGTGCAACATGATGCCCATGCTTTGGTTTTTTATGGCCATCTCTGCCTTTTCAGGATAATAAATAAGGACAGCTAACAACAACAAAAAAAATCACTTTTAAAAAATGTGGTCATCCTTCTTTGACAGGTAACTGTGATTATTTACCTAGCTCACTGCAGTATATCAGTTTATCTGAATGTGTATAGAGCACAGTAATCAACTGTTGAACTGACAATCCATCTTATCACTCACTGTAGACTCTATTGAATATTTTTACTTCTGAGCAAGGGAAATACTATCAGGTTTACACATGGGGTTGATATCCTTAATTAAGGTACCCATCTGTCACATTGAAACTCCGTATGTACTTAAAAACCGTAACACATCTGATTTAACAACAAAATATTTAATATTTACTTCCCTATCACAATTCTTTTGCAGGAACTACACAGAAGTTAATTTCATAACATTGCTACAGATTATACTGACACTCTATATGTTTTTTTTCACCCCTTTGACATGGAGGAACTCCACTGAATTCAAGCTAGAATACTTAATATGATGGGTTTAATGCTTTATAAGTCATAACCTTTAAATAAAACTGTAAAACAGAATTGAAATATTCAACTTAAACAGAAGTGTAGTTTCTAATGAAAGGGTTCTGTTATCCAATATTCTTAATTAAATCCTGTCCAACACACTTCATTCATATTGAAGTGTGTCATAAGTATATACTGGATTTTGAAGACTTGGTTCAAGAAAATGATGAAAACTATTTTAATAATTGTTTCTGTTGATAACGTGAAATAACTTCTACACATAGTGTTAGCTAAATTATAAAAATTAATTGAATTATTTATTTTTTTATTTTTCCTAATGGGACACCCCTAGGAGATTTAAAATTTACATCTGTGGTTTCATATGTAGTTCATGTTATGTGTCTGTTGTTGAGCACTGTATAAGAGGGACCAGATAAAAATACAGCATGATAGTTACTTTCAAAAACCAGGCTAGCGAAATTCCACAATGCTCTGAAAATCTTTTCTTCATGAGTTAAACAAAATTCCAGACATTTCTATGTGTATTGCATCCATTTAAAAACATGCATCTGTCAAAATAACCAGACTTCACAATAGCCAGAAAAGTCAGCTGTCAAAGTGTAAAAAAGCTTCAAGTCCTCCAAGTTTGCCTCTGGTGTGAGTTAGGGATGATGCACACAATTCAGGCTTAAAACTTAATATGTGTGTCATTTCATTTCCAGTGGAGAAGGCGAACATTACAGAACCCTAGAAAGAAGCATACATTGCATTTGAAGTCTGTTCATGGATTTCCTCTGTGTCATTCAAAAGAGTACCATCTGTCCATCATCACTGAAAGCATTGTTTGTACCAGCATTCCTGATGAACTCCCTAAGACACTTCCCCTCTCCATGTCCTACTGCAGGCTCTGCTTCTTGGGATCCTGGTCTCTTGGTATTTTCTCCTCATTTCCTTTTTGCTCCAAGTCAGGACAAACAAGTCAGTAGGGGAAAGGAGAAGATATGGAGGCCACCAGAGCAGAAGCACTTCTGTTTGTAGTGGCTGGGGGCTGCAAAGATCCTTCTGTGAAGAACTTCCCATCTAGCTCCATCAGACTGGTATAACTTCAGGCGGGGTGCCCTCTGCAGATGGCAGTGAATTTGAACCTGGTTGGGGCATGGACACAACCACAGAGTCCTTGATTTCTGTGTTCACATTACAAGAGAAGTTCTTTTCTAGTTTGTTGGCAGTGTCTGGGCAATTCTGCACAAAGATCACACGGTTGTAGGCTTTCAGCCTGCGCCACAGTTGAACATAGACTTTACACTGTACATACATGAAGACGAGACCTCCCGTGAAGCCAATGGCCACCACAACCAGTTTTGTCCAAAATGGCCATTCCAGCACACCTTTGAGACAGAAAGAGAGGGTGTTATCAAGTTGTCACTTCTATATTTACTGTCCCCCAATGTGGTCCCTACTAAACATGCCTATTTCCCTGAACTATATATATATTGTCCCTTAAGGTCAAGCAAAGGGAATGAGGTCTTTTTGTGGTTCCCCAAACTATGAAACAATGGGCATTTTCAGTATGTCCATACTTCTCAGGAAGCAATACAAATTATTCTTTCACAGCTGCTGCTGCATGGGTGTCAGATTATCTCTGGGCATGAAGACTGCTTTCGACTGTGATTCAACCAATGCAAACTTTGGGACCCTGGCAAAAGTTTTCATATTTTCTGCCCTACTATTGGTCATTTGTGAAGCTAGTATTTGTGAAATGTGACTTCTCTTTATAAGAAAAAAAAAGTCCTCTAAGTGTGTTACCTCTAACTTTTCCTTTGAAAAATGGGGGGGGGGAAGCACTCTCTGAACATAAATGGATTTGTGTTATTAGCAGAAAACATCTTCCACTGCTGTTGATACCACATTAACCTTGTTCCCTGACTTTGGAGACCTAGCTGTATTTCTATACTTCTCTCGGTGATCAAATCTGAAACATTTTTACAGTAGTCCAACTGGTATGCAGTAGAACTTACTAGAAGCTTCCTGGGAAGCCCAGAAGTTTCCTTCAGTTACTTTATGATTTACTTAATTCAGCACCTTCAACTAGATTACAGTGAAAAAATACATTAGAAATCATTATCTCAGTAGTTAAGGCTAACACAGAGAGATGGTATCACTAAGTCTAGATCAGAGAAATAAAAGAGCAAGAAGCACCAGTTCAAGACAGTCTTAATAATGGAATCGAAACCAAAATGATTCTAAAAATACAAAGATTCTGGTATAAGAGAATATATCACTGAATTGTTTCACGAATTCAGATGTGTGCTTAGGCCAGCTTATGGAACCAACAATAAGAAAAGGGCCCACAGCATTTACATATTTGGAATCTTGTAATTTATGTATTTATGAAAACTTTATCTCCGCAAATACATTGCAGCTTTTCACATGTTTGTGGTTTTAAATGGGGATGTGTATGTTTGCATGTATGAGAGCACGTGTGTGTAAGGGTACATATGTATGTGTGCATATGTGTAGAGGCCGTAGGTTGACATTTGGAGGCTTTCTCCACCTTATATATTGAGGCAAAGTCTGAGCCCAGAGCTCATCGATGTGGGTACTCAGTCTTGGCTTGGTCCACGGATCGCCTGTCTCTACCTTGCATGCACTGAGGTTATAGTCAGGCCAGCACACCTGCCAGCAGGGTGTATGGTTGCTGTGGGTCCCAACTCCAGTCCTTATGCATCTATGGCAAGTGCTTTTCTTGCTGAGTTATCTCCTCAGATCCATCTCTGCAGCCTTTAATGCACAGGAGTTTCTTTGCATAGAATTTGTGATAGTCCCTTGTGATATATTCAGAAAAGACTCCCAGCATTTATTTTTCACTGGGGTTGAACAACCTTATTCTCTAATTTAGCTCTTTCTCTGTGCAGCATTGGAAACTAAATGTCCCATGTCCTCACGCAGGTTCAGGCTGCAGCATGGGCTGTTCCTAGACTCTTTATAGGAAACCACTGATTTATTAAAGCCCACCCCAGTGAGAAAAGGATGGAGTTTGTGTCATGAGGTTGACAAACAGAATCCATGCCTCAATTAGTGATATTATTTCCTGCTAATCTCTATGGAAACTTCATGATTCTTATCACCATGGCAATCGAGGTCAACCTCTGAAGTTGGAATATAAAGAAAAAAATGTTCTTTGCTGACAGATGCCTTTTTAAAAATGCTTCTAATTGTCTACATAGAATTCCAGTAGAAATATTACTAATGTTAATTAGTCCACTTTGGGGTGAGTGGAAGCACTGAGAATATTAAATTGGGAGAAGGGCCAGAGACAGTTTTGAGTTCCTGAGAACTTGGAGAAGTAACTTGAGCATATGGTCCCATTGATCAAACTTCAGGCCCTGCAGTGAATAAACTGTAGCTGTCATGTTAGGAAGGCAGGACTAACATGCCAGATGATTAGAATATCAAAAGCCAAGCTAGAAAGATAGCTCAGCTGGTAACCTTCAACAACGGGACATAAGCTCATTTTCCAGCATCTATGTTGTCAAAGCTTGTATATTTACATATTTAGTTTCCCTTTTCTGCCCTCCAATATACCGGTATACACCTGACATACATACATACATACATACATACATACATACATACATACATACATACACACACACACACACACACACACACACACACACACACACACAAGTAAATCTTTAGGAAGAAATAACCCAACTGCACACAACCTAGCTGCACCTGCTATTCTAGCTAAGAACATCTCCAATGCCAGACAGGTAAAGAGACCTATGCTTGACTATGTATCTGTTGGGGTGGGGGTGCCATCTCTCTCTGGGTACAACAGTTGTATGCAGCGATCAGCCCACCTGGCTCAGGCCAGAAACTGCCTAGCCAAAGCACAGAATGGGGGTGAAATGAATGGCTGCTCTTCTAAGTCACAATGCTTGGATGCATTTTTACACAGTAAAGGCCAAACCCCCTACCCACAAGGTTCTTGGTGTGAGTAAAGCAAATTGCCAGTGTGATTGACTGGCCGAGTGCGCGTGAACTGTCACTGTGGTGGCTTGAGTGGTCCTAACGCCTGTGAACAGCCATTGTGGTGGCCTGTGAACAGCCATTGTGATGGCCTGTGAACAGCCATTGTGGTGGCCTGTGAACAGCCATTGTGGTGGCCTGTGAACAGCCATTGTGGTGGCCCGAACGGCTTGAGTGCACCATGTGTTTGGCTGACTAAGCTGCACATTAAGAGCAGCAGCTTCCATGGTGCCCACACTCAGACCTTTCTCACTCCTTGTGAGCTCCAACTTCTGGATGCCTACCAGAATCTAGGAGGTCTGAAGCCCAGTTAGCTGCCAGCCACGTGGTTGCCATAGAGACAGTCCACACAGCCTCACCCTGTGCCCCCCATACTTAGCAACTTTAACGTATTTCACCAGAGGGACAACTAAAAGAGGCCACCAAAAGTCAATGAAAAGGCCCTTAAACACAGGAGCAAGCATGTGTACTGAATTCGCTAAGGAGTTCTTACATTGAGCTTTCAACCAAATGAGAGTGCCTTATAAACTGGGCTGTCATGCCTGGGCACGTTCAGATGTGTTTGCTTTTTAGGAATACTTTTTTCTCAGAAAACGCATTTTCCTTGGTAATAGAATCAGGTCTCTCTCCTTCTCTCTGGCACACAGGCTAGGGTATCTTTAATATATATTTTTTCTTTTCTAAGTCAAATTGGAGAAACCAGAAGGGTCCAGATGAGTTTGTAATATAACTGTATATCAGACAACTGTATATTTTCTCATTCTTAAACCAGCAATCTCTAGGTCTTTCTTTGAAGTGTGGTATTCTTTAGTGTTCTGTATATCCTGTCATGTGATTGGAAGCACCTAGAATATGTCTAAAGCCTTTAAATCACCCAGCAACAAAAGAGAACCAAGAAACTGCAGGGACACCACATGTCTTGAAAAATTACCTGACTTATAAGCTGGAATAGATTGGGGTGGCGCTTTGATTATGCAGAATTATAAAATATGACTGCACCTGGGAGTTGATGTTCTCTGCTTTCTCCTTTCCAGTTGTGTAAATTAAAAAACACAGTGTATGTTTTCCTTAATTTCCTTTAGTATTAAAACTAAGTTCTTAAATAATATTAAAATATAAAATTAAGTGGAAATAAGCCATGAATGATGTGGCATGCCACTTGTACAAACACACGTCAGTTAACCTAATGCAAAAACCCAGTACATGACATTTGAAAACGATATGAAAAAGCCCCGGGAAGGCACAGAGGCTCACTCTCTCTATGTCACAAATGAGGAAACTACACTTCAGAGAGGTGATTGTCTCCAGCATAACGGCTGGTGAAGAAGGCAGAGCTGGAGTCTGGCCTACCAGCAACTACTAGGCCAGTGTCTGCCATATTAGGGTTGTACTGACCTCTAGAGGCCAGCCACAGCCACAGCCACAGCCACAGCCACAGCCACAGCCTCAGTCTCAGCCTCAGCCACAGCCTCAGCCACAGCCACAGCCTCAGCCACAGCCACAGCCACAGCCTCAGCCTCAGCCACAGCCACAGCCACAGCC
>CAJQZJ010032178.1:12477348-12499419 GCA_907164525.1 Lophiomys imhausi | reverse complement strand
AGCCACAGCCTCAGCCTCAGCCACAGCCTCAGCCTCAGCCTCAGCCACAGCCACAGCTAGTGAACAATTTTGAACTTCCACCAATGCCAAGTGCTCTCAGGACCCTGGCCTTGAGGAGATTCTGTTAGCTCTTGGTTGTCTAGTGCCAAAAGATCATCTCTGAAAACATATTCACAGTAACTACCAGTAATAACAGATTATATAGGAATGTATGTGTATACACAAATACATATATGCCTACAATAACAATAGATGAAACAAGAGGCTATGAATTTGAAGCAGAGCAGGGAGGAGTATGTGGAGGTGAGGTTTAGAGTAAAGGGAAGGAGAAATATTGTAATTAAATTATAATCTCAAAACTTGACAAACAAAAACGTAGGCAAATATAAAATATTCATAAATACCTTCAGGTTATGTGTACATGTATAGTGGTCATGAATTATAAGTGCACTCACATTTAGACTCTGGTCCTGTATGAAGATCTCACTATATATCAATATTCTAAATGAAAACAAAAATCCCCTATAGAAGAGATACTCAGTTCACAATAGAAACTGCAGTTGCTTAAAAACAAAAACATCAAACCACTCTTAAAAAGTAAAATAACATACTGGATCATTTGTCTAGAATATGTAAGGAAGGGGCAAGAGGACTAATTGTCGCTCAAGTGAAAGAGAGCAGCAGCAGTAATAATTTAGATTGCTAAGCAGAGGAAGAGGAGGGGAGAGAGCCATGTGTGGGCGCCAGACCTGTCTAATCTAAAAGAATCGCCATCTTAAAACACACGAGCGACTTGTTTCCTTTCCTTGTTGGCACTACAATTCAAATGATTTTTGTTGCTTTAGACTCAACATCAAAAATTCTGATTGGAAAGAATAATTTGTTCCTCTTCAGATATTTCTGAGTCTGGATTTAAGATACACTAGCTTTTTAAATTATGCAGCTTTCTCCAATAACCTCAAAAGTAAATTCAGGTTTGGTATGCGCATTGCCTGAGAGAGGCTTCAGACATCTCAGACAGATGCCCATGATGCCCTGCCGTGTGTGTGTGTCTGTGTGTGTGCGCGTGCGTGCGTGCGTGCGTGCGTGCGTGTGTGTATGTGTGTGTGTGTGTAAGGGAGGAAGGCTTCAGAGGCAAGTGAGTTTTGAATACAGGTGATTCTCTGTGAGAGTCACTGCGGCTTCCATGTGTCCTGGGAAATGTCCCACCAGCACTCCTCTGCCCAGATCCACAGATTCTACTACTCCACAAATATCTTCCTTCCTAATTTAGCAACTTTGAACACCAAAGATAAAAATGATCTCATTATGAGTTGCTGGAAAGCAGCAGAAAATAATACAAATATTATCTAATATCTATGTATAAAAGCCAACCTTTGATTATCACTTGACTATTTTTTTCTGAGACTCTCATGTAGCCTGCACTGGCCTTGAATTCACTCTGTAGCCAAAAATGACTCTAAACTCCTGATTCTCCTGCCTTTCTCCAGGGTGCCAAGATAAAGGGTGCAGCTATCACACCCTATTGATATGTTGATAGTGACCAACATCATGAATATTATGCAAGTGCTATATTAACTGAGCTACATTACCAGCACCAAGGTTTTTACTGGAAAATTTGATTTTCTAGGAATATTCATGGTCTGAAGTACTGTACCAATTGCTGGTTAGTTTTATGTCATTTTGATACAAGGTAGAGTTATCTGAGAGGAGGAAATTTCAAATTAAGAAAATGGGTCCAGGCCGGGTGTGGTGGTACATGACTTTAATCCCAGCACTTTAAGGCCAGTCTGGTCTTCAAAGTGAGTCCAGGGCAGCCAGAGAGATAACACAGAGAAACCCTATCCAGAAAAAAGAAAAAGAAAAGAAAATGGGTCCATAAGATCTGGCTATAAGGCATATTCTTAACTGGTGATTGATGCGGGGAGGCCCAGCTCATCGTGGGTGGTGCTATCCTTAGGCTGGTCATTCTTCACTAGTGGTCCTAACCAAGCAGGCTGAGCAAAGCCATGAGGAGCAAGCCAGTAAGCAGAACCTCTCCATAACTTCTCCATCAGCTCCTGCCTCCAGGTTCCTGTCTTGTGTGAGTTCTTGTCTTGATTAACAGTCCCTCACTTTTCTCGGTGTAAACTGAAATAAGCGTTTTCCTCCCCAACTTGCTTTTGGTCACAGTGTTTCATCATGGCGATAACTAAGACTTGCCATAACTAAGAAAAGTCGGCACAAGGATAGTGGGGTATTGTTATGACAGACCTAACCATGTTTTTTGGGGAAGCATTAGTGGAAGGATTTTGGGAACCTTCGCTAGAAAAGTCAATAGCTGTTGAGAATACAGTGAGCTAATCTTTACGAGCTTGAGAGGTAAGAATGTTGAGAGCAGTGCAGATGGTGGAGGCCTGCCTTGTGAAGTTTCAAGAGAAGCAAAAACTCTTTTGTGCGAAGAATCTGTGACATCTGGTCAGATGGGGGTGAAGAATCATTTGTGATTAAGAAGAGACCAGCACCACTAACGAGAAACCTTTGCTTTGCTGGGACAATGGATGCTGCTCAGCTGGGGCTGAAGAATCAACTAAGATTGAGAAGAGAACAGCATTGCTGAGGTAAAGTATTGGAGAAAGGTCTTATGCATTGTTTTCACATGTTGATCTCAATGCTCTGAGATCTGGTTACCACCCTATCTGAGGCATTCACTGATTGGATAGTAAAAGTTGCTGATGGTCAATTAGCTGGGCAGAGAGAGAATAGGAAGGTGGGACTTCCGGGGAGGAAGAAAGAAACTCTGGGAAGAGACAGAGGAAGCTCTCTTTTTGCCAGGAGACACGGAGGAAGACAGACATATTTATGGGTTTGGAAGGTACAGCAAGCCATGTGGCTGGCTGGAACTAGGTGGTCAGGTTAGCTTAGGTAAACTACTTGAGAGTCTTCCCAGCTAAAGTCAAAGCTTTGAAATATTAAAAGGTCTTGGTGTCTTTATTATGGGCATAAGGGCTGCCTTGGGTTTCAGCTCTCTTCTCCTCGATACATAAGTCCCCAGGCCTAATATAACAGTAAAGTCTTCTGGGACGTGTTTCTTAAAGGTCATCACATAGAAGCTGTGTTCCAGAAGTGGCCAGCATTGTACCTCGTGTTGGCTGTCAGCTGAACTTGGTAGTGTAAGGGTCACTCACATGGTACTGGTTTTGAAGACATCAAGGGGTCATGAAAAGCAGTGGAGGTTTGGCATATGTGGCAGGGCTTGAGTCCTTGAAGAGAGTTGAAGGGAAGCTACTGGTGGAAGTGAAGCCCAGTTGCAACAAGGGGTGCCAGCAGTTTTGGAGAAGCCAGTGCCCTGGGAAGACCACCAAGAATGGCAGAAGCAGTGGAGTGGAGCTGGCTGGAATACAATCTGTGTGTACTGCACAGGGCAGAGCTTAGAGAAGTGACCTAAGACACTTGGAGTCACAGAAGACCACGAGTGAATCCTAGATATTGGACACTGGGTTATTTATATTGTTGGAGTTTGGTTTTGCTTTGTTCAGATTGTGACTGTGTCCTGGTTCTTCCCTCTTGAAGAAAATATTTAACTTAATTTTGATTTTTTTTCCAGTACCCCATAGCTGAATGACTTTGGATTTTTAAAGTTTGGAGTTTTAAAAAACAGATTGAATATTTAAAGAGACCAATGTGTTTAATGTGTTTGAATTTGTAAGGACCATGGGATTTTTAAAGTTATTTATATTTTATGTTGTAATATTAATATTAATGTGCCATCTTGGAGATAAATGAGAAATGATATGTTCTAATTGAAAAGTGATCTGTTTTTGGAGTTACTCAGCCATTAAAAACTATGACATGATGAAATTTGCAGGCAAATGGATAGAACTAGAAAAAAAATCATCCTGAGTGAGGTAACCTAGACTAAGAAAGACAAAAATGGTATGTACTTATTTATAAGTGAATAGTAGCCCATTAAGTAAAGGACAATCATGATACAATTCACAGACCTGGAGAGATTAAGTAATAAGGAGAGCTCAAGGGGTTATACATGGATCTACTGGGAGGGGACAATATAGAAACCTAGTACTGAAACCTAGTACTGTAGAAACTCCCTGGGATCTAAAAGAGTGACTCCAGTGAAGTCTCCTAGAAGTACCTTCTAAAATGGGAGATAGAGTGCCTGAATCATCCATCTTCTGTAACCAAGCAAGGTTCTCAACAGTGAGACTGGATACCAACCATCAACAAAACCTTTGACCTATAGTATTTCCTGCCTGCAAGATATACTGGAGTAACGGTGACACAGAACTTGTGGGAGTGGTCAACCAATGACCAATTACTGGTGTAACTTGAGGTTGACACCATAAAAGGGAACCTAACACTACACGGATGGCCAAGAACCAGAGGCTGGTTGGCCCAGAAACCAAGGATAGGGGCCAAAAAAATCAACAAAATAATTTCTAATGATATTCTGCTATGCTCATAGATTGATGCCTAGCCCAATTGTCATCAGAGAGGCATTGCCCAGCAACTGATGGGAGCGGATGCAGAGACCCACAGCCAAACACTAGGCAAAGTCAGGAAGACACTGAAAAGAAGGAGGAAGGATTCTAGGAGCCAGAGGGTTCGAAGATACTAGGAGAACACAGCCCACATGATGAACTAAGCAGGGCTCTTAGGGGCTCGTAGATACTGAAATGAAAATCATGGACCCTGTATGGGTCTGGTTGTATGTGCTTGGTGATCTTGTGAGACTTCCAACAGAGGGAGTGGGGGCTATTTCTGACTCTTTTGCCTATGTTTGGGACCCTTTTCCTCCCACTGGTTTCTCTTGTACAGCATTGATATGAGAGTATGTACTCAGTCTTATTGTAACTTGATATGCCATATTCTGTTCATGTTATTGGGAGACCTGTGAATTTTTTAAGGAAAACTGAGGAGGAATGGATCTGGGGAAGAGATAAGGTAGGAGAGGAGGAACTAGGAGGAGAAGAAGTAGAGAAAACTGTAGTCAGGATATAATGTATGTCAAGAATTTTTTTAAAAAGCATTTAGTGATGTAGGGGCAGCCCTTTTTTCTTTCTGCAGATCTGCTAATGTTCTTTTCCTCCCTGGCTGGAGAGTTTTTTTCTAATGCTGTAAGGAGAAGGAAAAAACTGAGAACTTTGACATAAAGGTTTTGCAATTTACTAATTTCCTGTCTTCGACTTAAAAAATACATTCTGCTAACATACAAAACAAACAAACAAAAAAGACAGAGAAAGAAAGAAAAGAAAAATGATGTGGTTGTGTATCAAGTTGACAAGGGGTCAGCTGTACTGGCAAGTTTTATGTCAACTTGACACAATTTAGAATCATCTGTGAGGGGGAATCTCAATTTAAAAATGCCTCCATAAGATCTAGCTGGGGGGCATTTTCTTAATTAGTGACCAATGAGGGAGAACCCAGAAGGTCCAACCTGTTGTGGGTAGGGCCATCCCTGGGCTGGTGTTCCTGGGTTCTATTAAGAAAGCAGGCTGAGCAAACCATCAGCAGCACCCCTCTACGGCTCCAAGTTCCTACCCTGTTTGAGCTCTTGTCCTGTCTCTCTCAGTGAGGACTGTTACCTGGAAGTGTAAGCTGAAATAAACTCTTTCCTCCCCCAATTGCTTTTGGTCATGGTGTTTCATCACAGCAATAGGAACCCCAACTAAAATACATGGAAATACGAAGGATGCTTTTTTTCACTGTACTGATGGTTGGGTGTGAGAGATGACTTTTTATGAGCTTGGGGTCCCTGGAAGACTTTCAGAGATGGTCTCAGGAGGGAGGGAGATGAAAGCTTTGGAGCATATTCTGAACTGGGTATAAGTTGGGGGGGGGCTATCAGCACATAATTGGCATTTGAAAGGGTTAAGACTTGAAGTTCTTGTTGTACAGGTCCTTTACTAGCTTGGTTAGAGTTACTCCCAGGTATTTTATATTGTTTGTGGCTATTGTGAATGGAGTTGATTCCCTGATTTCTTTCTCAGCCCATTTATTTGTTGTATAAAGAAGGGCTTCTGATTTTTTTGAATTAATTTTGTATCCAGCCCCCTTGCTGAAGGTGTTTATCAGCTGTAAGAGTTCTCTGGTGGAATTTTTGGGGTTGCTTATGTATACTATCATATCGTCTACAAATCTTAGAAAATTTGGAATAGCTCTGCCTTGAGACCCAGCCATACCACTTCTGGGTATACACACAAATGACTCCTCACCGAATCATAAGGAAGTTTCCTCATCTATGTTCATAGCAGCCTTATTTGTAATAGCTAGAAACTGGAAACAACCCAGATGTCCCTCAACTGAAGAATGGATTTAAAAATTGTGGTACATCTACACGATGGAATACTACTCAGCTATCAGAAACAAGGAAATCATGCAATTTGCAGCCAAATGGATGGAACTAGAGAAGCTCATCCTAGTGAGCTAACCCAGACTCAGAAGGATGCACATGGCATCTATTCACTTATAGTTGGATTTTATCCATATAGTACAGGATATCTACACTACAACCAACGCACCAAAGGGAACATGGACATAGACTTTTTTTTTTTTCCTGTCACTTTTCCCTAGTGGTGCTGCCTTGTAAGCCCCCAGAGTATGAGGAGGCTCTTGGACCTCAAATGTCTGCTGAACTGGGGCGGGGGAGTGTTAGGTAGGGACACTCCACTCCAGAGGAGTGGGATGGAAGGTTTAGAGGGTAGAGGGTGGGAGGGCAGGACTGGGAGGGGTGGAAAAAGGACACTATGACGGAGATGTAACCTGAAGCAATAAAAAAAATTTTTTTTTTTAAAAAGAAAGGTTTAAGACTAGGATGATCAGTGGTACATATGCAGGGGCTAGGCAGAAAAAAAGGAAGGGGTGTGGGTTTCTTAGTTGCCAGAGAGATGGGGTGTAAGAAGGAACCAAACTTAAGCCATTTTGAGTAAAGCTTCCATTTTAAAGGGGAGTCAAATAACGTTTAAGTTCCCATGATCTCTCTGGGTAACAGACATCCTGTGGGTAACTCACATCCTGGCTGGCAAGTTGAGACAGGAATGCTAGGCAAGTCACCCCACCACAGTTGACCAAACCAACCAATGAGAACAGGAACCCCAAAGACATGTTCCTAAGAAAGTCCCCTATCCCTGAATACTGATTGTGGGAAAATGTAACCGGAACTTCGCACAGATGTTTGAGGTTTCTAAGCTTAAAAGCTCTGTAACATTCTGCCTGGGGGTTCAGAGGGGGTGTCACTGTTCTTTGAACCTGTTCTGCAGCCCTGGTGGATCAGTAGTGGCTTGATTACAATAAATTTTTGTCATCTGTGTTGTATTGGATCTAGGCAGACCCCCAAACAGTGTTAGCTACAGTTGAGACTATCAAGCTCCTTGTCCTGTAAACAGCCACAACTCACATATCTCGGGTGTCAGGCAAGCACAGCTGAACTAAACACGAGTGTTTTTCCTTAGGAGTCTTGACTGGGTATAACATAAGTGAAATGAGATCTTCTTGTCCACCGGAATCTGCCCACATCAGGAGACTGTGTAGTCATGGAAATGCATTGTTCTGCAGTTGGAGGCTCCACTTAGCCATGTAAGAGTAGAAACTCTGGCCAGGAGTCATCAAACCTGCCCTGCTAGCTTGGAACACACTTTTTCTCTTAAGTGGGGCATTGGGTGATTTAGATAGGGACACTGTGCTCTCTGTTTTCTATTTGGGCATTGGGGGGGGGGGTCTGTTACTTGGTGGTTGCAATTACTCTTTTAAGGTCCTACCTGCAGATAATAAGAAATTATTTAATCTAGATTTAATATGACTCCTTAAAAGCAAGAAACTCTAGGAAAAGTCATAATATGGCAAAACAGAAGCTAACTGTAACTGATTTCTTTTATAAATGAGTTAATATTACATAAATGAATTCTAAAACATTTCATCCAACCTGTTTTTCTAGTATTTAGAAGTGATATAGGCTTTTCATATGTCTTTATTTTTTATAAAAGAATGCTAGGTTCTGCAAGGTAAACTCCAGCTCTTCCTCCTTTACGCAACTGTGCACCAGGAGCCCTGCAGGACAGGAACCTTCCAAATCTGTCCCACTTCAGGGAGCTCAGAATACACACATACTCTGTGCACTGCTGCCCCCAAGCGGACAGGTCTGGAAAGGCTTTAAACATAGTATATTTTGGATTATCTTTGGAAACTGGACACCATCCTTCATAAAGTGGGCACGGCTAAATTTTTCAACAACAGTGCCAAGCCATTGGATCAAATTACCTAGCACAGGGAACCCAGGACACATTTTCTACTGAAATAGGTAGGATAAATTAAATAAAAGTTTAACACTCTACTTTCTCTCCCTCTTCCTCTCCCCCCCCCCTTCTTTCTTTTTCTTTTCTCTCTTTTTTGTTTTTCAAAACAGGATTTCCCTGTGTAGCCCTAGCTATCCTGGTACTCACTCTGTAAACGAGGCAGCCTCTGCCTGATTCTGCCTCCCCAGTGCTGGGATTAAAGTCCACCACCACAGCATGGCAAGTCTCCACTTTTCCAACAGTGTGTTTTCATGTCAAGCAGAGCTTGGTGCTCAATGATGTCTGAAGTGGTGATTGGTACTCATGCATCTCTCATGGCCTAACACATCCCATGTGCTCACTTGGGATGTCAAGTGGTCCATGCTTTTTAGACAGAGTTGATCAAGAAAGTAATTGGAGAAGGTTTGGCTGCAAGTGCCGGCCCTTGCTCAGGTGTCCCACCCAGGAACCTAATGGAAACCTAAACTTAGGAAACGGCTCCCTGTGAACCCTTGGATGCCATCATGAGAATCCAGGGGAGCAGGAGGAGGGAGGTCCTTACCATTGTCGTTACCTTGCTTGATCTCCTCTGCTGTCCGATCTATCAGCACATACAAAGACCACACCACACAGGTGACTGCAATGACATGGAACGTGACAGAGCAGAATATCTTCCTCCGTTCACTGGTGGTCATCTGCAGCTTTTCCCACTGCAAAGAGAGACGAATCACTCACCACCGGGTTCACAACCAGAGCATTTTGCTGTCATTTTATGTTACAGACACGAATATGTAGGGTAAAGATCACGCCGCTGATTCTACACGATGCTGCTAAATTCAAGTAAGACTCTGCATTCGGAGAGATGTGAAGTCATTACTGAATACTTCGAAATACTTTTAAATATAAGATAATTTGTAAGAAATAATTTCCTAGTCACTGAATGGATGAAGCCGGTTTGTGTCTCATTCTGCAACAGGAATGAGGTAGGTTTATAATGCTGTATGATTTTTGACTGGTGCAGTGATGAGTCAGTTAGTAAAAGTAAGGCATGGTAGTGCGGGAGTGTAACTCCTGTGCTGGGAGGCGGACACACAAGGACTCTGGGGCTCCCTGGCCAGGTAGACTACAGTTACTGGTGAGTTCCAGGTTCAGTGAGAAGCACTGTCACAAAACAAAAAACAGCTCAGTGGACAGTGGAAGAAAAAAATGCCCATTGTTGACCCTGGGCTTTCACACAACCACGCACGTATGTGCACAAGTTGCAATCACATGTGCACACAATAGTAAATTATTACATTTTTAAGAAAACATTTCCTTTTAGGCTTCAGTCCATTACTTCATTGTGGTACCAGGTTATAAGCAGTGACCTGACTGGCAACTTTCACGTCATGGATTATGATATAACAGGGTCAGTGCTGTGTAGCTGATGGGGTAATTGAACAAGGATATTAATGGTGACCGAGAGCCACCAGGGGAGTCAACATTTTCTGTTTCCAGCTATAACAGATAGGTAGCTTTTAACATCAGAGAACTGGAAGAAGAATCTGCTAAGGATCTCCTCTGAGTACCCTTGACTCAGTTGCAGGAAGCTGCAAATGTTCCAGCCATCACATGTCCCTGGGTCTCAGTCCTCAGAAGGCTGATAACTGCCCCCTCAGCCAGCAACAGAAGGAAGGTGGAAAGCTTTAGACATAAAGCATGTATGAGGGCTTATTTATCATACTTTAAAAGCAGACACTCTCAACCTTTAGTGTCCTTGCAATCACAGGGTGACCTTTCCATGTTGGGAATATTTATTTATTTATGCCTCTTGGGTTCCATAGGAAAATTGAGAATGGATTTTCTGAGTCCATATGCAAAGCTTTTTGTTTTGTTTGGTTGTTTTGAGACAGGATTTCTCTGTGTAGCTCTGATTGTCCTGGAACTTATCTTGTAAGAAAGACTGGCCTCCAACTCACAAAGATCCTTCTGCCTCCGTCTCCAGAGAGAGCTGGGTTTAAAGGTGTGACACACCATCCTGGGCTGCAAAGCTTTATAATAATCCCTGAAGCTTTATAGAATTATGACTTTGCTTAAGTAAAACTCTAGGAAACTGAAAAGTCCTTTCCTTCCCTGTTCTAGCAACATGCAGGATTCAGTGTACAACTCAATTAAAAGAAGGAAGGACATATTACATGGCACAAAGTCCAGGATCTGCCACCAGCTGATAGCTGGCATCATTTTCTTTGTCTGGGCCCTGCCTGTCTGAGGCTCAGGAGAAACAGTTTGTGGTAGCAGTCAGGGAAGGGAAACAGTCTGGGGGACAGAGATACAGGCTGGGACTCAGGGATACAAGGTGGGGGGCAGGGGTCTAGGCTGGGTGGAAAGTGACCATTCTTAACTTGGCCTGCTATTAACAGGCTGTTCTTGCAGAACTGTTTGTGATCCCCAATGAAGGCTGCCTTTCCAACCTTCTTGGTCAAGGTAGATCTTTCCAGAGTTGCCAAGACAACCTTTGCCAGTGTTGTCCGTGGCTAGCTGGCTGGACATCAAGATTTTGCCTCATGGACACAGAAATTGCCCTCTTGATTCTTGTCTTAGATTTTTTTCCTCTTTGCTGTCTGACTGTCACAATAATCATGACCCAAAAGAATATCTACAATTGTCCTGCAACTTCAACGAAGCCAAGGGAGCTCAGGCCAAGTTAGCAACAGCAGCCTCTTACACACAAGGAAGAAACAACCTTAACTCCCAAAGCCACCATTTCCCAGGTCAGATGTGATAATTCCTACCTCCCTTTCCTTGGAATTTGGTTTGTAGGAATGTATGATAAAAGATGGATATTCCTGGGAGCTTTCCAAATGTGTTATGGAAGAACTCTTATTTATAAACACTATCCCTTGTATCTGATTGGCCAGTGTACATGGAGCATTCTTTCTAGGTCTTTATGAGAACCAAGGAAAAAGTCATATAGCTACTATGCTATTGGCCTCTTTCATGAAATTATCTTGTGTATTAATCTAAGTTTAACAATGGAGGAGGGAGTATTATTAGGACAGCTGGAGATCTGGGCATGGTGGCACACACACCTTGAGTCCTAGCAGGAGGCAGAGGCAGGTGAATCTCTGTGTTCAAGGCCAGCCTAGTCTACAGAGTGAGTTTCAGGACAGTGAGGGCTACACAGAGAAACTCTGTCTCAAAAAAACCAGGGAAAACAAACAAACAAACAAAAGACAGCTGCAGATAAGCAGACCCCATACCACAGACACTAGTGGGAACTGATCAGTATGGATTTAGGATATCCGAACGCCAGCTCTTACCAAAACTATATATCATTTCTGAGAAAGATTGATTTTAAGATCTTGTTCTGGCTTTGATTTTCCTGTAAAGTTAATTGAAATAACTTATATAAATCAAAGAATATTACCATATGCCAATAGCATTTTTTGGTTTGATAAATATTTCTCAAATTACCCCATTATCTCCCCACAAAAAAAATGCAAGGTCATGAGAAAATCAATTGTTCCTGTAAAGAGATAGTCTGTATTCTAGTGCAGGAAATTAACTTTAGTAAACACACACACACACACAAACACACACACACAATTCACCCTCAATCAGAAAACTAGGTTTAAAAAAAGAATTGGGGCTTCTGTTGCTGGAGAGGGGGCTCGCTGGTAAAGAGTGTTCACCAGCCTTGCATGGGACCAGGTCTCAGTTTTTAGCACCTACATCAAGTTGTTCACAACCATCTGTAACTGCGGATCGAGGTGATGAAATTCTTTCTGTCTCACAGATACGTGTAAATACAAATGAATAAATCTCTTTTCAAATATTGGGACTTTATAACTAAAAAAGCAACTTTATGAAATAAAATACATTGTCTAAAATCAGTGAGTCTTAAAAAAATAGTAGGAGTTTATAGGGTAGGACCAAATCATTTGTAGAGACTGTCATGCCAGACAATAGGAGCTCAGAGGCTATTGCTTGCTAGGGACATTAGAAGTGACTATATATATAAATATGTATGTATATATATTTATTTATTTATTCAAGTTACATATCAATCATAATCCCCTCCCTCCTCCCCCTCCAATCTCACCCTCCTATCCTTTTCCCCCTCACCCTCCTATCTGATTTTTTTTTAATTTAAGGTGTATATTTCCCCCCAAACAGCTCCCCCCTTTTAGTCCAATAAATGGCTCTTTTTCTTATAACAATAAATACAATACAAAACAATAAGTATAATTAGGCCACAATTATGAAAATTATAAGGTATAGCATACATTCCTAATGTTCAGTCCATACATACTTGGCAACTGATATTAATGTTCTATTATATATCTATCTCAATGAGTTTAAAGTTCTATACCTAATTCAGTTTCCATCCTAACTTGCATTACCAACTTATAAAACATCTTCTTAGACCTAGAACATCCTTTTAATTTTTAAAAAACTTAAAATTTAACTGTGAGACTATAACTATTCTACTCCAAGTAGAGAATGAGCATTGAAGAATCTCCAGTTGGAGATGGCTGCATTAGTGGCAAGCTTGTCTCTTTGCAAGAGAAACCCTTGCTTCAATAGACAGAATGTTGTCTAAAGTGGACAAAACTTGGAAGTAGGTAAGGCTACAGCCTAGCCCAGTCTTGGCAGTCAGGGTAGGCAAGTCCTTCATTACTTCTGCTTTAAAATTAATGTCTGTCAGAGATACTGGGCCAAAAGGCTGAAGATATATGCTCCAATGTATTGAGAGAAATTGGGGACTGCCCAGGCAGCACTTTGTCTGTCATTTCTTAGTTTTGGAAGCTTCTGGCCTTGCACTTCCTACATAATGAGATATATTTATGCTTCTTGGGTCTCTGATGTGGTATAAGGGACATTTTAAGGAGAAAGTAACAGGATCATCCACCATTTCCTGTTGGGGAAGGTCTAATAACATTGCTCCTGATAGGCTGATTTCAGTGTTGAGAGCTTGTTACCGCCCCTTCTGAGGCATTCTCTTGATTGGTTAATAAAAGTCACTGATAGCCAATTAGCTGGGCAGAAAGAGTATAGGAAGGTGGGACTTCCTGAGATTAAAACAAGAACCCTGCGTTTTACATAGAGGATTTGCTCATTCCACCAGGAGATAGGGAAGCAGGTAGACATGTTTGAGAATGCTGGAAGGTAATCACAGGGACATGGCGGTTTGGGAATTGGTGATCCAGGTTAACTTAGAGTAGCTAATTTAGAATCTGCCCAGCAAAGGGTTAAGTGTTGAAACATTAGAAGGTCTTGGTGTATTTAATTATTGGGGAAAGGACCGTGGCAGCTTATAGGCCATCAGTTCAAGCAATCCAGGGCTGTCAGACTCCACCAGACTAATATAACAACTTATATTACTTAACAAAGTTTAGGTTACAGGTGGCGAAGGCCACCCTTGGTCCGGGGCTCTTTCCCCAGGATAAGTCAGGCTGCTGGTTAAGGTGGGCCAAGCCCATTGGCTAATATCCTGCCAGGCCACCCACTGCTCTGTCAAGCCATCGGTTGCACCACCAGCCTACTCTTACAGTTTATACTTATTAATAAATATAATTGATAATTAAATTTCAGTTTCAATTTCCACTTTATAAATCCTCACAGAACTATTCAGAAATTCACCATGGTGTAGCTGCAGGGCCATAGAGCTCTCTGCCTTGTGAAGATGTGATTCCATGTGCACATGTCACCCCAGAAATCAAGGCATTTACCAATTGTCGTGTCTCCTCAGGTCAGTGTAAACAACTTTTCAACAAAGCCTGCAAGCTTTCATAATGGCAAACAAGCGAAGGAAGTAAGGGCGCAAGTCTCATTTTAACAAGTTGTGAAAGTGGTATAATTTAATATTTGAGATGTTGAAATTGAGCCAGTAGCAGGCTTGGTTTCCAAAGACTGGGTGAAAATAAAGTGAAACACTGAGAAAATTCACAATGCATTTGTCTCTCTTGACCACGTCCATAAAACGATGTGTGTGTGACTTGCGTTCACCTTCCAAGAGGTGCCATGTGATACTGTGGACATCTCCTGCAGAGGCTTCTCCACTGCTCGGAATATCTCCCCCATGCACCAGGGTGCCTGCTAGACCTACAGATCACCCAGCCCCACTGCTAGATATTTTAGATGGGGAATTGCCATGTATCCCAGGCTGGCCTTGAATTCACAGTCCTCTGGTCTCTCAGTGTTGGAGTGTTGGTCTCATAGGAAGCTGCCTTCATTATGCCTGGCTTCCTTCCCACAGCTGTTTAATTCTTCCACTTTCCTGCCTGTCACTAGTCAAGTTCTCCTATACACCCTGAAAATACACCAGCTATGCTTGGCCAGACCAACGTCACAAAGTGTTAGCATCCCCTCTACAGCTGGTCTTGGACACTTCTTTCTGGCTTTTGCACCTCTTGGTCTTTGGTACTTGTTGTTTTCATCATATTTGGCCTTTACTCTCTTGCTGAGATCCCCAAACAGGGAAGCAGAATCCTATTATCCCTCTTTCTCTCCTTCCTTCCTTCCCTCTTCTTCCCTTTCCAATTCTCCTATGTATCTCTCAGCTTTATAACATAACCCAGAGTATTTAGCTTATCTATATAGTCTGATAGCTCAAATGGTATCCCTCAGTGGCACCAGCCCACAGTGCTCCTTAAGTAATGCTGTGCTTTTGTACCACCCGGACCAGGAGTTTCTAACCATCTGTTGAGACTATTGCTCTCATTTCATTTGCATAAGTGCAGAGCTGCATTTTTAACTGCTTAAAATTTTCTGGGTCTTGTATTGTTACCGTGGGGTTTGTCGCATATATCAGGCCTAACATGCATTGCATTCTGCATACACCTTAGCACAATATGCTATGTGAGAGTTCATGAACACCCTTCAAAGGTTCTGTGCTATGACACACTAGAGCGGTTTCTTGAGGTTCTCTTCTAGAGCAACAGTTGGGACAGCGTTCCTCAGCACCAGTCTGGGAGCTTGGTGGTAACCCAGTGTGTGGGGCCCCACCTCACACTTACTGAATTGGAAATTTTGGCAACAGCGTTCCTGTAAACTGAGTTTTTCAATTATTTAGTGAGTGAGTGAGTGAGTGTGCACACATGCCACAGGATGGTTGTGGGGTCACAGGACATCTCTGTCCTTAGGTCATGTGTGTTCTCGGAATCCAATGCAGGTGTGGTCTGGGTGTTAGTAAGCTCTCCAATTACTCTGACACTCTGAAATCTAATGCGAGTCCCTTGCAGAGTGGCCTTGATGGAGCATAGGGACAACACTTGTTACTCCTGATTACAAACTAGTTTAGTAGTTAACAGAAGGTGACTGAATCAGCAGGACAGTCCAGCTGTCGGTCTGTAATGCAAATATATCATGCATGAGTAAAAGAAAATCACATAACCAGTGAATTTGTTTAAAATAAAATGGTTGACAGTCAGTTGATAAATCACTAAACCAAGCAGTTTCGTATTAATTTTAATTTAACTTCCCAAAATAACACTGAAATAACAGGGAAACTTATTAAAATAAAACTGTGTTAGTTAAGAGTTTCAAATACTGTTGAGAGGGAACTAAAACTCTAGAGTCTGAACATTCACAAGGACTAACTCTTGAGATGAAAAATCCACAGCTGTATCTGTAGCCAATCACTTTAGAACCCCAGAAAAGAAAGTTAACCCTTTCAGAACTTTAGTGGAATTGCTAAAAGCTTGATGGTTGCCAGGAAACAGTTGAAAGCCAGCCTGAGACACAGTGGGTGTGGCAGAGGTACTTACTGTCACAGACAAGTCAGAAAATATACCTAACATGAACCTGTCCTTTAACAGAACTATACTGAACTATCCACATGGGTTCCCTGGCTTTGTCACTGATAACTAAATACTTAGATGTTTTATCTGTGAATTCGTAATAATTGTTTGACATTTCTGTATGTGACTTATAGTGAGGAGAATGTGTGTGTGAGTGTGAGTGTGTGTGTGTGTCCATCCAGTTCCTTTGTTTCTCTTGATAACAGAGACAAGAGAAAAAGGTTTTGTACCACAGCATTGCAAGGAAAAAGATCCAAAGAGATGTTAAGTGGAAACAGGAAGAGATGGACCACATATCTAGAGGGACCTGTGAAGTATCCAATAAAAATAGAAATATTGTGTTGCAATTTGAGATGTTTGTCTGTGGGTAGTTGAGGATGTAGTTATTGATATCTGTTTGAGGTAAAGATGATTCTGCAAGCAGTTAGCTGTCTAACTAGCTGTCTAAGAATGATTGCTAAACTTCATTATTAAGGAAAAGAGTTGAGAATCTCAAATCAATAGCCTTAAGTCGTGATTGCTCAAACTGAGCCTCCTTTTGCCTTTTGACCTTCCTAGTTAACAGGAGTTCTGCAAACAAGGCAAGGGATAACAACGAATGTGCTCTGTTGTAGGAGGTTGTTGTGATTACCAGTAGTTTTCAGTGTTGCCTGTGGTAATGATTTATCTGCACTGACAACTTGATGGGATTTAGGTCACCATAGAAACACGTTTCCAGGTATGTCTGTGAGAGGTTATTTAGATTCCTTTAATTGGCATAGGAAGTTCTACTCTGAATATGGGCAGTACGATTTCACAGTCTGGGGTTCCAGACTGAAAAATGAGAGATAGATAGAGAGATAGAAAGATGGATAGATGATGGATAGATAGATAGATAGAAAGATAGATAGATAGATAGATAGATAGATAGATAGAAAGAAAGAAAGAAAGAAAGAAAGATAGATAGATAGATAGATAGATAGATAGATAGATAGATAGATAGACAGACAGACGGGTGGGTGGGTGGATGGATGAATAGATTAAACAGACAGACAGACAGACAGACAGACAGACAGACAGACAGAGACGGGGAGAGGGGCAAGCTGAACACAGGCACACACCATGTGACCAGTCACATCCTGTTCCTTCCACCTTCCCTGCCATGATGAATTCCCCTTGAACTGTGAGCCACAGTAAATCCTAGCGTCAGCTGCTGTTGTCACGTGTTTTATCAGAGCAGTAGGGCAGGTAACGAATACAGCCAGGTGACACAGCCATGTGGAGGGAGCTGCTTCCCTGCGCGCGCGCACGCACACGTGTGCACACACACACACACACACACACACACACACACACACACTCACACACACATACACATCTTGCTGAATTTGTCATACAGATCTGTAGAGCAGTCATCTGATCCGAGGGATGCTTATTGAAATGTTAGTTTCTGGGGTCGGATTCTAGACCTGCCAGGAAGGACTGTATGACTCAGCTGAGTTATTTTCTCTGTCCTTTCATTTCCTCATGCCTAACGTGCTGACAGGAATAGCCTGCTTTACTTGGGAGAGATAAGTACTTAACAAGTGTGAGTGCTGAAGAGTGTCAGTGCCTTAAAAAGGGACCCAGTGAGCATTTATGGGTTATAAATACATACACTGGAATCTGTAGCCTTGCATCCAAGTGGACTTAGATTGCCCCACCTTCTGGATTAACTCAGAAGGTTGGTGCCCTCTCTGGAGGATGTGGATAAGATGTGATCATGCAGAATTAAGTCATCCATCTGATCTATTCTGTGACAAGGAATAGAGTCTTGTGAATATCAAACATAACACAACGTTAATAGGGTTTATTCTTTGTTAACTATAGAGACAAACAGGAGAGAGGTAAGAAGTGAATCATTTGACATAAAGTGTCAGGGTCATCTACAAGATTACACAGTGATGCCTTCTTTTTCTGTTAGGAGTGAATACAATGTGTTGCGGATTATCCTGAATGCCCGATGTTTATGTTTTCTTTTAGTGAACAGTGAAGGGACTGAAACATGCCAAGGCTGGAGATGAAGCTCAGTGGTAGAGTGCTTCTCTAGCATGTATGAAGCCTGGAGTTCAAGTCCATATACAAACATATATCCCAAGGCATCGGTGTGATGATTCTTGCGGCAAGGTTGTGTCTTGCATGTGAAATGGAGAACTTAGGCAGCAGTGTGGTGGAAACGTCCCAGGGAAGCTATCCTGGTGACTACCTTAGCAATGGTACAGCACACAGAGCTTCCTTTAGGTGGACAAGTAAAAGTAGATGCTCTTCTTCCCAAATGGTGGTTAACTCGGACCTTTGTAGAATCCTCTTAATGGCAAATTTTCTAAAATGTTGGAAGCCCAGAGAAGTATAAGAAGTGCTTGTGTTACAGCACTGATGTCCTCTCATAGCACCAAAGATGTTCCTGCACTTGGGACAGAGAAATAGAGAAGCGAAAGCAGCCAAGTGCAGCTTGTCACAGAGCCCCAGGCGTCGCTAGGACACCATTCTGAAGATGCAGAATGAACAAGGTATGGTTGGTTACAGCAGGAACAGCAAGCGGGTGCTCACTGGTTAGGATGGTTGACTTTGTTTTCGGTGTGAGGAATCTGAAACCTAGACCGGGAACTCAGTGGTGCTGTTAGAGACGTGATGTGCTCTGGTGGTGCAGAGAGGAGTGCCAATGTGCAGACGAGAAACCGTCTAAAAGTAAAGATAATGGCAGAGTCTGAGACCAAGAGAACATAGAAGATATTGAGTGAGAAAGGGGAGCAGAGGAAGGACTGGGAACAGGAGGTCTGCAGTTATGAGCGAGCACAGGTCAGCCACAGTCACCAGGGGTGATCTGATGAAGGCTTCAGAGTCTGGGGTGAAACAAATTCTGACGAAGAGCTTTCTGTAACCCGAGGCAAGTGACCCACCCCCCTCACGTCTCAGTTCCCTCTTTGGTAAAACTGGGGAAGATAGCATCTACTTTTGTTTGTGATGTTGGGGTTCTAACCAGCACCCCACACATGCTGGGCATGCATTCTACCACTGAGCTGGATCCTTGGCTCTGAAATGCTGTCTCTTGTGGGGATGAGGTTGTGTCATATACTACGTATGTATAAATAGCACACAGTAAGTCAGTACACAAACCAGTGAATCCCAGGTGGCTTGAGAAACAAAAGTCTAATAGGTCCCTAGTAGGCTTTGAACAAGGGTATTTGTTCTTTGAATTTATTTCACTGTAGCAAACTTGATTTGCCTGGGTCCCCACCATCTCTTTCGTTTACACCTATCCCATTTCACTCATTTACATAGCCTGCCCCAGGTCTGTGGACAATGGAATCTGTGAATCTTCAAGTGACTGGACAGCCGCCCACCTTTGAGCTAAGTTTGTCAGGAGTTCAGAAGTATTCAGGCTTCTGTCCACTGCACGAAAGGGCAGAGTGGTTGTATGTCACCCATGCCTGTCCTTTTATATGCTCTAAGTCATTTCAAGATGAAGTTTAGCATCAGGAAAGGACACAAGACTGTACTATCAAGGGAATGAGACAAGAAAAAGGGTGGGACCATGATTAAAGTACAGGCCTTCTTTTCCTCTGATTAATTCAGAGCCACGATTGGTGAAATCTGCATAGAACAGAATCTGAGCATGGAAGAGACAAAGATTTTGAGTTGTCAACTTTATCTAAAATTTCCTCTCTAAAAAATGCACACATTATATAAACCCACACTTTATATACATTGGTATGTAAATGTGCACAACCCTGATGCTAGATTATCAAAATTTTTTTTCTTATACCCTTTCCCCTTATCACTCTGTTGTTGTTTTCCGTCAATCGTTGTTTTCCATCAAGAGTTTTGTGCTAGATGTTTCTGAGCAAGGTCTTTATAACGTGTGTGTAGAGAAAGGCCCAGCAAAATCATCCACTAGAGGGCACAGTGCTACCATGAAGATTATTTGAAAGCGTGGGTGGGAAGGGAGAGGGGGGTGGGAGGGAATGTGTTTTTCATTAATCTATCTTGAGTTGACAATAATATATACTACTTGGACACATCTGCATGGACCTGTTGGGTAAGCAGTTAAAATGGAAAAATTCCTAGTCTGAATCATGGATTCATGGCTTGAGGTTAAAACTTAGAAATCTGCATTATATGGTGACCTGCAAATGATTTTCATGTAGGGTAAGGGCTGAGACTTATTTCCCAAAGAAAAGAAGTGTTTAGGGAAATATTTTAGAGAGATAATAGTTTTGTAATAGTGATCCTATTTCTTCCTCTTTTTTCATGTTCTCCCCAAATCCACCCGTATCTGAGTTGCCATTATTGTTAAAATCACAAATTAAAGACTAACTTGACAGTTTCTTTAAAAATATTGGTTATTCTGCTTTCTCCCAGAGGTTCTGGGGAGAAATATCAAGTCATGTACTCTGGAAAAAAAGTCAGTATTGTTGCTTCAGCGTGTTGATGAATCAGTAAATCTACGGTGCCACGTTCATGGGAGTGCTTAATTATGCATGGCAGAGTTGTTGGACTCACAGGAGAAACTGAATGCATTTCTAACATGGCACCGGTTTCTCTTCCCTACAAATTTAAGGGCCTTTGGGATTGACAAAACTATGTGTCACACACTCCCCTCTGGAAGCCCCTATCTCCTGCTAATCTCTGTCATGTGTGTCTCTTTTGTTCCTCTGTAGTAATTCTCCCACCATGTGTGGGGTTTACTCAAGCCAGGATGCTGTGTGGTCACTCAGTGGTCGTAACCTTGAATGTAGGAGAGAGATTCCATTTAGCAAGCAGACTCACAGAGACTGGGAGTATTGGAAGAGAGTCTGTTTGCTTCTTGGGACAGAGTCTTTCTATATTGCCTTGGCTGTCCTGAAACTGTGAGTGTGACCAAGGTTGTCTCAAACCTTACATAATCCTCCTCTTTCGACTTTCTAGATATTAGGAATGCAGTTGTGTACCTCCAGGCATGGCTAGAAGGACATCTATCTATATATCTATCACCTATATATGTATTATTTATTTATTATTGGTGTGTAGTTTTTTTTGGTTTTTGGTTTTTTTTTTTTTGAGATAGAGTCTCTCTACTTAGGCCTGGCTATCCTGGAACTCACTATGTAGCCCAGGATGGCCTTAGACGCACAGAGATCTGCCTATTTTCTGGCCCAACTGAAAATATATATTTTAAATTGTTCACTTATAATTCTTCATTTTCTATAAGAAGAAACTACGGCCTCAAACATGAAATTTTAGTGATAGATTTTTTTTTTTAATGCAGGAGCTAATGAAGAAAGTATCACAATGTACAAGCAAGTGCTCTAGGTGTTGGGAAAGAAGATCACTGGTTAGGGTGGCAGATGTGTAATTTGGAGTGTTCATTAGATTAAGAGACTGTGTAATTGCACATCAATAAGAAATAATCAACTTTGAGGTTATAAGCGCTTATATCAATCGCATTTTACTGTGTTGGAAAATATCATTCTAGAATATTCCTTTAGGTGGCAGCAAAGAGAGAGGAGTGTTTCTCTTTGGGTCCCTGATTATACACACCCACAAGAAGCTCAATTCTGTGCACAGTCCTTTCATGAATCAAAACATCTTTTCCCAGCTTGATGCTACTTCTACATCTCAAAATTGCACCGAATGTAGTTAAAGTTAAATGTTTTTTTTTTTGGGGGGAGGAGGAGATGGGGAGCCTTTTTACCACTTAAGATTTTGAAATAAATCTGAAAATGTTTGTATTGCATTTTAAAGGGAAGCAAGTTTAGATTTAATCTATAACTTATTGATTCAAGCTTCAGATGTAGTGACACTTTTAAATGAATAGTGTCTCAGGTAACATATGTAAAATCAATTTAAAAATATTTTGATATGATGTGTGACTTTTTAAAAATTTATTCTTCTTTCTTACAATATATCTAGACTGCAGTGGGTTCCATACCTTAGGGCTGACTCTCAGCTCACTTGGTAGTGGGCATGATGGCTAATAACATTGTTACTGGACAGAGTATAGAATCACGGAAGAGACAAGCTAC